>CAKKXW010000005.1:33185388-33207681 GCA_920937365.1 Sphaerophoria rueppellii | reverse complement strand
TATCTTTTGGCTGCTGAGGACAAACTTTGCCGATTATACCACGGTCAACTGCTGCAGACGAATTGTGTTGCTTATAACCTTTTATTTTATGGCGGTATTTCAGGAAACTTACATTGGCCACAAATGTTCGTGTGTAGTTACTGAACGATGTATCTGCAGCAATTATTGGACATTGGAAATGGAATAATTTCACTTAATTCTAAAGGCCGAATTTCAATTCCAAACAATTTTTATTGTAATGCAAATCCAAGGAATGAGTTGATGCACGAGGTCTTTCCAAGCGTAAACAAAATTACAAAAATCACGTTTGGTTGAGTTGAAGTGCAATATTAGCTGGTGCAAATAAAAGTATTTCTAAAATCGATGCAACAATTTATTTTGAATGAGATTAATAAATGCACAATTTTTTGGCCACCAAAAAAAGAAAACGACGTAGAAAATTTTACAACGAGGCGGAGTTTTTGAATTTTTTGCATTCATATTCCAGGACTACCACCACATTTTTTATTTCTGAAAGCATGAGCGTCAATTTCTATGTTTCGGAACATCAATCAACTTAAACTTTACAGTAGTACAAGACTAGCCGTAAAGAAGTCAATGGCAAATGGGCTACCAGACATGTCATTTGATTCTAAATGTCGTCAGTTTCCTGTTCGACTTGCATTCCCTGTCAAAAATATATAAGACGCTAGGTCAATTGTTAAAAATATGTGGTGTTGATTTAGAAATTCCAATTTTTTTCATGGTCAACTATACAGGGTATCCTGTAATTTGTTTGCCATCCTTTGGAATGCGATTCTTGGTCATATTCTATAATTATCTTTTCATTACTTTTTGACGAATTAAAAAGAGGCTAACTTTTGTGTACCCTTCCCTGACTCACGTTAAGGTCATTTTTTAAATGGTATTCAAGTTTTTCTTGCCCGAACAAAATTTTGACTTTAATTCAATTTTTTTCAAATAACACAAAGTTTTCTTATTTTTACCTAATGAACAAAAAAGTTATTAAATAAAATCTCATTGATAAGCGTATTTAAAACCCATACATTTTATTACACTTGAAAAAATCTAAAACAGGAAAAAAAACCGAATTTAGGGTTTTTTTTTCAATATTTTTATTGTAGAACCTCAAAATTTCCCAAGAATTGATAGTTTTAAGAAAATTTATAACACTGTGCAATCCTGAAGAGAAGCCCTGCGAAGCGGGCAGGGAATTTGCTAGTATTGTATAAATTAAAATCTTATTTTAAACCTTTTTTGCTATTTTATCAGTATTAACCATTACCTTCTCTTTTCTTTTCAGGTTTGTGGCACATCTTCACTATCTAAATATTCCCCTTTACTCTTGTGAAATACCTACATAAAAATCAGAAGTCAATATTTTATATTTTTTATATAACTTCTTAGAAACGTAATGCAATAATAATATAGAGATGCTCAAGCTAAATCACTTTTAGCGCCATACATATTAAAACTAGATACATCTATTAACATAGATTATAATTAGTTACACATTTCTACCATCTATTTAAGCCTATAAAAATATCAAAAAAAAAAACTTGCGTGCGTGTATCCAAAAATATGATATCTATGATGCTTCTTTAAATGGTATTAAATTTTTGTTTCTTAAAAATCTAGAATTAACTTTTTTACTTAAAATATTTTAGATTTTTAATCGCTTTTTTCTGTTCGGTTAACTTATATACAAAAAATACTACCTATACTTTTTTCATACTCGAATCTCGATAAATAATTGGTTTTTGCATTTGAGTTAGTTATGGAATTTTCTCAGTTTGAAACGCACTTTTTTCTCAATTACATTTCTTCCTTTTGGTTTGATTTTTTTCCTTGCATCCAATACAAAAATAAACAACACTTGTTGAGCTCTTTATAATATAATGTATGTTCTGATCTTCTTGCCAAATTGAGAGCAAACCTAATGCTTTTGTTGTTGTAAGACATTTTAAGCCAATTTCTTCTTTTTTCTCTCTTCTTCTTTCAAAATATAAAATTCAATTCTTTCCATCCCAAAACACTCTTCTTGTCATGTTGTTCCAACAAAATTGTCAATTTAAAAAAAAATATATTAAACATTATATATTTTTCGTATTCAAGTGCACTGTCGTCACAGAATATCAATTAAATAATAAATATTTTTGCATATATGAATGACGTTACAACTTTAAATTTACAAAAATATAAACACTTGTCTTGTATGCATTGAAATTTGTTTTTCCTTAAAAATTCCAATTATATAATATTAATATTGAAAAAGTAAAAAAAAAAAATATTAAAATAAAGTAAAAATGTCACGTGAAAATTCACCTCGACACAGTGCCAGAATTAATCGGCCGACTTCAGCTTCATCTCCAAAAAGACAACAACAACAGTACAGACAACAAGCACCTCTAATGGAGAGTGTAGACAGTACAACAGGTAGTGCTGTCAGCACTGGCAGTAACAATGACATACCGTCGTCATCATCATCGTCGGCCAAAATACCAAGTTTTGCCCCCATATCTAGTTCAGCAACAAACATATCAGATGATTATGGAGAAAATACAATACTTCCACCGCTAAGTGGAACGGGACCAAGCCGACAACGGTCGCTACGTGACCGTTTGAAAGATGGCATCACCGGAAGTTTTACTTGGCAGTAAGTGTAACAAAAATTCATTTTCATTGTAATTTTTTTTTCCAATACGTTCTTTATGTTGTATTTAGTTTTTTTTTTATATTAAAAATTCTTTTGTTATTATTGTGTAAATTTTTTTTTTTAATTTTAAAAGTTCTATAAAAAAATATTTGATGATTGTTATTAAACCAATGCGTTAGTAATTTTCTTAAAAGTTACTAAACTCGTAGTAATTTAAAAAATTGTTCATTCATTCACACACATTGTAGATTTCAAGTTTATAATTGCACAAGTAGTTGAGTAATTTATTCATTAATAATATTAAATAAATATTTTAAATAAACCGGTATTAAAACCGGTTTTTTACTTCAACCATTTTTTTTTTTTCAAAGTAAAAAAGTAGTTCACAATTTGGAATGATTTTCTATCGTTTTCGGAATGAAATTCACTTTTTAAAAACCGTCTAAAATTTTTGTAGGATGTCTTAAACATAATCATAAGAGTATGTTCTTTTTTTAAATATTTATCATATACAGGAATTCCCATAAAAATACGAAAAATGTGAAATTTAATAAGCAATCATTTGGTATAACTGAAATAGCAGCTATTAGAATTGGTCGAAGAGAGCTTATAGCAAGCACAGTCTTACGATCAATGGTTTGCCAACATATTAGACTATGTTATACCATCGGCCCATCATTTATTTTATTTTATTTATTTATTTAGAAACCGTTAAATACTAAAGTTACAATTATATTCTTATAACTTAAAAATAAATAGAAATTAAACAAGATCAATCGATCTAAAAAACAAGGTCTTGAAATGTATACTCTTCAAGTTGTCATTTACCGAGTTAATGAGAAAATAAAATTTATTGTATATGACAATCTATAACGGAACCGAGGTGTAGTCGGCTTTGGACTCCTATCACATTTTTCCTGATGATTTCCATCTCACTAACTGATGAGGTGGGTATAAAAAAAACCAGGCCCAGAGCACATAGAGGAAATGTAGTCAAGGGAGTCCAAAAAAAACCTTCCTTTCCTTTGCCACCGTTACGACCCAGTGCTTATAGGTACAGTGGGCCGATCTGGGCAGCCGTAAAGAAAGGGTGTTCAGCTTTTGTCGGCGTGGCATGCTAGCATAAGCCAGTCCTAGCTCGGAATGGGAGGGTTCTTGCCAACGAAAGAGTGAACGGTCGTTAGGAATTTCATGCTGGAATTGTGTTGAAATGATACGTTCGGGTTCAAAATTGCAGAGCCCGATTAGTCCTTAAAGCTGGATTTTGATCCCTTGATTTAAAAAAAAATCCCTGTTGCAAGGTAATCCTAGTGTGGAGGGTGCATGGTGTTGTTGGCTCTCTGAGGATAAAACCCACCCACATATCACACAGGTACGTCCATGGCTGCCATGTCCTCAATTTTGATGACAGCACCTATTGTCGGTTGAGACGGCTATTTATAGGCGACCGCATCGAGCGTCAGTGACGCTCCTTTTGTTCGAAAGTTTTCGAACGAAAACCTTCGAGAAGGAATGGAAAGCGTTTCCGGAAGTCGCTCTCCTAGCCGTAATTTAAACTGGAAAATTCCACTTTTGACACTAAAAATCATTTTAAACAATTTTAAAAATAGGTGTGACAAAAGAATAATTTTTAAGTCAAAAACGACCAAGAAAAACCTCCTGCGTAAAAAAAATTGCATTAATTTGCGTTGGTGGATATCATTTTTTTCCTTCATTCGAAAACAAGCTTAAAAACACTTGTGGGTCACAAGTACTTACTCTCTTAATTCAGCCATTTGAGAGCTAACTCCCTACACCATCGCGATATTCACCATTTCTTTCTTTATCTTACGCACGTCATCATCCATCGCATCTCAGTAGATCAATTTAAGCCACAGCAACATCATCAACATCCACTGTCCACACATCAACCTGAACGGTTAAAAAAAAATTATTTGAATTTAAACTAATGTGTATGATCATATTGGTTCCTACTTGTGCTAAGCTTGTAATATGATCTCAGTATAACAGTTTGAATTGGCTGTTGAATTCAAACAAACAAAATTTAAAAGAAGAAAATTGAAAATTATTTCAAGGCGTTTCCCACAAATCAACTGATTTAAGGGACTTTTACCACCATAGTTGGACCTGCTAAAGATTTGGCACAAAGGTTGAAGTAGTCTAATACTTGATTGGCTGAAGTTAAAATTAAATCTGCAAAGAATGGACAAAGCTAAAATATTTCCATTTATTATACCGTTATTGAAACAGAACTGGATATATTAACGATGGTTTTCAACCTTTTAAGTGTTGGGAGATTAATTAATACTAGTCTTTGTGAATACATCGGAAGTACTGATAACTTAACCTCGGGTACAAGGAAGAAAACGTCTGCAGTTTTGCATTCCAAGTTGATTGAGGTCCTCTTCCACTTGAGTGCGCCACCTGAGTCGCACTCTTCCTCTCCTTCTACGTCCCTCGGGAATAGTGTCGAACGCTTTTCGGGCCGGAGCATTGGTGTCCAACCGCTCTAAATGGCCGAGCCATCTGAGTCTCTGGACCTTCACCTTTCTGGCTACGTCCATGTCGTTGTACAACCCGTAAAGTTCGCTGTTATATCTTCTTCGCCATTCCCCTTCAATGCACACGGGTTAAAAGATGACCCGAAGAACTTTCCTCTCGAAACAGCCTAAGGCACTTTCATCCGATTTTGTCACGGTCCATGCTTCTGCACCATACAGCAGGACTGGGATGATGAGGGTGTTGTACAGTTTTACCTTAGTTCCTCGAGAGAGGGCTGTTCCACTCAATTGCTTTATTAGCCCAAAGAAACAGCGATTAGAAAGAGTTATTCTTCGTCTGATCTCGACGCTGGTGTTATTGCCCGTGTTAATAGCGGAGCCTAGATAGACAAACTCCTCTACTACCTTGAAGTTGTATGAGTCTATTGTGACGTTCTGTCCGAGCCGTCGGTCGGTTGATGTTGGGTGTCTTTCCTCGAAGACAGCATATACCTACTTCGTTTTTCCATCATTTACCGCTAAACCCATTTTTGCTGCTTCTGTCTCAATTCTCACAAAGGTGCCATTGACATCATACTGTGTTCTTCTCATTTACCAATATCATCGGCAGGGTACGCGAGAAGTTGAACAGATTTTTGGAAGATAGTTCCTCTGGTGTTGACGGTGGGGTTCTGCACTATCTTCTCAAGAACGATGTTAAAGAAATCGCATGACAGTGCATCGCCTTGTCTGAATCCTTTTTTGACGTCGAAAGATTCCGTGAACTCGTTGCCAACCATGATGGAGCAGCGTGAGTTCTCCATTTTGCACAATTAAACAAGCTTGGCAGGGATTCCAAAACTAGACATAGCTTTATTCAGTTCGTCTCTGTAGATACTGTCATAGGCGGTCTTAAAATCGATAGAAAGGTGGTGTGTATCGATTTGGAGTTCAAAGGTTTTTTCCAGGATCTGCCGAAACGTGAAAATCTGGACGATTGTTGACTTTCCTGGCCTGAAGCCACATTGATAAGGACGAATCAGATTGCTGACGAAAGGCTTCAGACGACATATTACGGCAGAGAAGATCTTGTAGGCGATCTTAAGAAGACTGATTCCTCTGTAGTTGGCGCAGTTAAGAGGATCTCCCTTTTTCAGGATCGGGCAAAAAATGCTGAGGTTCCATTCATCGGACATACATTCCTCTGACCATATCTTACAGATGATTTGGTGTATGCTCCTATCTAGCTCGTCGCCTGCTGTTTTGAACAGCTCGGCAGCTAGACCATCTGCTCCTGCAGTCCTCGGCGGGGTTTTGTTCGCCGTTATACAGTCTATTGGAGTAGTCTTTCCAAATCCCCAGCATTGACTACTATTCTGCTATGATGTTCCCTTGTTTATCTCTGCAGGCATCGGTTCTGGCTCGATGACCTTGAGCTAGCTTTTAACCCTTCGATAAAACCTCTGAACTTCATTCCTGCCGTTGGCTCTCTCAACATCTCTTCAACACCTCTTCTTTTGCACGCTAAGCTCACGAGCAGATCTTGTCCTTCTATGCAGCGCCGCTATGTATGCCTCCTGCTTGGCTGCATGGGCCTGCCTGCATTCTTCGTCAAGGGGATTTTGTTTTGGTGGCTGTGTGTACATTTGAGGCGGCATCTTTTACTGCTTTCTGGCAATGTTGCCACTGGTCTTCGATACTTGATGTTGGCGGCATAGGGCTCCTTAAGAGGTTACTTGACACTCGATCAGAGAAGGATCTGATCTCTTACAATTGTAGCCGTCCGACGTCGAATTTTCGCCTCGCAGCAAAATCGATCAGCCTGAATCCGTTGCTTTCCGACTGTTCTACCAAAGATGTCCTCTTTTCCCAGCTTTTCGTTAAAATCGCCGAAGACAATTTTAATGTCATAACTAGGACATTGCTCATATATTTTGTCGAGGGCATGGGCGCATATTAGGCTAATGTTGCCGAATTAAGCCTTGATTCGGAGCGTCGTCATGTGTTCGCTTACACATTTGAAGCTCTTTTTTCCTCAGTCTGCTTCCCACAATAAATCCGCATCCAAAGAGTTGATGTTGTTGCTCTCGGTAACAATCACCATAGTAAATGTAGCAGTTTCTCATCCTCCTTTTGCTCGGTCCATCCTAGATAGCGGTATTGTCTGCTTTGTAGCAGTTGAGGGTCTCCGCTAATTGAATTGTTCGGCAGCACGCAGTCTATTAAGGGACCTAATATTCCACGTGCATATCCGAAATTCGTTGTCCTTTATACATTTGCTTGGGTCGTCATCAGTGTATCCGTCCGTTTCCGAGGCCTGTTGTTGCTTCGCAACTAAATTCTTTTCTACGTAGTCGGGAAGTCACCCCGACGTACAACCCCCAACCTGGAGTACCAGGCTCTTAATGCTACTCCAAGTGCTGGAAAAACCGCTACTTTTACGGTCTGGGCTTCAAATAAGTCGAAGTAGGCCGTAAAGGTGTTCACCAAGTAGTTCGGCCTTACTGGAACTGAAGACGCCACTGTTGATTTCAAAGAAAGAAATTCATTCGCTGTCGTCCTTCGATGGGAGTGCCTTGGTGGGAAAACTCCTTTGTTGTGGCGTAATTAGTAGTAACAGCCTATCTTCCTACCTACTCCGCTTCGACCTGTCGACCATGGGAGGCCCTTCTGCGAAAACAAGTTTCTCGATCGCATAGGTCTAAGCTTCATAGTTGTAGTTACCGTAAACCGCTCCGCCACGTCAAGGCTTACCCCATGAAGGGTATATAAAGCAAATATATATGTATATTTGACTGCTCGTGGCCGCCATTTAACTACTGCTGATGCTCTGGCAATAATCAATGATCATTAAACATTTGCAAAATTATAAAGGTTGATACACATACGGAATATCATACAATGAAATAAACACCATGTTACACAACATCCTACCTGTCGGATTTTTCACTTCCGGTACAAAACAAAAAAAGTAACATGAACATTCCGTCTGCCTTTATCAGTGCAATTTTTGTTTGGCTACCATCCAAAATTTTTTGTTCAACAATGAGAGGTCCTTGTTGAAGCTCAATCAATACCTCTTCCATTACAGTCGACCTAGCTTCCGGCGACACGGTGGATGTTATTGTTTTATTCTATGGTCGAAATAGACAAATGAAACGTTATTGTTATAACGTATTTGCCTTCATAACATAAACTCAGAACATAAACACGAAAACACCTAGGGACATATTGGATATTATACATTTTTTATCTTCCCGTATAAAATCGCATAAATTGACAGTTCCTGTTTTTCATTCATTTGTGTGTGGCTCATTGTGATCGTTGGTATTGTCCTTTGAATTTCACAGTGCTGGATTAACTTGCAAATGAGTGATTCAAAGTCAATTTCAATGCACTAAGCTAGGTACTACAAATATTTAGCCTTTAGCGTAACTAGTTGATGGCCCAAGGTTTTGACAATACATCCCTGATCCCTAGTTTTGTGGGTGGATTTGTGACAGCCGGAATATTCTATAAAAAAGGAATTAGCGAGAGGCAAGGTACGGTAATATACAGGTGTGCCTATGCATATTCGCGGCCAAAACTAGGCCTTGAAAAGACATAATGGCTTTTAATTTGTGCTTTATTTATTGATAAGTCTATATTTACTTTTGCACGTGTCCTTTTGCTTGTTGTATATAAATGACATACTTTTTTCAGGGTCGATTTTTGGGCGTTGTAGGTTTATTTGACACATTTGATTGTATGAAATGAATTAATTAGTAATTACCTGTGAGAAAAACTGCAATGAAAAATGAGGATTTTTAAAGTTAGGTACATATAGGATAATTCACGAATGATGTGCGAGCTTGTAGGTTGAGTCGAAACAAGAAAAAAAACGTATGGGAGGGGGTATATTCTCCCCATTAAGACGGATGGGGCAATTTCTAAAATGAATTGACCCAAAACAGAAAAAAATATTTGAAAAATAACAGACCTTCTTATCCGAAGTAAAAAACCCTCGCTCGAGGAATCGAAGCATAAATATTTCCATGGAGGCTTTTTTGTAGTGAGCACTTCCTAAGGCGAATTTAGCGATAAAGAAAACATATTCTGAAGTTATGAGGAACATTAATTTTCGCATGTGTTTTCGAAGAATCAAAAACAAAGCAATGTAAATGCTTTTATTCAATTGAATTAAATTTGACTAAAAAAATGAAACTAGCTTCCCCAATGACCGTTCCTTTGGTTTAAACAACCAATCAAATCTTTTTTCAGAGCCAGTTTGTCATAGAGTTCAAAGTCGATTCAAAAAGGTTCTGATTAGGTATGCTAAGAAATTAAATGCTTATGTGCCAAAATTAAAAATGTAGTTCCTGAGAAATAAGAAATGTTAAACAATTATGGGAAGTATGTTAAAAAAGTTAACAAAATAAAATTTCCAATGCAATCCCTAAGATCTTTGAATGTATCATTTATGACTGCATATACTTTCACTGAAAGTCCATAACTTCCCCTTCACAGCATGGCTTTTTGAAGGGTAAATCGACAGCAACGAATTTGATTGAAATCGTTACAAAGACTCTTTCACAGCTTGAAAAAGGTAACGATGTGGATGTGATAACTATAGATTTCTCCAAGGCTTTTGACAAGATTAGTTACAGAATAATCTTCATCAAACTTCAAATGTATGGTTTTCCTTTAATATTTATCCAATGTATAAAATCATACCTTGAGAATCGTACCTATTGGGTTGTTTTCAGACATTCGGTATCTGAATCCATCCATCCTCGATCTGGTGTTCCTCAAGGCAGCCAACTGGGTCCTCTTCTCTTAATTTTGGCAATCAATGACGCACGTTGCTAATGTTGCTTTATCCTCCAAGGTTTTTATTTATGCCGACGACATAAAATGCATCAAAGTCATCTCATTAAATGATGGCCACTCTCCTTCGATCTGACCTCAATAACTTCTTGACTTACTTACTTAATTACTTAAGGTGGCGCTACAGTCCGTTGCGAACTTGGGCCTCAATCAACAGTCTCCGCAAGCTAGCTCGGTCCGTAGCTAGTCGTCTCCAGTTTTTCACTCTAAGTTGATTGAGGTCCTCTTCCACTTGAGTGCGCCACCTGAGTCGCGGTCTTCCTCTCCTCCTACGTCCCTCGGGAATAGTGTCGAAGGCTTTCCAGGCCGGAGCATTGGTGTCCATTCGCTCTAAATGACCGAGCCATCTGAGTCTCTGGACCTTGACCCTTCTGGCTAGGTCCATGTCGTTGTACAACCCGTAAAGTTCGCTGTTGTATCTTCTTCGTCATTCCCCTTCAATGCACACCTGGCATTGTATCTTCTTCGTCTGATCTCGGCGCTGGTGTTATTGCCCTTGCTTATAGTGGAGCCTAGGTAGACAAACTCCTCTTCTACCTCGAAGTTGTATGTGTCTATTGTGACGTTCTGCCCGAGCCGTCGGTGTTGGGTGTCCTTCCTCGAACACAGCATATACTTCGTTTGTCCCTCATTTACCGCTAAACCCATTTTTGCCGCTTCTGTCTCACAAAGGCGCAATTGACGTCACGCTGTGTTCTTCCCATTATATCAATACCATCGACGGCGTACGCGAACAGACTTTTGGAAGATAGTACCTCTGGTGTTGATGGTGGAGTTCTGCACTATCTTCTTCTTCTATGTTAAAGAAATCGCATGACAGTGCATCGCCTTGTCTGAATCCTTTTTTGACGTCGAAAGATTCCGTGAGCTCGTTGCCAACCTTGATGAAGCAGCGTGAATTCTCCATCGTCATTTTGCACAAGCGAACGAGCTTGGCAGGGACGCCAAAACTAGACATAGCTTTGTACAGTTCGTCTCTGTGGATGCTGTCATACGCGGCCTTAAAATCGATGAAAAGGTGGTGGGTATCGATTTGGAGTTCATAGGTCTTTTCCAGGATCTGCCGCAACGTGAAAATTTGGTCGATGGTTGCCTTTCCTGGCCTGAAGCCACATTGATAAGAACCAATCAGATTGTTGACGAAAGGCTTCAGACGGCAGAGAGGATCTTGTAGGCGATGTTAAGTAGTCTTATTCCTCTGTAGTTGGCGCAGTTTAGAGGATCTCCCTTTTTCAGGATCGGGCAAACAATGCTGAGGTTCCATTCATCGGGCATGCATTCCTCTGACCATATCTTACAGATGATTTGGTGCATGCTCCTATCTAGCTCGTCGCCTGCTGCTTTGAACAACTCAGCAGCTAGTCCATCTGCTCCAGCGGCTTTGTTGGATTTCAGCCGTTATATTGCGGTTTTCACTTCTTCTATGTCGGGTTCACGGAATTGGTGGCTATCATCGTATCCGATGAAAGGCTCCTGTCTGACGGCGGTATTTTGTTCGTCGTCGCCGTTATACAATCTACAGAAGTGGTCTTTCCAAATCCCAAGCATTGACTGCGAGTCTACTATGATGTTCCCTTGTTTATCTCTGTAGGCATCGGTTCTTGCTCGATGACCTTGAGCCAGCTGTTAAACCTTTCGGTAAAACCTCCAAACTTCATTCCTGCTGTTGGCTCTCTCAACATCCTCGATCTGACGCTTCTCGTGCTCTCTCTTTTTTTCTCCTGAGAAGCCGGCGTTCCTCTCTCCTCTTTTGCTTGTAGAGCTCACGAGCAGCTCTTGTCCTTCTACGCAGCGCCGCTTTGTATGCCTCTTGCTTGGCTGCATGGGCGTGCCTGCATTCTTCGTCAAACCAGGGGTTTCGTTTTGGTGGCTGTGTGAAACCCAGCACACTAGAGGCGGCATCTCTAACTGCTCTCTGGCAATGTTGCCACTGGTCTTCGATACTTGATGTTGGCGGCATAAGACTCCTTAAGAGGTTACCTGACACTTTATCAGAGAAGGATCTGGCGATCTCTTGCGATTGTAGCCGTCCGACATCGAATTTTCTTGCAGCATTTCCTTGTTTTGGCCGCTGTCGGGATATTCGTAGCACTACCTTGGCTACGACGAGGTAGTGGTCCGAGTCGATGTTAGCTCCTCGGAAAGTTCGAACATCTAAAATGCTGGACGAGTGCCTTCCGTCGATCGCAATGTGATCAATTTGGTTGACGGTTGATTGATCAGGAGATCTCCATGTACCTTTATGGATGTTGAGATGAGGGACCCAGGTGCTTGCTACCACAGCATTTCGCCCCGCAGCAAAATCGATCAGCCTGAATCCGTTATCAGAAGTGGTGTCGTGCAGTCGGAAAGCACAGCCTGCACGTATTCAATTCAGATTCCAAAAAAGCTATCTAATCTGGATGGATGGACACATTTATCCACATCTTTCTTCTTTTTCAATTATAATGTTTCACTCTTCACGAATTTCGTATACCTTAATAAATTTTGTGTAATAAAGTTTGACAGAAGTGAGTTGGAACAACTATTTGCAAGTGTGCTATCCACTACGTTTGAAGTCACAATAGCGCAGTAGATGAATTGTCGACTAATAAGCCGAGTGTCTCGAGTTCAAATCCCCTTGGTAAATTGTAATATTTATTCTCAGTGTACATTGAAATATAATTAATAATAATGAAAATAGATGAATGCCCGTGTGTCCTCAAAAAAAAAAAAAAAACGGAGAATCGCAAAATAAAAACTATATTTCATGTTGAAAATAAATTTTTCTCTACTTTTGCAATAACTTGCATAAGGCCGATAAGCTATTACTTCTTTAAATATATTGATATATTGCATAACTTGCGCCACACGTATTTGTATAAGGTTTCATACAAGCAAGATACAAATCAAGAAATAGCTTTGCTTAAGCCGTTAAGTTGTTACTTGGGCACAACGCTCGTGAATCACCCTGTATATACAAATAATGGCTGTTCGTTAATCTCGCTCAATATTGGGAACGGCTGGACTGGTTTATTTTATTTTGGTTTCAAATTGTCAGTGGAAGTTCGGGAAGTTTAAAACGGTGAGAATCTTTTTCAAATGCAGAAACACATGAGCGAACTTCAAGTTTCCATTTTAAAGTCATGTGTTTTCTTTCATTCAAATATAAAATAAATTTGGCCTTAAGAAAATTAAAACTAGCTTCCCAACCTATCGTTGCTTTGCAAGTCAACAAATCTTACTTCAAATGGACGAGGAGGAGGAGGAAACAATCCAACACCTTCTGTGTACATGTCCGGCACCCTCCAATAGAAGGAATAAATATCTCGGTAATCCCTTCTTCGATAATACCAGTGAACTGGCAACGATAGACACAAAATGTCTATCTAACTTCATTAAAAGTACAAAATGGTTTGTTTAATTTCATTACTCTCCCATGAGTTACCTCATTAGTAATATCACAATGGACCCTTGAGGTCTAAGTGAGTCAATTACACCCAGACAGCCACTCCAACCTAACCTAACCTACTTCAAATTTTCAATACCATTCGAGAGAGTTTCGTTTCTTGATAATCACGTAGATAATAAAATGTAAGAATAAATAATAACCTTTGTACATACATATGTACCTGATTTTATATTATCAATGTTATGAAATCTTTTTAAAACAGGCACGCATCCAGATCCAAAGCGCTTGCAAGTTGAAAACTAAATTAAAAAAAACCATTGTGTGTGTGTTATAGGTATAGGCAGTCACAGAATTAATAAAATCCAATGGAAAAGAAAACGAATGTTTGGCAATGACAGTTTAAATATAAAATTTCAACGGATACCTTGCTCTTTTCTCCTGCCATATGAAGCCATATGAAGCAAATGGGGTTTTCAACCTCGAATAACCTATTGGCTATACACATCGGTCATCCGACCAATACTCATGTACGGGGTTGCAGTAGGGTGGACTGCACTGGAGAAAGTCACTTACTACGACAGACTCAGCAGAGTCCAACGCACTTCATGTCTTTGCATAAGCGGGGCATGTAGAACCACACCCTCTATCTGATACCCCTCGACATCATCAGCAAAGAAGTGGCAGCGAGTACAGCTATAAGACTGAACGCATCCTCTCAATGGACCAACAATAATGTGGGTTCTTCGTTTCTATACCCAGGTACATAGACTAAACCCCAATTTGGGGAAAACTTCCAGGTCTCCATTCCATCCAGAGAAGAAAGGGAAGACAAAAAATTACTGGAAGACAGCATTCATTTTTATACAGATGGATCCAAGATAATCAGAAAAGCTTAATCTACGCCTCTTATTCTGCCTCCCAAATCATTGAAGTGTCTTTCAAACGGAAATGTTGATGATCAAAGAGGTTTTATCCTGGCTAAGAAAAATAACGTGATATCAACTTCTTCTAATATCCGCATCTTCTCTGACAGTGAGGCTGCTATTAAATCTCTCGAAGGTGTCTCAACCAACTCTCAAACGACCCTCGATTGTCGATCATCTCTTTTGGAGATGGCGCAGCAATTTAATATTCACTTCTGTTGGGTGCCGGCACACAGAGTAATCACAGAAAATTGTAGAGCCAATGAATTCGCTAACAATGAAACCGTCATACCCATCTCACCTGAAAGGGAAAAGATAGGTATACCGATAGATACATGTAAACTTATGCCGAAAGAAACAGCCTTAATGTACGCATCCACAAAATTTATATGGTCGTCACTTGACCTAGGGCGCTCTAAAGACTTGTTATCTCAAAGCAAATTTCATATAAGCTCCCTCATAGGTGTCCTCACGGGACACTGTCTTATTGGCAGACACACAATACGACTTATTGTAGCCTCTGCAGGAGTGGTATGGACGAAGAAGAAGAGTAAACAATCTCTCACCTTCTCTGTACATGCCCTGCTCTTTCCCTAAGACGCAAACTTCATCTGGGAGAATATTTTTACGATAATCCCAGTGAACTAGCTAACAAGGATATCAAATATCTTCTTCGATTTATAAAAAGCTCAAAATGGTTCGACTAGTAAGAAGTTCACAATTGGGGTTTTCCTTTAACCTAAGTGTGTGAATCCTGTATCCGCAGTCACTTTAACCTAACCATATGCATATCTTTTGAGTCAGTACCCAGAGTTATTAAATACAACTCTTTATCTATTCAAATTACCACACTCACAAGTTATAAGAAGAGTAAAAGAATTACATTTCTTGCAGAAACAAAAACAGAAGACATTGCACATTCACAAAAAACAGTTTTTTGGTTGACGAAACAACGTTTGTCGGGTCGGCTGGCATGTTCTATAAAAAAAAGTGCAAGTTTTTTTTTAACGAATACAATACTTGCCATACATTCTATAACTACTAATGTATGCACGTCGCAAGTAATAAGATCAAAAAACTAAGTTGTGACTCTAAAAATATTCTTGAATATTCTTGAATCTTCAAATCGTCATCGAAAAAAAGAAGAAATTAATTTTTGAAAGTTAAAAATAACAATGGACCAAGATGGCTACCTTGCGGTACACCCGAAGTAAATCGTTTTAAACTTACTTATTAACTAATAAGCTAAACTTCGTTTTGGGATAGTTCAGTAATAATCTAATAATTTAATAATGTGTAAATACGCAAGATAAGTTATCATCCGTCTGTTAACTTTCCTATGTAAATATGATTGATTTGAATAACTATACAGTACAGCTTATCCGGACACATGTCCGGAGTAGCGAAATGTTCGGACTATAGAGAAAAACTTTTCAAAACCTTTTTATTACAAATAGAAGTATATATACACTTATTTTATTTTTATTTTAAGAGTAGGAAGGCACGTGTTAATCCCAATTATTGATTTCATCTGTGGATGTTGCACCATTTGGATCAAGTAGTCTTATCATGCTATGAGTTCTATTAAATCATCAAGCGAAGAATCCGAGTCAATTTGTTGGTGTTACTGTGAAAATGGTATAAGGTTATCATTCAGCCCTATCGTCGTATCCGTTCGGAGAAACTTACGTTTGTAGAAAAGTTCCGATCGTAACATTTATTATGTTCATGGTATCCGTTTCGTAAAGGAAATTTTGACGTATAATAACGCATGCCGTTCCGCAAATGTTCCGACACAATTTAGCTGTCAGAACAATCGGGTACGCATAGATATAACAAAATAATCGCTGTGTATTGCAAAGCGTTTGTTGAATTTTTGCTTTTCGCCGCATGATGCGTGATGCGTTACTCTGAGTTTGAAATTTCAACGCAAATTTGAATTTTTGTCTGAGGTATGTACGATTTAACAATCAGAACCGTTAGGACGATACCAAATTCGTATGTTTCGTACAAATCGGTTAGAATTTTGTTACGATCGGATACGATGATAGGGCTGATTATCCCAATGGGATACCTTTCCAAGCTGAATCTAAAAGATTAATAGCATCTCGCTAATTGAATTTGTTAAGACTTCTGCAATGTTATGCGTGGGAAAATAGCTGTTTTCTACCTTTTTATTCTGAATTAAATTTTGATCCATCTGCTGCAATATTGCTGTATAATTAGGCGGTAAGAATAAGACGTCTTCTTCTTTAGGATGAGATAGGGCATTATCCAAAACAAAAAGTGCTTTCAACGGCATGTCATTCTCTATCAAAAACCTTGCCACACTTGGAATAAAATTATTCTTGAACCAATTAAATAAATCATTGTAGACATCCAGCCTTTCTTGGTAGCTTTATATGTATGCTACTGAAAGAATAACGTTCTTAAAAGCCCTCGGATTAAATTATTTTCCCATAACTAAGAGAGGTAATTTAAGAGTTCCTGCAACTTTAGAACATGGCATAAAAGTAACGAAATCTTTCGATATTTTCTGCCGGGAATGGATTTTTCATTCGCATGAAACCATGTCAATTTTAAAAATTTTCCTTGATAAAGCTTAACCGCAACATTGTCATTGGATACTTTTTCGTCACAAATCTTAAGACATCGAATCCTATGTTGCAATTTTAATGTTTAGAACCAACCAGAACTTGCTCCAAATTCTCCTTACCTGTCATCACTTTGTAAAAGAATTTAGCTTTCGTTCGAATCATATCTGTTGAAATTGGCAGATGATGATTTCTTTGTTGGATGAAACATTTCATCAATGCTTCTTCTACCGCTGGATGTTCAACTTGTCCGATTAGTTTTCGTTGTCCTTGAAGCAATTGTTAAATGTTCTTAGACCCTAACTTTAAGATCTTTTGTAAGCTTAACTGATCCTTGGAATGTGTTAGATAGAAAAAACCTCCGAATTTTCATCTTATTCATTTTTATATCAAAAACAGTTGACATCGAGACTGAAAATTTCTGCTACTTGCCTTACTGATTTGCCAGTTTCAATACCATCCAGTATTTCACATTTCTCAGAAAGTGTCAAAGTAACATGCTTCCTTTTCTTTGTAGAAATAATAACTTATGTTTTGAATTTTCAATGAGAAATTAAATTTACACCAAAAAAAGAAAGCTCACAATGAAATGTAATAGAGCATGAACAATCAACGACGACAACTTCCATTGAGTAATTTTGCTACGGTTAAAATGCTTAGATTCCAGAGCCAACTATGATCAATCGTATGGACAAACATTTTTCCAAGGAACAGAGTCAAATTATTTATGTACATACGCTGTCCGAACTGCAGAGGTAAAATTTTGGGAGTATCCGAAACATAGAGGTGTCCGGACTACTGAAGTGTCCGGGCTAGCGAGTGTCCGGACTAGCGCGGCTGTACTGTACATATTAAATTTTAATTTTTGGATTTTGTGACTAAGCAGAAAAATAAACAATATCTTCATGCCTCATAACTGTAATTAATATTCTACTCACAAACTTTGATATGGTAATATAGTCATTGATTTCAAATCGCTATCCAAACAAACAGTAGCTGTGAGACATTATAATTATTCTCGCCTACCATTTAGGCATTCACCTTTAAATCAATTATTATAAATCATTGTCTTCTTCCCTTCATAAAACAGGTATTAGGTATCGTATGCCATACCTTTTCTACATATTGCCCATGAACTTGAAGAGTATATACCTATTACGATTGACGCAGTTTCATCACTAAAATCATTTCTATCAACACATTTATGACAGCTTGTTTTTCTTCTGTTGTGTTAATTATATTCAAGAGTTTCCTTGGACGGAGATTATGTACAGAATCTGAATTTCATTGAAAAAAAAAAGAACAAATCATATAAAAAAAAAAAAAAAAAACCAACACCAAAATCGAAAATAATAGCAATCACGATTTAATTTCAAAATCATATCGACAGCTTCAAGCAACAGTGTTAAGGACAGGGTCATGGTAGTTTTTTGTGCTACTGCGCCAATTTATAGACTTTAATCATAATAAGAGTTTTTTAACGACTGCCAATATCAGATAATTGCGGATGAAGCCTAATATTCATGTAGCCTTGTGCCACGTTGTTTTATGACTATAATTATTGAATCGTTTAAAGGAGAAACATAATGTTTATTATTATAATTATTATTATGCAAGTTAGAGCAATGCCCTTAGCATTTCCTGCTTCCGCTCACCGAAGGCATGCACGTATTATGCTCGTTGTGTGGAGCTTTGAACCTTAAGATTTAAACTTGCAAACGCTTATTAATGACTGTATTGTATGTGCTGTATTTAGGCAGTTTAACTGGATCATTATGGTCATTGCCATTCCTCAATTATTTGTTAGTTTTAGGTCAATATCGGATAATAATTCATTCCGAAGAAAAAGGAAATTGCATTTGCATAGAGTTTTTCTTTCAAAAAACGGTTCGTAATAAATGTTCTAAATTGAATGTTGTCCCTTGCTGATGATAACCTTGAACTCGTTCAGTGATCAAATCTGACTATTCAGGAAGTGCTTGTGTTCTTGTACGTTCCATGTTTTATTTCCAGTTACTTACGTTTACCTTTGCAAGTAACTTTAACTCACCAAACTGAAAATGTATTTTTGGCACGCGAAATGGAAAAGTTTGTTTACTTTCAAATTAAAGTCAACCATTTATGTTTACAACCTGGATTAAAGATCGACTGAACTTAATTGGTAAACAACATTGGCTAAAGGTTGTTACAAGATGTTATTGTGCGTCTTCCCATAGCCTGATTCGGTGACTGTCATTTGTAAACTTGCTTAAATTGTCTTGTTTTTAATTCAAGAACTTAGCGAACAGCTGGAAGTGCTTATCATTCGATTTTTATTACATTCATTATATGTTGCCCAAGGTTCATAGTTACTCGTACGTATACATATGAATGAGTAAGCATTTTTTGATGTTCATTTGTTCCATCTCTGGAGGTTGTTCCAGTTGAATAACAAAAAAATACTACCAAAATGGAAGTGACTCATCTTTAATTCCTTGACCAACAAAAAAGAAAAAGAAATTAACTTGGCCCAGGAATTCGAGTTTCAGACGAAATCAAACGGCTTTGTTCCCAAAAAACAAAAACTCAACTAACAATGGTAAAGTAGCAATCGATTTTTTGAACACCTCTCTATCATTGAAATTCAAAGTGAGTTTTCAGTTCAGAGTTCGAATAATAAGTACCCGAAAGAAAATTAATTTATTGATATTTTCATTGCAGCTAAATTACTTACTTACTTATCCGGCTCACAATCCATGAAGGATCTCAGCCTGAGATATTGCAGCCTAACATCGTGATCGGTCCCTCGCATGCACTCTACAGTCCAGTCTAAAGCAAGCGCTCTGGCATCCGCAGTTACTTGGCCTTTGTTCCGTAGGTTAGGTCTTCCTTGACGTCTTGAACTTGGCTGGAGCGTTGTCGTCCATTCGCTCGATGTGGCCGAGCCAATGTAGTTGTCTTTTCTTGGCTCTCTGGACTACATCCACATCATTGTACAGCTCATACAGTTCTCGGTTGAACCTTCTTCTCCATTCGCCATCGTTGCAGTCGGAACCGAAAATCCGTCGAAGAATTTTTCTTTCGAAAGTGCCAAAAATCAATTCACCTTTTCTACTTATCGTCCATAGCATTCGGTGACGTAGAGTAGGACTGGTAAAATCAAAGTTTTGTATAGCAGACACTTTGTCTTTCGAATGAGGAGTTTTCAATCCAGTTGTTTTGCCAAACCCAAGCAGCAGCGGTTCGCTAGGGTCATTCTTCTTCGGTACTCCACTAATGTGTCATTTGTGGGATTGATATTTGTTCCAAGGTAGGTGAACTCCTTAACTACTTCGAAATTGCTTGTACCAACTGTGACGTTTTGTCCTAGGACAGATGTTGCTTTGTTTGTTGATAGCATGTACTTTGTTTTGTCCTCATTCACTTCAAGACCAACGAGTTTCGCCTCTTCTTCAATCGCTGTGAAGGCCTCAAGCACGAACTCTTGGATCGACCGATGATGTCAATGTTGTCCACATAGCCTAGGACCTAGGTGGATTTGTTGAAGATAGTGTTTTCCGTGCCTTACGTACTATCTGCCCCAGGACTATGTTAAAGAAGTCACATGATAACGCATCTCCTTGTCTGAACCCTGCGCATGTTTGGAATAACTCGGATGAGCTGTTACCCATTTGCACACTGCACTGCATATTGTTTAGCGTCATGCGGCGAATTCAGACATCGCCATTATAAGCTCTTGGCGGTGGATGCTATCATACTTAGCTTTAAAGTCGATGAAAAGATGGTGGGTTTCGACTTGAAATTCGTTGGTCTTTTCCAGGATCTGCCTCAGTGTGAATATTTGGTCTATCGTTGTTCTGCCTGGCCTGAAGCCACACTGGTACGTGCCGATTATTGTGTTGAAGAACGGTTTAAGACGCTCACACAGTACGTTGGATAGGATTTTGTATGCAACATTAAGCAGGGATATGCCGCGGTAGCATGACATTGGATCGCCTTTTTTGTAGAAGGGGCATATGGAACTTATCGACCAGTCAGTGGGCATGGTGATGACCTGGTGCATGCGGTTCATCAAAACACCTCCTCCATATTTTAAGAGTTCCGCAGGCATGACTTGTTATTTTTTTAGCTTTTGGATGGCTTATTCTACCTTTTCTGCGCTTGAGGCTCGGCCTGGGTCTTCATTGACTGGTCTTGGTTCTCTTTCGTCAGTAGCTCGCTCGACATTTTGCGCATTCAGCAGCTGTTGGAAGTGCTGCTTGAAATCATCTACAATTCCCTGTGCTTCGGTGGCTAGGTTTCTTTTACTGTTTCGAAGAGCCTGTGTCCCGGTTCTGACACCAGAAGTTAATTGCTTCGCCGAATAGTGTTGTTGGCCCGAGACTCTTCTAGATCTTTGAGCTGAAAAACTGAGGATGCTCTTCTTCCTTCGCAGTGTCTTTTTTCATTTCTCCTTTTTGTTCGACACTCTTCTCTTGCTGCTCTTGTTTTCCGTTGCAGCATCTGCAATCGTGCATTTTCCGACTCTCTTTTCAATAACTCACCATCATACCACGGGTTATCTTTCGGGGCTGGCTGGTAACCTATGGGGGTGTTGGCTACATATTTAATTATTTCGCGATATTGGTTCATCAAGGTGTTGACTACTGTGGCATTTGGTAGGACGGCGGAGAGTCGGTCACTCAGGCGCTCAGTGTAGTCTCTGGCATTATCCGGAGTGCAAACACAACTGATGTTGAACTTCTTTCTTTGCGTCGCACGTTTGTTTTTTTTTGTCGTTTGAAAGTCGAGCTCTTAGCTTAGCCACTACCAGAAAGTGGTCAGAGTCGACAATTGCTCCTCGGAAAGTGCGCACGTTCGAGATATTGTATGCGTGCCTTGTGAAAGGTCCAACCCTACCAAATGATCGCATAGAGAGATATATCATATCTCTCAACAATGACCTCCTTAGCCAAGACTGGGAGATAGTTAAGTGCGAGAAGACCAGCGAAGGCACCGAAGTTATGGTAAGGCTTGTCCATAAATCAATACCACTACTGAGGAAAGTAGACTTCAAAGTGCGCGTCGGGATTACCAGATGCAAACTTAGATTGATATCAAATAAAAGAAAACAGGTTAGTAAGGCGATGAACAAATCTTTACTATGCAAATGGAATTGAAAATTTTACAAAACTAGGACGGTGGATGTTAGGTCCCAAGAACTTAATCCCGGTACAGCATAACGGATGAGAGGTACTCCATCTGGTCCAACCGCGACCGCCGAAATGATACAACTTCTAACTAAACATTTTAAAAGTTAAGGTAAACGTATCATTTCTAAACAAGTAGCGGAATGATTGGACAAAAGAAAATAAACTATAGTTAGATTCAAACGTAGACCATTAGGGCTGCGCGTGAAACTTCA
>CAKKXW010000005.1:33016082-33164403 GCA_920937365.1 Sphaerophoria rueppellii | reverse complement strand
GAATAGTTTGTATTCTAAGTCACGAAATGGAATGGTGATGAAGACTTAGTGGACGAGAGGCTTCTTCGGACACAACTTATATTCACTGACGACGGTCTCAAACGAAGAGGGAGTGTCGGAGTTGGTTGCAGGAATTTTTCTCCGAGTCTTTGAACTGATCTACCAGGTCTTTGCGACTTCCTGACTTTGCTAGTAGTCTTTCATGGCAAATTAACTCAAAACTCGATCGCCAAATCACAACCGCAATCACAGCTTATTTTTTCGGACAGTCAGGTGGCTCTATTCAAAGCGATTGGCACGTCCACTTCATCCTCCAAATTAGTTCAACAATGCGGAAGGGTGAGGTTAGTCGTGGCATAATATGTAACATTGGACTCCAGGTCCACTCTTATCTGGATTCCGCGGTCATAGAGGCTTTCAGGGGCAATGAACGAGCTGGGACGACGGCTGGCTAGACACAGGATCAGCCTTCCATATTTCACTGGCGAAAAGGAGTCAACATTCCTCTGTGGTGCTATGGAGGGCAAGATCTTCTCAATTTCTTACCTCTGCTGAATCCTAAACCTGAGGGGAGAGTAGCCTAACCAATCAGAACCTAGAAGGATATGGCCCACCTCTAAAATTAAATCCCGTACGTAATAATCTTATTTGCTACACACCATGCAAAAAGAAATTAGCCAGGGACCGCTTGCTAACGTGCACCGGAGTACTGGCCTGTATGGAGAACAATCGCATCAAAGCTAGCATCCCCCACAATAACTTTCTCTCTTAGGTTGTGGGGGACGCGAGCGAGAAAGGAAACTGTTCTTCTTCAACTTCTTGGGGCAAAGTGCCCAGCCCAAAGCCGAACGAGACCCAATAACATAGGGGAAGTTTCTTCTTCAATGACCTTAATTGAGCTTCCGAACTGAAGATCAAAAGATTTGATCTGCTTTCTAAACGCAACAAAAGAGAATTTGAGGCCTATTTTATAACTAATTGGTTTCAGTTCCTCTTCGTAACTTCGAGATCGCCATTTGGCGCACCATCAAACAAACTCAGTTTTTGTATAAAATCCCTCCCTCTCAAGTCAGGTCAAGTGAGTTATTTTTATATGGTATCAAGAACGGCGCAGCAAAGCGCGCAACTCAAGCGCTAATATATGCGTCACCGTGCTAGACCTGCTCGTTGGCTCACCATTTCAACTACAACTAGACTTTACTGTTATCGTTTGCACCGTATCTCTAACAGCTTCGACGAAACTCGTCTTTTTTGTGGAATAACCAACAATTTGTGGCATGTTGTTCGATTCGGCCAGATGGCCTGCTGCATATGTGCAACTGATATTTAGCCAATGTCTTACCCAATGTTTTATGCAGAAGTTCTCATGGTTATGGTTTCAGGTCGTATGTCCACCATATCTGTTTCGAGATAGTTGTAGTTCATTCAGGCTAGGGATGTTTGATTGATGGTTTGATCCTCTTCCGTGCCAGTTCAGAACAGGCGATTTCATTACCTTGAATGGTCCACTGTGCCCTTAGGCACACTAGACTAGATGAAATTTTCTATATTGTCGCTTTTAAACTATCGAGCCTCCTGGCATTGCAATCGCTACAACGATTCTAGATTTAGTCCAGGCTTGCTGTTCTTGATAGATGCTTGGGCTATCCAAACAAAAGATTGCGACGGGGGTACGAGTCCTACTCGTTGCCCATAATATTTTGTGATTTCTCCTTATCATTTCACCTGGGCACACTTGCGAAGAATACTGGACAACACACTTCCAGATTATCATCTGTCATGAAAAGTGCTTCTCAACTTATGCCGTTCGGAATCGGCGTTTAAAATTGTAGGTCCCCTCAATTCTTCACACGCACTCAGAGAATTGTTGATGAGAGAAAAACACAATTAGGCCATGGCTCTTCAAAGTAGCTGGTCCGCACGACTTTATTATACACAATTTATTATAATGCATTTTTTTGGGTAAAAAGAAAAGGAAAAGAGGGTAAGTTTAATATCCTGTTTAGGGAATAACGATCAGTTCAATTCATGTTTTTCGTTAAACATCTAGTTGCCCATCTTGCTAAACTTTTTTAAGAGCTGTTAATAAGTTTTCACTGGAGTTACCGAGTCGGACAAAATCCCCGGGGACATCAGCACCGGCATACGCTATTACAATCGCTTCACTTTTATCAACGATTGCTTAGGATATCGTTCCAAAAGTAGTAAGACCTACAAGAGAGGAGAGAGAACCCCGCCTTGAGGAGAGACCAAATTTTCACTAAACCTAATGAATTGGCCGTTTCCCATCAAAATCGCTTAGAATGACATGGTTCGGAGCATGAAGACACAACAGCTAATAATATGCTCTCTTGCCAAATCTTAGTTGGATCGTGCTATCCCTAATAGCTTCTGCGAGACCATTATAGGTCTCCACTTCGTAGTGAGAGGGACCGCCATTGGGGGGGGTGTGTGTACTCGTTTGGATATGCCGATAAGGTAGGCATGATGAGATTACAGAGAGGAGATAAGTTTAACAAGAAGTAACTCTGATAGGAGAGAGGGGGGGGCGTCGTCCTCAAAAGTCTTTCCAAAAGGGAAGAGAGACTTAATGGTCTGAAATCCTTGGGCATATTCATGGCCTCTTCTACCGATCTTAAGGAATGAAGACCACCTAGGACGCCGTGGTCTCCAGACTCTTAACCATGGAATTAATTACATCTTGTAACTTTTGAAGCACTGGGCTGGGCAAATATAATCGAGGGTCCTGGTTGTTTTAAAAGGTGTGGGAAGTTGCTTATTAGCGCAATAAAATCATTATACTCGGGTTGATGAAGGCTCTTATCTTGGCAAGGTATGCTACTGGGCGAGATCACACCATGATGAGTTGTGGTTCCGGGATGCATTCTTTGCAGTCTGGGAAATTGGGTTTTCATTACGACTTCCAAGGTTTCTGTAGAATTCACTGTGCAAGAGTACCGATCATACCTTCTATGAATAGGATTTATCATCAAGCCTGGATGATTCTTTAATGTTATCAATATATTCACAGTAGTTTATCCATGACTCTTTTTTGGCTAAAGAGATGGCTTTTTTTGTATTTCTTTAGACACTCTTTATAAGGTTGTCATTGTTTGCTAGCATAGCAAGCATTGAACTAGCTTGCTCAAGAGCCACAAGTGGTCCTTATCGGTCCCCACTTCATGAGAGTCGGCAGAGTATCTTCAATTTTGACTTGCTCCTGATTCCCACAAGTTTAGATGGATTTTGCTTACGATTAATGTTTTTTTTTTTTTTTCTTTTTGCTATTTTCTCGGTGATTTTGGAGAGTAAGACTAGGCCGTCTGATGACCGAGGGGATGTCTATCGCTATCAATCTTGATCGACCTCGGGGGATTTTGGGCTTTTGAGCACTTTTAGAAGACTTGGGTAACCAAACGATTGCTTTTTCTAGGGATGTCCTTGGCCTGGATGAGCGCCAACTTCATGCCCACCCAAGCGTCACCAATCTTAGCGATGCATTTAGCCCAGGAAGTCCTTCGAAAACTTATCGCTACATTTGACCTGGAAACCTCTCACTGTCTTGTCGGAGTTGAATGATGGAAAGGCCTCCGTGAACTTCGAGAATTTGTTCAATCACCAGATTCTGCAATTAGGCTACAATATCTGGCCAGTTGGCTGCAACGGACTTCCCGTTCGCAGACAACTAGTTAGCTTTGCACCTGGAGATTGTCTCTGACAATCTCACTCAAGGTGTGAGGCTCTCTGGGAGTTCCCGTTTGAGCCTGAAGAGTGAGCATGAGCAGTCTCTCTTGAAACCTGTTTCGCTTAGCAACTTGCCCACCTTCGCACACGGTTGTGCTTACTAGTGATTTCTTGTAGTCTTCTACGATTTTGGTGTATTTAACCTTATCCTCCCGGTCCTGCTGCCGATTTTTTCTCACCATACCGCTGGACTATGTTAATGCTAAGGTTTGCAGCCTCTGCTCCCTGTGTTAACATCCAAATTGCTTTTCTGAGCTGCCGTTAAGGTATCGCCGACACCACTAACGACAGCAGGTGCTTCTGCTGGTATCGCCTTGCTGTTGCCAGCATCAGCTCTTTCAGCAGCTTCAGCTCCTTTTACCACTGTCACTTGGCTCGAGGCAAGTAACTCAACTTCCGACGAGAAGTCAAGGAAATTTGATCCCAGTGATAAATTTTGATCGGTTTCAATATCGTTTGCATTTTCATTCGCCTTGTTTTTTTTTTTTTGTTCCCACGAGTAAGTCGGAAAGGGAAAGTTCAGCCCCGGCAGAGCCCAATACCCGTGTAAGGCGAGACATATCACGGGCCCTGCCAAGGCATCGGAAAGAGCTCGTTAACAACTGGTTTTTCCCCCAGCTTTTCATTCTTTGTCACTGTTCTAAAGCTCACACCATTACTGAATTTAGATTGCATTTCCGAATGTTTAACTATTGAAGAGTAGAGTAACACCCGCCTACGCAACATGGCCTTAGTTATCATCACCACCCGGTCAAACGCACAGAGGCCAACTGGAGTGATCATTATCACCCGGCACCCACTTGGAGGGTTTGAAACGAGGATTTTATGTGCCAGGCTTGATAAATACTTGGGAGAATCAAAAAACCGATCGAATTTCGGGTTTTTTACCCACCTTTTTGGCAATTGGACTTTTTATGAGTCTGAATAACTCTTCTTGTTCCCCTGACTCTTCATTTCATGATATGTATTTATTTTTCAAAACAAAGAACGAAGCAAAAAACAATAATTATCTTACTCTACTTTGTTTGTCTTGAATATGAACACAACCTAAGAGTTAATGGAATACACAACAAGAAACAAGTAAATTCTTTAGAGACAAAGCGAAGACAGCCAAGACTAGAATGACAATACTACGCCCTTGAAACACTCCGAAGACGACGACGACGACGACAAAGTATTTTCAATTTATTATTATCAAACTAAATTTCTTTTTGTAATAATGAATAATTCATCTATGGAACTACTTGAACAAACACCAACCTACATTGTATGTATAGGTACTTCATGCGCTTCCAGTGGCAAATTTCTCAATTTTCACCAAGGAATCACCATGCGATTCACCAAGGAATGGAAGCTTCACTCATGAATTTGAAGGTGAATCATTTGGTGAAATTTACACAGGGCTGTCATTGGAGTTCACCAAGTGAATTTCTTGGTGAATATGCATCAGTGAAATAATTGAATAAAAGTATTCTGTGTTTTCATTTGTTCTCTAACTCCGATGAAATGTTAAATGATAGTTCATTGGTGAACTCATCCCTTTTTTGAAAGTTGAATTTTCCACTACTTTTTTCATGACTGAAAAATATTATGAAAATGCAGCTGTGAAATCAAAAACACCAAATGTAAATATCAAAACAAATTTATTAATTAATATTTCTGAAAAGAACACAATATTGTTTTAAATAATAATCTGGATCTTCTACTGTTTCTTTCAATTGTTTGCCGCTAAACGACTCCTTTTAAGTTGCTCCACACTCCAGATTCCAGAATACCTTTAAAAATGTTTAGATATTTAGTTTAGTTTCATTTCTATATATATCGAAAATAAATACCTATTTACACTCATGTTTTCTCCTGTGCTGTTTAATTATTATTAATTCACCTTTAAAAATAACTTACACTGATGTGAAGAATTCACATCAACTGTCTTTAACTAAGATTTCGATTGCACTGATTGAACATAGAAAAAAACATTTTTTTAACGATCACAGACAAGACAAAAATAGTGGAAAAATACAAAACCATTGCGTCGTCACCGGTCGTCGTCGCGTCGTCCTCGAGCAATAAAAGTTGAAAGTACATAATGTTTATGTACACGGATTCTTGCAGGTCATTTCCACCCTTAAAAGAAAATAAAAAACTATCAGCTGCGCTAGTAGCTAGACAATATTTTTGTTTCTTTTTTGTTCGTTTATTCTTCTTCTTATGAATACAACACACAGTGCTCAATGCCAATTGCGAACTCGTGAAGCTGTGCAGGACTTTTCCTTACTGAAATCACAACGTTTAGGTATGCGAAGAAACGAAAGCGTTAATAGAACAGAGAAATTGTACAGAGGAAAAAGGCCATTACTTTATTCCTATGAAATCATTTCTTTATTTTTCCTCTTAAAAGTGTGGAATGAATTCCTTGCTCTTTTCACCAAAATTTTTCACCAAGGATGAAATTTGCCACTGGGTTTATATCAAACTTGAATAACCACGCGAAAACATCGCAAGACGGTATTCGTTGCGACGAATATCACGAAGACGACTGACGACACGATGACAGCGACAAAACGTGAGTTAGTATTAGTAGACAAAAGTAGTCGTCAACACTCAACAAAGCACCCTATAATATTTTCGATATGAATTTTTCCTACCTTCACTGCTATGTCGTTATAATCCAAAAAAGGAGGGTAGCTTCCCTACTTGTATGAAGCCTTGAGCTGTGTGAAATTGCCGCCGACCGCCGCCGCTGGCTGTTAGTTGGCAATAAAATTTGCTCAACGCCAACCAAAACGTGATTTGAATTCCGAATTTACACCTTTTATTGATTTCCTATTTGGCCAGTTATCGAATAAGGGTGCTTTATACACAGTGCTGGAGCTTTTTTGTTTTCGTTTGACTCTGCTGAATATGGATAGAACTATTTTCCACGTATGTATTTGATTTGCGTTCCTAAAATATTTTATCAAATTTGTGGAATTTCGATCTGCAATTAAAGATCTTTTGTCTTTATTCTTGAACAATTTTTTTTTAACATCTTACTTTCTTACTTACTCACTTATGGTAGCGCTACAGGTCGGACCAGGGCCTCGTCCAACACACGTCTCAATCCAGCTCGGTCCCTAGCTAGCTGACTCCATGTTTCGCACGCTACGTCGGTTCAGGTTCTCTTCTGCGACGTTCTTTGGGGTTGGATTCGAAGACTTTATGAACCGAAGCACTATTTTCCATTCGCTCTACATGTCCCAACCATCTAAGTCGTTGGGCCTTAACTTTTCTGGCTAGGTCATTGTCGTTGAACAGCTCGTACAGGTCTTGGTTAAATCTTCGTCTCCATTCTACATTTATGTAGACAGGACCAAAACTCACTCGAAGAATTATTCTCTCGAAGCAGCCCAAAGCGTTTTCATCAGATGTTGTCATGGTCCATGTCCCTTCCCTGCACCATACATAAGGACCGGAATGATAAAGCATTTGTAGAGCGTCACTTAAGTTGCTCGAGAGAGGACTTTACTTCTCAATTGCCTTGTAGGTCCAAAGAAGCAGCAATTGGTAAGAGTGATTCTTCGTTTGATTTCAGCGCGGTTTCCAGATAGACGCAATCCTTAAGTACCTCGAAGTTAAATCTGACTGTATTGACGTTTGCTTCAAGACGTCGATGTTGGATGTCTTTTGGTTTTGTTGTTGACAGCATTAACTTAGCCTTGTCCTCGCTATCCGCTAGACTCATCTTCCTGTCTTCCGTCTCAAGATTCACAAACGCTCCACTGATATCACGCTGTGTTCTTCCAATTATGACAATGTCTTTGTTCGCTTAAGTTAAGATATCGCTATCTTCACTTCATCAATGTCGGTTGAGTGGAATTGTTGGCCTTCTGCACTCAAGTTTTGCTCGTCATTGCCATTATACAGCTTGGAAAAGTGGTCTTTCCATATTCTCAGCACTGACTGCGGTTCCACAACGATGTTCCCATGATGGTCTCTACAGGCTTTAGTTCGGGGTGTATAAGCCCTGGAGGTTTGTTTAACCTTTTTGAAGAATTTTCGAACCTCGTTCCTGTTCTGACATCCCTTTATCTCCTCGATCGCGCGCTTCTCATGGCCCTTTCTTTCTTTCTGAGAAGTGTATGCTCCTCTCTCCTTTTCTGCTTGAAGGGCTCACGAGCCGCTCTTGTCCTTCTTTGCAGTGCCGCATTGTATGCCTCTTGTTTACCTGCATTTACTCGCCGGTACTCATGGTCAAACCAGGGGTTTCGTTGTGGTGGTAGTGTAAAACCTAGCACATCAGAGGCGGTATCTCTGATGGTTGCTTGGCAGTGTTGCCACTAGTTCTCTACATTTTGTGCTGGCAGCAAAGGACTTATGAGGTGATTTTCAGAGACTTGATCGGAAAAGGATCTAGCAATATCTTACGATTGTAGCCGTTTGGCGTCGAATTATCTCCTAAGATTTTCATGTGTTGGATTTGATCAACAAGGAGTGATCCAAATCGATGTTGGCACATCGGAATGTGCGGACATCTTGCATGCTAGAGAAGTATCTTGCTTCGTTCGCCATGTGATCAATCTGGTTGACGGTTGATTGACCAGGAGATTTCCATGTCACCTTGTGGATATCGAGATGTGGGAATCGCGTACTTGCTATCATTACGTCTCGCCCCACAGCGAAGTCTATTAGTCTAAATCTGTTATATAAGTTGGTGTCGTGTACGCTATTTCCTCCGATTATTTCACCAAAGATTCCTTCTCTACCCAGCTTAGCATTACAATCTCCAAGGACAATGTCATAGCTAGCGCATTGCTCATAGGTCTTGTCGAGGAGCTCGTAGAATTTGTGATTTCGCTAATCACGATTGGATATTTTCCTGAAACTATAATGACCAAACCATCGGCGTACGCAACCGCTTTCACTCCACTACTCTCAGGTTTCACAAGAATGTTGTTCATGAGCAGAAGCCATAAAAAGAGGAGAAAGTATTGTTCTCCTTGGGATGTTCCTCTGCTGGCATATTTGGTACACATTGAATATCTTGATTGAGTCCTCCTATTACTTAGCATGGATATTATCCACCTTTTGATGTACTCTTCAACACCAAAGTCTGCAAGTGATTTTGCGATGGATTCAGTTAGGATGTAATTGAAAGCTCCACCTCTAAGAAAGTCCACATCTAAGAGGGTAGCTAAGGTATATTCCTTAAAATGGATCGTATTTTCTATCGTTCTCACCACCTCATGAAGGGCATTCGCGCTCAGACTGCTCTTTATGTGAGATTCTACGATTGTCTCCAAGGTTTTGAGTAGAAAGGATGTAAGGCTTATAGGTCTGTAATATTTAGCAGATTCACGCCCTCTTTTACCAATTTTAGGTAAGAAACCCACTTTTACCTGTCTCCAAGACATAGGAACATTGTTTAGTAAGAGGTAACTTGTTGTTACTTGTCAGGCTGATTTGAAATCCACAAGTAACACCTTTCACAGAAAATTCCCGCTCGAATAGCAAAAGTTTCCAATTTTTTCTAAAATATTGCTTTTTCCCTTAAGCTACATGTCCTGGTCCCAACTCTACCTTATTTCATCACGTCTGATTCATCAGCTATCAACCAGCGATGACAGTTCAAATCAAATGGACCGGGAAATGATTTGTCTCAATTCCAAAGTATACCACCTCACAATCCCAAATTGTCATGTCGTCAATACAAAAATTTGAATAATTCCGAATCATTCAAGATTCCACTTATTTTTGGCAATTGCAAGGACCAAATTCCAAGAAAGCCCAATTCCTTTTCGATGATGACAGATAATGACATGTGACGTGACTTGTATCACGCGTGCGAAATAAAATTGTTATTCAACATGGATGCAAAACGAGAACGTGTCTATTTTGTTTACATACACCAATGTCGAATCGCCTTGATATTGATTTTTGTTTTTCAAACGTTATCAATTTAATAATTCAATTTTAGATAATTGTATTTTATTAATGATATACAAAACTCGTAGAGTGAGTTTTTGTTTAATAAACAACTAATTTCCCGGCCTCTTCAAAACAAACTTAAAACGAGGAAGACAATAAAAACAATTTTGTAACTTTAAGTTGTTGCTTCTATTTGACTATGTTTAATAATAATAATCATTACTACAAGGGCTGTTGTTGGATGAGGGCTTTGATGACTTGAGGAGAATATTGATTAATTAAAGGTATCCATCTATTCAATTGAAGGTGAGGTACGCTGAAGAAACATCTTGAAGCTCGAAGCGTACATTTTAATTTAAGTTCTACTTAATATTATCCGATAGGAAGTGTTTTAAAGCCGGTTATATCGTCTTTGTAAACAAACATCTGCAATCCGATTGTGATTGACGTACTGTATTGACAAAAAAAAAACAAATAACATATTGCCTATAAAAACATGTTTTCGGCATCTGCCGAATAGAATTAAAATTATTGTTGTGGTTTGAAAATATTAACTTAACTCTGGCGCCAGCTTCAATTTACCAATAATTGTTCCTTTGGAAACATTTGATTCATTTCAAATGCAAATCGGATTCCAATTCGGAGCAAAACGATTGCTCTTTTGAACAAAAACCACAAACAGGTGGTCCTGGTCTTGTTTGGTATTCAATTTATTATTATTTAATCGTTGAAACATTGAAATTATTCAACAAGACAACATAACTCTTCACCATACCACAAAATTTACTGTCAGAATAAATGATTGAGTGCCAAGTTCCAGAAAATTCGCAAAAAAAAAAAAATGAAAACGTCATTGCTCCATATAAGACGCATTTTCATTGGGATGTCAAACATGATTGCACTCTGAGTCTGAACACAATTTTCAGTTTCATCGTCTGCGCAAAGTCTCAAGGTCAAGTACATCCTATACGAAGCAAAGCAAAAAAAATATCGTTAATTCCTTTTTAAGAGCGACGAATCAAGGGCCGAAGCTGTTGCCGCAACTTTTAATGGAACCTTCATGTTTTATTTTTGGACTGTTACTACAGGCGATGCATTGGTTCCATAAAAAAAAGAATCGAAGGCTCTTGGTCTTTACCACTTTTTCCTTTCCTTCTGCTTTTGTTCTTTCTTTTGAATGACATGACACGAGCATACTTTTTTGACGGAAGAAAATTGAGCAAGTCTCCACAACCGAGATATTAAATTTAAATGCAATTCGAAATCCAATCAGACAGCCTAAAAAAAGAAAAAAAAACAAAACAACAGAAGAGTGCTTTAGTAAACTCAAATTGTAAGCGACACCAAGCCAGATTCCAAATTACTTTATTAAAGATTTTTTCGAGAGGATTTTCTTCTTTTTTTTTGGTAATTTCATTTAAGTGCCGTGAACATCATTAAAGGGGTTTTGTAAGCAGTCAAAAGGTCTTGATAATGAAAGATGAAATATGTGTAATTTTGTTTTTCTTTTGTAATCATCCAAAATATTCTGATTAACAAGGACAAAAGTGTGTAAGTGATTGCTAAACAAAATGTAAGTGCAAACGACTACCTAAATGATTATGGAATTAATAATCATCTTGCCTGGTTGTCATTATTGAAGGTTGTATATTACCATTGTTCAATAATGTTATACATTTAATTTATAGGACCTTGACTTGAATTCGGTCTCAAAGAGAAATAATATACAACTACGAACATTTGCACCCCCGAGATGTTTATTTATTTTAAACTAGCTCACCCGGCAGACATCGTTTTGCCTCAATCGATAAATTACGTACTTACTTAAGGTGGCCCTACAGTCCGTTGTGGACTTGGGCCTCAATCAACTGTCTCCGCCAGTCAGCTCGGTCCTTAGCTAGCTGTCTCCAGTTTTGCACCTCAAGTTGATTGAGGTCCTCTTCCACTTGAGTGCGCCACCTGAGTCGCGGTTTTCCTCTCCTACGTCGATCGGGAATAGTGTCGAAGGCTTTGCGGGCCGGAGCTTTGGTGTTCATCCGCTCTCTGGCTAGGTTCATGTCGTTGTACAACCCTTAAAGTACGCTGTTATATCTTCTTTGCCATTCCCCTTCAATGCACACGGGGCGTTTTTGTCAAACTCATTGCTGATGAGAGACCTATGGAAGAATGCGGTGTCTCACGCTGAGTTCAATATTAGTTTCAGTATTCCTTAAAGATTATTATTGTTTTGGCAACTTGAAATAAGGTTCAGTTTAAGTATACACAGAAATAAAGGAAATAATAAGAAATAAGGAATACTTGCACCCCAAAATAAGAAGCAAAAAGCAGTAATCTGTTGAATATTATTCTGCTCTCTATATTTTGGTGCCAAATTAATAGAATCACATTTGTACCTGTTTGTTTTTCTTTCTTGGAGTACTTCCAAACAAGCCAACAGAAATAGAATTCATCATTTCAAGTATTCAATTCTACAAGTGTAAGCAAAGAAAAATATACACACAAACTGCAATCTTATTTCGGATGCAAATACATTGATTTTTGGATGGCAGGAAACAATAAATAAATTATTGCCGGAAAAAGAAATCATTAATGAAAATTGTTTGGTACAAGAAAAAAAAACACTTCAAAGAAAATAAAAAAAATATAAAAATATACAAAATGTTAAAGTCATAGCGATTTCTTATTAAAATTGAAATGGCATTTTAAGAATAGATCGTTTTCAAAGTGATAGTTTAGTTTAGTTTTATTGACTTCAAAAATGTACAATTTACAATCCTTTTTAAGTATGACATAGTCTGAGTGGCTTGGCCGAGGCCGTCTACCAGATTGACATTTGAATTTAATTCATTATTTTCATATTAAAGAAAAGCTCGGTACAATATATACAGTAAAAGAAAAAGAAAAACAAAAATGTAATAATTATTTGTGTGGGTGTTTTAATAATAATTTAAAAGTTTCCTTGTATAATGCGGGATCTGTAACGAGAAGCGCTTGAGATGTAGCTACTTAGTATGTCCCAACCTCTGTCACCATTCAAAATGTTGATTGCTTCCGCTAAGTCTAGGAATTCCACTCCAAAGTAATGCCTTCGAAACTCTCGTAATATTGGACAGATTCCGATAAAGTGAAAAACGTCCTCTCGTACCTTTAAATTGCACAGATCGCACAACAGTGGTAGTTCAGGTCGATGAGGTATAAAATTTAAATCAATGAGTTCACCTCTGGCTGTAAATATTGTCCTGATTCTTTCAGCAGTGCTCTGAACGTCAAAATAAGTGTTGTTGTTTAGGAAATGGTTCAGTTTGCTATAGTAGGCTCGATATTGCGAGGATGTTGCTTCGTTCATGAACTTATCATAGGTCAAATTTCCCGTTTTCTTGAGCAGGTCGTAAAATGTTTGTTTGATTGATTTAAGGTTTCCGTTGGCTGATATCGATAACGTTGTCGAACAATCATTTGCTAATTTTGTCCACTCTTTAACACAAGTGCCACCCGAATTAATCATTTTCATCAGTACTAGTTTAGGGATCCTCTTATGATCCATCGCCATGACTTTTGCTATGTAGTCAAAATGTATTTTTAGAGTATCTAAAAACAGCGGTGCTATCCCTGTTTCCAGGTAAAGCATATAGTTTGGTGAACTGCTGGGCAACTTAAACGAGCTCCGAATAAAAAATCTTAGGAACTTCTCTACTGCTTCAAAGGAAAGATATCCCCATACTTGAGCTCCGTAAAAGAGGATTGACATAACTGCTGTTCTAAAAATTTTATACTTCGCTAGATGAGAAATGCTTTTCTTGTAGATGCACGTTCTCCACACTGAGCACATAGCACGTTTAGCTTCCGACGATTTGGCTTGAAGATGCTTATTAAAGTTAAGGTTTGAGGTGATTAAGACTCCTAGATAGAATACCCATTTTTCCATTCTCGAATACCTGCCGCCACCGTTTCTCAGTATCATAATTTTTGACTTCGCCAGGTTCACCGTTAAGGTCCACATTTTACAATAGCGTTCTAGCACAGATAATAAAGTTACATAGATATCGCACCCAGTGCAAATAAAAATGACAACTTTTTTGTCCCTTATTTTCAAGAGATTTGTTATAGTCAAACCTTGCAACCAAAATCAACAGAACAAAATCAAACAACAAGAACAAGAACCAGCTTCCAACTCCAACCACAAACGTTGGTTTGCTAGCAAGTTACATTAGAAAGATACAAAACTTTGAACTGTTCACGTGCAGGTAGTTTTTTTTTCTATATAATTTTGCTACGGGCAGCCAAGAATGGATCGATGGGTTGTGTTGTGGGCTGCGTTGTGCTCGCACGATCGGTTGTTGTGGTCTTTTCTTTTTTTCTTTCTTTACCCTTGACTTTAGAGCGATTTGAATGTTTGTATGCGATTTATTTTTCAGAGCGTTTTTTTTCTGATGCAATGACTGATAAGAATTCGGAGTTTCTTGTTCCATTTGTAAGAAAACAAAAAGAGAATATCCTAATTTGAAAATTTTTCAATGCCTTTACAAAAAAAAAAAAAACATGAAATTTTACGTAATTTGTGGAGGCAGGCTTGTGGTTTTGCAAATGAAGGCAAATATGTACTTTGTTTGTAGAGACCATGTTTGACCGGAGTTTCTGGGAAGAAAAAAACCTTAAGAAGAATGCTGTTCCTTCTTTGAATTTAACTTCTGATTTGGATTCAGAATTAAATTAAGAAGATCTTAAATCTCCTCCAACTAAACGAAGAAGAACTTCGATTAGTTGTAGCATTTCGTGGGTAAGTTGCCATCAAGCGGAGTAAAAAAATGCAAGTTACAAAATTAAATTAAAAAATCTTAAATCAAAACATTCCAAAAAAAAACTAGAGTCCATACTGCTTTAAAACTTAAAAAAAAAACGAGAATTATCTTTATCGTCTCAAATACAAAGGCTTAATATTTCCCACCATTCAAAAATATTTTGCGATATATTGATGGGTTTGTCGAAATCTACAAAATACAACAACAACGAAAAAGAACTTTCTGAAAAAAATTGTATAGGTCGCAAAGCGCCTATAAATTTCTGAGAGATGGTCTGGGCCATTAAACCTGCGAGGACGTTATGTAGTGTTAATATTTGATGAGATAAGGATTCGTCAAAACCTCACATAAAATTGTTTGATTTGAGCGAAATTATAAAAAAACAATTTGAAAATCTGTCAAGACCTTGGTCTTAAAGTTTGCGGTGTAGTCTGCGACCAAGGATCGAATAACAGAAAAGCTTATAAAATATTAGGTGTTTCTGAAGAAAAGCCATTTACAATGACTAGCTGACCCTGCAGAATTCGTACTGTCTCAATCGATAATCGATACCCCTCTACCACACTACCCACTTATGCTACCCAGTACGTCTAACCATATCCTCTACCCCGTTACGACACTACAGACTGTGGTATTCAGATTCATATTTTGTTGTTAGAATAATAAACATATCCCTGTACTTGATAGTACCACCGAATTTGGGTTTGTAAGCAGTCCTGGAGCCGCGAGTTCTACAGTCTTATTTCTAAAGTACTTTAAATGTCCACTTGAAAATCAATGCATCCACAATTTTATGCAATTTTTACTTGCGACATATAGAATACATAGGTATATGGCAAGTATTGAATTTTGCCTTGGCCGGCTTACACATTTGTTTTAGTCTTAGGTCTTAGGTTTAAGTAGAGCAGGTATGGTGGCACTATAAAATAAATATCAAAAAAAAAAAACAAGGAAACATATAAAAAAAAAAAAAAAAAAAAAAATAAGAAAAAAAAGTGAAAAAGTGAAAAAAGTGAAAAAAAATAAACAATAAACAATAGAAGGATTAAAAAAAAAAAAAGAAATGAAGACAACTAAAATCCACAACAGAACTGTTAAGGACAAAGTTTTTGCCGCTGTGGTTGTTCTAGTTTTAAGTAGTTTGTAGGTAGAGTAGGTAATTTTAAGTTTTATTTTAAGGACCCTAGCATGTAAGTAAAAAAAACCCAAAAGAGATAAAGGCATTAGTTTTTTTGAATTTTCTAATAAAAGAAAAAAAAAATAAATTGAAGTAAAATGAAATAAACCTAGTTCGTAGGCCGAAAGGCATTAATTTTAAGAACACTGAATTGCTTAGAGCGCCCGATTGGGGCCAGTAAGTTATATATAAGTAGAATTAATTAGGCTAGTTTCACATTTTTGTCTAGCATGTAAGTAGATTTAAGTTTAAATGAATAAAAAAATGAATTATGAAAAAAACAAAAAAAAAATTCGTAAAAAAAATTGAGATGGTGATGAGATATGACATTACGATAATAGAGAAGTCGAAAAAAGTGGGTCCGTCGATTCCGTCTGTCTGTCTGCCTGGAAGCTTACAAATTTGAAAATTAGAGATTTGAGCAAAAACTCATATCCCAGTTTTTTTTTATTTTTGTTTTAAGATCAAAATTTAGGGTAGCCACCATACGATTTTTTTTTTTTTGGCCAAAAACCAAAACATTCAATTTTCTCCAAAACGGCTCCTACGATTTTTTTTAAACTTTCTCGAGTTTTATTTTTTTTAACATTCATGTATTTTATGTAAAAAAAATTGTTTGTATTGCTACAAAATGGTACCTCCCATAGAACCGTTTTTTGTTATTAGATTTTCTCGAAAAATGAAAATCCGATCAGCGTAAGTTTTTTTTTTGAAAGTACGTATATATTGTTCACATATTATTTGGATTCAAAAAAAAAAAACACTTTTTTAATTTTTTTGTTTCAAAATTCTGTATCTCAAAAACGGATCAATTTTTAAAATGCAAATTGGAGTATAATATGTATATTAACATAGTCTTGAAAACTGCATACCCAAATTAATTTTAAGACATTTTTGAAAAATTTTATATAAAAAAATAATTAAAAAAAACGGCTACGACGATTTTCAAAAAAAAATTTTCAATAAATCAAAGATAAGGTTTGAATTTGTTTGGCATTTAAATTTTAGGAATTAAATGTATTTACGATGTACACTTTCAAATTTTATTTTTTTTAATAAATTCTAATTATTTTTATATATATTGAGTTTTTTTTTTTTCTCTGTGAGTTAAGTGTAACCTGTAAGTAAGAGTGTAATCAGAAATGCTAAAATCTTGTCATTTTTGGTACATAAAAGTAATCATAAATATTTAGTTTTAGCATGCAGGAGCAAGTTCGTGCGACCCAGTCGTGCACATTTTTTCATTTGAATACCAATGAATTTTCCGAGTTTTCATCATGAGCCGTTTTTGAAAAAATTGAAAGTTTTGGTTTTTGGCAAAAAAAACCGTATGGTGGCTACCCTAAAATGTAATAAAAAAAAATAAAAAAAAATAAAATAAAACAAAAAAACACCCACGCGAATTTGCTCAAACCTTTTATTTTGAAGTTTGAAGTCAATCGGACCAGTGGTTAAGGCTGTAGATTCGTTTACAGACAGACAGACAGACAGACAGACAGACGGACGGAATCGGCGGACCCACTTTTTTCGACTTCTCTATCATCATATAGTCATATCTCATCATCATCTCAACTTTTTTTTGCACAAATTCAATACTTGCCATTCTATACGTCGCAAATAAAAAAGAAAACGCAACAAGCAACTTGACAATACAATACAAATAAGAAACAACATAAAGACTGAGTATGATTCACGCTAGTTTGATCGAACTGGGACGTAGTGGTACGTCCCATGGAATTGAAAAATGGTAATTTTTTTTTCCTCTGCGTGCGATATCTATGTAACTATATTATCTGTGGTTCTAGCCTGTTTATCATCAACTGCATTCCATCTATAGTTTCCGCTAGAAAGACAATATCATCTGCATACATCAAACCGGGTATGTTTTCCCCATCTATAACAATTCCTCCTTTGACCGAGTCAAATATGTCATTGATGTACAAAATGAATAAAAGAGTACTGAGCACGCATCCTTTTTTGACCCCCATCGAAGTACCAAACTCGTCCGAAAGGAATTTGCCATCATATACACTCGCAACATTTTCTTCGTAATTGGCTCTAATTGCAGTTATAATTCTTGTTGAAATACCGTAATTGTATAACTTGTAAAACAGCGCTTCACGGGGGATTGTATCAAATGCTGCGCGAAAATCGACAAAGAATGCGTACAGCTTTTTCCCATTTTTTTTATATAGATCTGCGATATTCACCAAACAAAAAATCTGATCAACTGTCGAGTGGTTTTTTCTAAACCCCGCTTGGCATTCATGTAAAATTTGCTTTTTTTCTACCCATTCGCTAAGCCGGTTAAATAATATTGTGCTGAATATCTTAGCCGCAGTATTTAGAAAAGAAATTCCTCGGTAATTTGCCGGATCTTCAAGGTTTCCTTTTTTGTGTAGAGGGAAGATGATCGACCGTCGAAAACTTCCAGGAACGTCACCTGTTTTAAAAATTCTGCTGTATTCCAGGGTAAGAAACTTCAAGAAATTATGTGTAACGTTTTTAAAATACTCAAACGGTATCCTATCTTCTCCAGGCGCTTTTTCATGTTTTGAATTTTGTATGACATTTTCTACCTCAGTTAGTGTTGTAGGCGCGTCTAACACATCATCCAAGATTAAAGGCGCTGCATAATGAAAAGCAAGAGATAGTTGTGTTGCATTCAAGAGATTCATAAAATGATTTTTCACAAATTTCACTGCTTTCCAAAACTCAGCAGAGGATTTTGTTTTATTTATAATTTCTATGTTTGATTGGTCATAGTCAAGTTTTTTTTTTTTTTTGCAGAGCATTTTAAAGTTTTTTCAAGAAGGAAAAAGACACGTTTCTAGCACTCAAACATTCATCGTCAAACCATTTTTGTTTGTTTGTGGAAACTTTCCTCCCCAATGGCTTCTGGGGTGCCGCTTTTTTGATGAGGTTCGTTAAGGTTTCTATACTTAAATTGCTTGATCTTTTTAAAGTTATCGAATTTTCAATTTCGCGGTCTAAATTAAGTTGGAATGATTCCTGGTAGCTGTTTTTCCATTGTAATTTGGGGAGAAGTCTTTTATGTTGCAAAACAGTTTCTTCAGTTCGAGATTTCTTAATTTTAAAAACTACCTCCAAGGGCATATGGTCCGAAAATGTTTTTGCTGCTACTCTAAAATCGTCAAAAATGGGAAGCCAATCTCCTGATAAGAAGCAGTAGTCTATTACAGAACACGCTGTTCCACGGATAAATGTGCATTCACCATTACTATCGCCCTCACAGCTTCCATTCAATAGGTGACAATCAAACGCATCTGCTAGTCAAAGTGATATGTTGCTAACCTCTCTCCAAGAAATCCTTCACATTGAGGTTGATAGATAATTTTATTTCCAATTTGTTTTCAGGCAAATTATGTCGTCATTTGATATTAAATTTAACTGATTGGCATTATTTGCTGCGGGTACAAATTAGAATTTATGATTTATCATGGCATTCGCTTCAAGTTAATTTATTTCCTTAGATAACTCCTTTCGCTTTTCGAATTTGACTGTTTTCTTCGTTTAATAAAATAAGTGGAGTACAAATTTGTTAACAAAAATAACAGACAAAACGTAAATCAAAACGTACGAACTATTCTAAAAAGGTTGAATTCAAGCTTCGGTTCTGACATTAGCTTCCATTTGCTTTCGCTCATTATATAGCCTGGTTTTTGTGGTACACTTTCCGGCTCACAATCCATGCAGGATCTCAGCCTGAGATACTGCAGCCTTCCATCGTGAATGGTCCCTCACATGCACTCTCCAGTCGCCGAAACCAAGCGCTCTGGCATCCGCAGTCACTTGGTTCTTGTACCGTAGGTTCGGTCTTCCTTGTCGTCTCGAACCTGGGGCCTGGGATTAGAAGACTTTCTTGGCTGGAGCGTTGTCGTCCATTCGGTCGATGTGGCCGAGCCATGTCGTCTTTTCTTGGCCTTCTGGACTACATCCACATCTGAAAGCTCGTACAGTTCTCGGTTGAACCTTCTTCTCTATTCGCCATCGTCGCATACGGGACCGAAAATCCGTCGAAGAATTTTTTTTTCGAAAGTGCCCAGTATCAATTCCCCTTTTTCACTTATCGTCCAGCACTCGGCGCCGTAGAGTAGGACTGGTAAAATCAAAGTTTTGTATAGCAGACACTTTGTCTTTCGAGTGAGGAGTTTTGAACCCAGTTGTTTTGCCAAACGGAAGTAGCAGCGGTTCGCTAGTGTGATTCTTCTTCGGATCTCCACTAAGGTGTCGTTTGTGGGATTGATGTTTGTCCCAAGCTTCGAATTAGGTGAACTCCTTAACTACCTCGAAATTGCTGCTACCAAAAGTGACGTTTTGTCCTAGGTGGTGGACAGACGTTGCTTTGTTTGTTGATAGCATGTCCTCATTCACTTCAAGACCAACGAGTTTTGCCTATTCTTCAATCAATGTGAAGGCCTCAAGCACAGCTCTCTTGGATCGACCGATGATGTCTATGTCGTCCGCATAGCCTAGGAGCTGGGGGGATTTGTTGAAGATATTGTTTTCCGTGCTCACACCTCCCTTGCGCACTATCTGCTGCAGGACTTCGTTGAAGAAATAACATGACAGCGCATCTCCTTGTCTGAACCCTGCGCATGTTTGAAACAACTCGAATGAGTTGTTACCCATTTGCACACTGCACTGTGTATTGTTTAGCGTCATGCAGTATAGCTGGATCAGTTTGTTCGGGCTTGATTTCAAACATCGCTATAATAAGCTCTTGGCAGTGGATGCTATCATAAGCAGCTTTGAAACCGATGAAAAGATGGTGGGTTTCAACTTGAAATTCTTTTGTCTTTTCCAGGATTTGGCTCAGTGTGAATATTTGGTCTATTGTTGTTCTGCCTGGCCTAAAGCCACGTGTCGATTATTGTGTTGCAGAATGGTATATGACGCTCACACAGTACGTTGGATGGGATTTTGTATGCAACATTAGGCAGGGATGTGCCGCGGTAGTTTTTGCATGACAAGGGATCGTCTTGTTGTAGATGGAGCATATAGAGTAGAGCTTATCGACCAGTCAGTGGGCATGCATTCTTCACACTTTGTTGATGACCTGGTGCATACGGTTCATAAAAACACCTCCTCCATATTTAAAGAGTTCCGAAGGTATGCCATCCGACCCGGTGGAATTGTTATTTCCTAGCTTTTGGATGGCTCTCTCTACCTCTTCTTTGCTGGGGGCTGAGACTTGGTTGACTGGTCCTGCTTCTCCTTCGTCATATTATTGCTCGACATTTTGCGCATTCGGCAGCTGTTGGAAGTGCTGCTTGAAAACATCTACAATTCCCTGTGCTTCGGTGACTAGGTTCCTTTCACTAGAGCCTGTGTCTCGGTTCTGAAACCAGAAGCTAATTGCCTCGACCTTTTGAAGAAACACCGGGTTTTGTTCTTGGCCCGTGACTCTCCTAGTTCTTTGAGCTGAGAAACTGAAGATGGTCTTGTCTTCCTTCGCAGAGTCTTTTTCTTATTTCTCCTTTTTGTTCGGTACTCTTTTCCAGCTGCTCTTGTTTTCCGTTGCAGCAGATGCAAACGTGCATTTTCACTATCTCTTTTCGATAACGCGCATCCATCATCGTACCTTGGGTTCTTTTTCGGCTAGCTGGTATAGTTCCCTTCCATTCGCTTTCCGTGTGCCTGTCTTATTATACGCCTTTTCAGCTTCACTTTATAGAATAAATGTTAAACTTATTTCCTTGGCAAACCACTTATGTTTGTTCCGAGAAAATTCTAAACTAGACCAGGGAACAGATGATTTCCATTGTACTTTGTTTAGTCTTATTAACTTCAAGTCCAACGAAAAGGCCAAACTCTTTTTCAATTATCGTGAAGGTACCAAATCAAATACGTACAGTTCTTTTGCAGCTACTATCGATGTCGAGTGCATCACCTTATTTGAAGACTGGACAGGTTTGAAATAGCTCTTATGAACACTTTTTTAACTGCGCGCTCCACTGCATTCTGCCATGCTTCACAGCTTTGTATATTAGTTTTTCCATTATCCGATGTTCTGAAACTACCATCCAGAGTTCTGGTCGACTAATGCTGCCACATGCAGCTGTGAAGACGGTGTACAGATAACGTGTTTCGAATTGGTCCTTTTCAGGATGTTCCTTGATGTCAAAATCTATTCTACCGTTGATCCGCTTGGGCTCAGCCGAAAGTGAGGTTATTAAATCAAATGTCAAATCACAGTGGTGTCGAATAGCCGTTCTGTGGGGGTGTGTTCGCGAAGAAATGCCATTAAGAATTAAGGTGGGTTCACATTACACAAATCTTGCGACACAAGTTGAAAAACATGTTTTTGAATGTGAACGCCCTCAAATGAAGAATCAACGTACTCGAATTTGGAGTTCTGGGTCGACTAGTATAAATTAACCCTCGAAATATTTTCCAGGACAAAAAACAAAACTCCCACTGCGTTTCTACAACAAACAAGTTAAAAATTCATAAAAATCTGTATTATGAAATTTTTTGGAAATTAGAGCATAGTTTGAAGTCATAAATCATTTCTGTTACAATTAAAGGCTATGAGGATGAAGAAATGACTGCCAAGCATGCCGTCCCATTTCAGCTAGCAATTTATAGCACGACACCATCAAATCACAATCCAGTCAATCACAACATTCAAACAAATGGCCAGAAGCTCTTAAGGCTACAACTATAAAACCCAAAGTGATTCACCTTCAATTGTTGTGTACGTAAATAAAAACTATTCGAACAATCTGAACCCGTTTATGGAAATCCACTTTCATGACATATAATTGCAACTTTTCGGGGACGGAAACCAATTTCAAATGATTCATTTTGATATATTTTTGTCTCAATAAAAAAGCAAAAAATCGATTGGCACGTAGGCTTTGACAAGAGGTCATTCAATTGTTTAGTTTTTTTGTTCCAATCCATATTTTTGGACCGAAGCTAGCGGCGAAGCCTCATTTTCCTTTTGGTCAACAGATTGATACACACATGAATATTTTTTTTATTAACAAATGAAAATAATATTTGCTTAAGCTTCCAATTTCAATAAAGTGAAGGCAGACTTAATCAATAGGTCTATGTATCTGTTTTTATATTTCTCATAAAGTGCAACTAGTAGTAATGGAGAAATATGAGTTTGTTTTTTATGGGAACTGTTATTATTTAATAAAAATTGAATAATGTTGACATAATAGCAACAAAAGTATGTTGTCCATCGAGTTGAATGTATTTTGTTGGGAAGTAGACAGTCACATATGGATGTGTGAAGGTCTCTCACGTTTATGTTGCATGAAATGACTGGTATGAATTTTATTGTTTCAGTTGAAGAATTACGACAAAACCAAATATGGACCAAAAAGATTGTCGGTAGACAATGAAAAAATATTTATTAAGCTATTTAATAATAAAATGCATAATTTAAGTGTAATTACGATTGGTGCTTCGGAGAATCGTAATCACTAATCAATCAAGCTATGATCTCTTTTCAAATGTGTTGCAAAAAAGCATGTGTATTCAGTTAAATTGTGCTTTCCAAACATCAGTGACAGCTGCAGTAATAATTTGGTGATAAAAAAACAATATCATTATTTGTTCTCCTTTGCCAAAGAAGAGTTATTTTTGAGGTCAATGCATTGGAGCCCTTTAAATGCGAAATGTGTAAAATTGAGTTGACCGATTCTAGTCTCTCAATATGATTCTCATAATGGGGAGATCAAACTTGTGATGCAAACTGTTGTAAAGGGTCCGCCATCTGAAGTTTTTTTTTTTCAAATAGTGTTTTTTTAGTGAATGGTAGGTTAGGTTGGAGTGGCTGTCTAGATGTTACTTACTCACTTAGACCTCAAGGGTCCATTGTGATACCACTAAAGTAGTTACTCATGGGAGAGTAATGAACTTAAACAAACCATTTTGTACTTTTAATGAAATTAGAGAGACATTTTGGCTCCCGGAAATTACGCCATAGGAAATTACGCCAGATTTTTTTTTTGGAAAAAACGCCAGAATATTTCTTTTGGTTAAAATTGGAAAAAGCACCAGAAAATAATTTGGAAAAAACAGCAGAAACATTGGAAATTGTGCCAGACAGCTATGGAAAAAAAGTCGGAAAATGAAATGGAAATAAGGCCGGAAAATATAACATTCTGGCTTAATTTCCACATTTCATTTTGGAAAAAGAACCTGAAAATTAATAAATAATTTCTGGTCTAATTTCCTCATTTCATTTTGGAAAAAAGGCCAGAAAAATTTTTTTTCAATTCTAACAAAAAAAATGAATAAAAGTAAGTAAAAATACAACTAGCTGTGATCTGGAATAAGCGATTGTGTACCTACTTACTAGGGGAGGGGAGGGGGTCAACAAATTAACGGCCGGGGGGGGGGGGCGCGTCGCGGGGCCGGGCGTTGCACCGCGTCGCGAGTCCGGCTACCATCGGCGGAGCGCCGCGCGACGCAACCCACCGCAAACCGCCACACCCCGCTGCGCACCGCCGCGCCGCGCACCGCGCGAACGATGGCAGCCGGACTCGCGACGTGGTGCAACGCCCGGCCCCGGCGCAAGCGCGCCCCGCGACGCCCCCCCGGCCGTTAATTTGTTGACCCCTTCCCCTCCCCTAGTAAGTAGATACATTTTTTTACTTTTGAACACAAACCATCACTATTCACCATCATTTTTGCTTCACAGTTTTTAACATAGCGAATATATACAACACTATCTTTATAAGAATATTTTTTTTATATATTTGCTTCTGGTCAACCACATACAAAAATTTGCTGGTTTTTTGTTTTCCCGGCACAATTTCATATAAAAAACTTTCCATTTTAATTTTTTTTTCTTACAATTATTACAATCCGCGACAAACGCTTGAAAGAAACTAAATCACATCGCTTTGGATGTACGTGATACCACAAAAAACAATACTCAACATAACTGTTATTTGTTTACCAAATTTATGTAAAAAACCGTTTTCTGGCTCTTTTTCCAAAGCAAAAAAGGAAAAAACGCCAAATTTTTTTCTGGCTCTTTTTCCAAAACAAAAAAAGGAAAAAACGCCAGATACTTTCTGGCTTTTTTTTCCAAATTTTTTTTCTGCCTTTTTTCCCATTTTATAAAATGGAAAAAGCACTAGAATTTTTTTTCGAAAAAATGCCAGAAAATCGGAAATATTCCCAGAAAAATTTTGCACTTTTTTCCTAGGAAAAAAACGCTAGATTTTGTATGAAAATTTGTTTGGCTTTTTTTCCAAAAAAAAAAAATTGGCGTAATTTCCTATGGCGTAATTTCCGGGAGCCGACATTTTGTGTCGATCGTTGCCAGTTCACTGGTATTATCGAAGAAGGGATTACCGAGATAGTTATTCCTTCTATTTGAGAGTGCCAGACATGTACACAGAAGGTTTTGGATTGTATCCTCCTCCTCCTCGTCCATGCAGCTTCTACAGAAGTCGTTTGCGTAGACCCCAAGCCTCAAGGCATGTCTGCCTATGAGGCAGTGTCCTGTTATGACTCCAGTTGTAGAGCTTATATTTTGTCTGCTCAGGGAAATCAGACCTTTTGGCCGTTTCAGGTCTATGCTGGGCCATATTTGTTTGGTTTCTAGGCAGGTGGTACCCTGTGACCGTCTAGCATTTACTGATTCTAGAGCATATTGTTTGTTGTTTGTGTTCCTATGTTATGTCTTTATCTAACGATAGGCAGAAGTGTTCCGTTTTTGGCGAGCTCATCAGCTTTACCATATTTCCCGGGATTTCTATGCGGCCCGGCACCCAAATGAGGTGAATGTTAAAGTGTTCCGTCATCCCATTAAGAGATGATCGACAGTCGTGGACTATTGTTTGAGACAGACGCGAGACATTTGAGGGCGGCATGGCTGTCCGAGAAGATACGTATATCCTTGCAAGATATAATGTTTTCTTTGAGCCAGAATCGTGCCTCTATAATCGCCATTACTTCTGCCTGGAACACACTGCATTGATTGGGAAGTCTGATAGCTGTTTCGAATAGATACCACTTCCAACTCCGTAAGCGGTCTTTGAACCATCTGTATTTAAGTGTACCGTATTGTCTTCCAGGGGTCTCTCTTCTTCCCAAGAAGATCTTGAAGGGATTAAAATTTGGAAGCTATTATCGGAAACCATTTTTGGGGTAGTATAGTCTAAGGTCTAAGCTATCTGGGATAGAACTGAAGTTGTCTAAGATAGTAGTATATCCAGTGTTGTTACTGATCCATTGAGAGGTGGCTCTTAGCCTTTGTGAATGGTAATCCTTCCTCTGAACAAATATGGTTGTGTATTCGCTTGAACAACGCTGGGAAATATTGCGACATTACTTTTAAAATCATGGTTATGTTGCAGATTGTGTGCGAAAATTGCGTGAGGATTTTGGAAGAAGCAACGTCAGCTCTGTATGTTCGTCATCTTGTGAAAAACGTGAAAGAATCTGGCATCCTTATCGATAACCAAAAGCGTGAAAAGTGCGTACACCCGAGAATATTGCTGCTGTGGCAGAAAGTGTGCGTGAAGCGCCATCAATATCAATTCACCGACGTTTTCAACAATTGAACATTTCGGAGACATCATTGAAACGAATTTTGCATAAAGACCTTGGTATGACGCCATACAAAGTCCAACTGGTCCAGGAGTTGAAGCTAGCTGGCCATCCAATGCGTTCTCGCTTCGCTAAATGGGCCTGCGATCGACTCAGAGAATATCAGAGAAAATCATCTTTTCAGATGAAGCTCATTTTGATCTTGGCGGGTATGTAAACAAGCAAAATTGTCGCATTTGGGGCATAGAAAACCCGCACGCATACATTGAAAAGCCGATACAACCAAAACGAGTCACTGTTTGGTGCGGATTTTGGTCCAGAGGCATAATTGGGCCGTTTGTCTTCGAAAATGAGCAAGGAGTGATCGTTATAGTCAATGGCGATCGTAATGAGGCCATGTTCAACGAATGTTTGATGACAAAAATTGAAGAGGAGGATATTGGCAACATTTGGCTTCAACAGGACGGCCGGCGCTTCGTGCCCTAAAGCCGAAGCTACACTCGCTGTTTTGCGCCCTGTTTTTGGAAATCTCATTATCAGTTGGAGAGCTGATGTCTTTTGGCCACCCGAGAGCTGGGATTTCACACCGTTGGGCTATTATTTGTGGGGTACCGTCAAAGATAAGTGTAACGCCGACAAGCCAGAGACAATTGACGCATTGAAGGACAATATTCGTGGACCATTGGTGAAATACAGCTGCGCACAATCAATAATGTGCTTAAAAATTGGACCGATCGTGTAGGCTACTGCGTGGCCGGCCGAGGCAGCCATTTGAATGAAATTAATTTTGTATTATTAACCGAAAGGAATGTAGGTTCAAATAATAAAATAAGTAAAAAAATAAATTTGAGAAATAATCAGCAGTTTTTTTTTTTATAGCAGTTAAAAAAAAAAGAAATTTTGCGGACCCCTTTACTTTCCATAATCGTTGATTAAAATTAAATCAACCTAAAATTTCGTTATTTTCTCGACGAAAGTAACATCGATTGCAAGGCTCAAGCAAATAAGAAGGCTTCAAACTCCATGCAAACATTCTCAGAATACCTAAAACTGAGTCACTTGGAGTTGCTTTTGTGTACCCTCAATTAACCTTAAATGTTCCATTTCGTTTTGCTGAAGCTGATTGCTAGAAATTTTAAAAAACCACCGGAAAGGAAGGTTAGACGACCGTGACGACATGGCGCCTAGGTCAATTTTCTTTCTTTCTAATTGTTTTTTAATTGCCAGAATCGCACAGAACTACAAAAATAACTACTCACATTTTCCTTCATTTAAATAACATCTTATTGATTTTGTGTTTTCAATTGATAATTCAACTTGAATTTAAAAATAGTCTTTCAAATTTATCATTTTTGCATTGCGCTTTGCGCCAAAACTATGAGCAATCTCTGCAATTTAATCTCTGTACCTAACTGTGCTGTGGTGCAAAATTGAAAACAAACAACAAAATTATTTCAATTGAATGTCTACAGACACAGAGGTTGGTACTTATTCAAATAAAACATTATGACATCATTTCAATTGAAATATTTACGTCTTCGTATTCGGATGTAATCTTAGACACACGTAAACAAAATCCATCGTCTATTAATTAAACAAATCCAAAAAAGAAGAAACACAGCTATGCAATATATTTATCAATAAGCGCTTCCTATGGCATTTCGATGTCGTCGAATTCATTAAACCCCGTCAGAGACGACAGTTTATTTTGCAAGGAATAGTTACACCGAAGAATGTTGGTGTACGGTGGAAATTAGAAACAGAAATTAGTTAGGTGAATTGGGTCAATGCTTGGCTCGGCTCTCGTAGGAATATTAATCATTCCAGCACAGATAATAAATTTATACAGATGTCTCACCCTTATGGCGAGAAATGATATATGGAACTGAAAGCTACCAAAAAAAAAGCTTTTTCCAAAAGCTTTAACACATTCATTTTATGCATGCAAAATCAATTTTGGCTCATCATCTCCTATAAATGAATACTTCAGCAAAGAAAAAAGCTCCCGAAAGCTCCTTGTCTGTTAAGGCTTTGTCTGTTAAGGGCAAAACAATGATTCATTTTTTTCTGCAGGGATGAGACATCTGTATAAATTAATTATCTGTGATTCCAGGTTGGGGTGGGTAATTCTGGCAATGATTTTAATTTTTAATATTTTTTTTTTTTTTTGTGCAAAGCAAATCGGAAAAAATATGATAGTAATCAGCAACATTAACATCAATTTGTGTTGCTGATGAATTTATTTGTGATTTCCTCTTCTGTCGAATTGAAAAGCTTGTGATTGCAAAAATGATGTTTTGTGTTCTGTTTTGACCTTCAAATTGAACTTTTTTTTTATTGTTTTGCACACATGTTAATGCGACGTTTTTATTATTATTGCGATAAGAAGAAATTAGCAATTATTGCAAAATAAAAATTGAAGATCACCTAGATGAGATGAGGGTTTTTAATGATTAAGTAAAGTTCAATTAAATTCGGCTGATAGGAGTTTTATTTATTTAATTAATTTTTTTAAAAACATAAGAAATGATTGCTTAAATTGATGTTTTGACAAATTTATTAAAATGATACAGGGGCGTGACATTTCTTGGATTACTGTCCGAAAACCTTAGATAGCACTTAAACTTTTGCTTTTAAAATAAATGTCTGAATAATAACTCAATGGAACTAAACTTTCACAAAGAAATTTATAAAATGCTATAAAAAACAGACTACTGAATTTTTTTTTCAAATTTTTTTGTATTTGAATGTACAATCCTTCCGGTTAATAATTAAAAATGATTTCATTCAAATGGCTGCTTCGGCCGCCCATGCAGTAGCCTACACGATCAGTCCAATTTTTAAGCACATTATCGATTGTGTGCGGGTGTTATTTCACCAATGGCTTCACGCAATATTGTCATTTAAAGCATCTTGTCAGCGTAATACTTATCTTTACGGCACCCCACAAATAATAGTTCAACGGTATCAAATCGCAGCTCCGAGGTGACAAACGATATCAGCTCTGCGGCTGACAATGAGATCTTCAAAAACAGGGCGCAAAACATGGAGTAGTAGCTTCGGCTGTGTGGCACGTAGTGCCGTCCTGTTGAAACCAAATGTTGCCAATATCCTCCTCTTCAATTTTTGTGAAAAAAAATTCGTTCAACATGGCCCGATAACGATCGCCATTGACTGTAACGGCCTTGCTCATTTTCGAAGAAAAATGGCCCAATTATGCCTCTGGACCAAAATCCGCACCAAACGGTAACTCGTTTTGGATGTATTGGCTTTTCAATGAATGCGTGCGGGTTTTCTGTGCCATAAATGCGATAATTTTGCTTGTTTACATACCCGCCAAGATCAAATGAGCTTCATCTGAAAAGACGATTTTTGTTGGCTAAATCGGCATATTCTCTAAGTCGATCGTAGGCCCACTTAGCGAAGCGAAAACCCTTAGGATGGTCAGTTGGCTTCAACTCCTGAACCAATTGGACTTTGTATGGCGTCATGCCAAGTTCAATGATGGCTCCGAAATGTTCATTTGTTAAGAACGACGCACGGTGAATTGATGTTGATGGGGCTTCAAGCACACCTTCTGCCACAGCCACAATATTCTCGGGTGTACACATTCGTACACATTCTGCAACATTACCATGATTTTCAAAGTAATGTCGCAATATTTTCCAGCGTTGTTAAAGCTTATACACAACCATATTTGTTCAGTGGAAGGATAAAACTAATAATCTGTCAAATCAGACATGAGCTACAAAAAAAAAACAAAAACAAGTGTTAATCACTTACTTACTTACAAATACAAAAACAGTGAAGAAAATTGACAGTTGAGTTCAAAATTTAATACGCTTTACTTTCAAATCAGCAAACTTTTGAATAATTTGACCCAAGTTATTTCTCATACGACTTGCTACTTCATTTTCAATTGAGAGAATACTCAAATAACTCAAACGCTCTTGTCCCATGGTACTACTAAGATATGATTTAATAATTTTTAATTTTGAAAAGGACCTCTCAGCTGTAGCAACCGTGACCGGAATGGTTAAAAACAAAATCAAGGCTGTGCAAACTTCTTGAAAACTCGAAGATAAAGCTGAATTTTCAATAATTAATAAGTCTGCAAGTTGCTTGACAGAACTAAGTTTTTCAATTTGTTTGCTGAGACATGATCGAAGAGAAACCAATTGTTCTGGAAATTTGTCACTAATGTCTTCAGCATAAATATTCGCAAGTATTACAGCTTCAATGTAGAGTTTTTGATCCATCATTTTTGTTAAAATCTGAGGTTGAAGTACTCGAAAAGTTTTGATTACGTTCCTCAAACTTTCAAATCGATTTAATAATTGATTGCAAATAATATCAAAACATCCATGGAAAATATTAACACGGAATCGTGCCTCTCCATCAGATGCGCTTGTTCTGAAACTCAACCTTGACTGCACTAAGTTTAAACGCCTGTGACTTTGCTCCCTCATAGTCATTTCGGAAATCTCCTAGCGATTCATATGCTTGCTCGATTAAGGCATTTGCTTGAGAGAGGTCGACGTCTGGCTTTTGTAGAGCTTTTGTAACCAAGTTTGTTGCTGTCAGAATTTTGTGCAAAGCAACTTGAAAAACAAATTCAAAATTTTAAATCTCTTTGCGTTAATAACTTGCTTTACTTCTCTCGGTTCTCAGCTTACCGATAAGAATGAGTTTGGAAAGCGCCTTCAAAATATCACAGCACCTGAAAGAAAGAGCTTGTAGAGCATCGTTCCGGACCATCGCGTTGGACATAGTCGTTTCAATTTCAACGATGAATTTTCTGAGAGAAAAGTCGACAATAAGCAGTAGCACCATCTCTCAATACTTTCGCAAAAAAGCGTAAATTGTTCAATTGTATCCAGAATTTGGATCTCAGGTATTGCACCCGTCGAACAAGGTTGAGTCTATGCTCTGCACAATGAACATTTATGGTTTTTTTTTCTCGAACAAGAGTTTTTTCTTTATTTTCTTATGTGTATATCTTTTATTTATAATTGTTTTTCTTGCCAGCTTTGGGGCCCCCTGTAGCTCTGGGGCCCCGGTTTCTGAAACAAAACCGGTAAGACGGGTGGTAGTTACGCCACTGTCTCAAAAGTTTCCAAAATGATCGTTTTTAGAATAATGAGATGACCAAGCATTGTTTTTCTTCTTCCATAATTTTATCGACTGCTTCTACTGACCCAAATAATTAAAACAATCGTCGTCGAATATGAAGTCTTTTTTCTAAACTTTAATCCAGAGGCCTCTTCCTACTTTTATAGTAAAATCAAGAAAACTACGCTCTACTTGTTGAGGAAACTCGAAATTGCCAAACAAAATTTTGTTTAGATTTGAAAACACATTATTGCGAAATGTAAACATTCTATTTGTAATGACACAAAAACATTTTAATAATTCTTGTGTTCGCATATATTAAAACCCCATCCGTTAAGAAAAATTAACATGTGTGATTTTTATCTCTTTGATCACAAGACAAGTGAAAAAAATTCTAAATACATTCATTTGTTCCAGTGACTAAATTACTGACCGTACGGAAAACAAACGCATTTGTTTTTAAATTCATTTTTGTCTCTTCTATATTGGGTTGTCTTGCTTGAAACAAATGACCATGAAAAGTTTGTTAAACTCAAGTTAATTACAAGCTACGCTACGGTTACAGACCATATAGTATTGTTGTAGGTCTGTTTTGTACCAGAAGTAAGTTGCAACACCCAAACCGACATTTAAAAAAGTTCTTTTTTTTTGTTCCCCAGGTGGCTTAAGTGGTTGCAGTATTTTAGTTGGTATAATTTTTGTTTCTGTATTGTTATCTTCTTTAATAACTTCTTTAACTTTTGTGGAATTGTATCAAACCGAATTGTGTGCATATGTTTTGCTGCACACAAATTAGCCAAGTGAGAAAAAAATGAACTGACCATGACCATATGAAACTTAAACGTAGGAGTAGGTTCAGTGTCCACACAGTAAAATACTGTTGCTAGGTTTTTTTTTCTACTTTTAAAATGGTCAGTCGTACTTTGTTTTTCCTGGAATACGGTAGAAAAATGTAAGTTAAATAAGCTTATAATTAAATCAACATGAAATGTGTAAGGAAAAACTTTTGCGAAAATGTATAAATTTTTGTTTAAATATCTTGAGTACGTAGAGTAAAATTTTAAAACGGTCTTGGTAGTCTAAGAGCCGCTGAAGACCGACCTACACCGATCTGTTAACCGGATGAAACATATTTTCTATCAAATATAATGTATACACAAATATGCATATGATAGCTTGCCTATCGAAAAAGTGTGCCAGGCTATATTAAATTTAACTATATTTTAATCATAACGAACGCCTCCTTCACCATCTGTTAACCGGATGGAGTTAATCTGAAATGATAGTTTTCAACACACAGAATATGAATATGCAGGCTTGCAGGAGGCAAATCTGTGCCAGCTACCAGGCAAGCCGATGTTAAAAAGGTAAGTACACAGGGTGATTCACGAACGTTGTGCCAAATAGCTAGAGCATGTTGGTAGGCTTGAGACAAGAAAAAAAATTGTATGGAGAGGGGCAGTTTTCTGAAAAAATTACTTATTTTAAAAAAAAAAAATATTAAAATTCAACGGCTTTAGCTACAACACCGTGCTCCTCTGCTATGGATTGAAGCTAAAGTGATGTTTTTCAATTTTAAACTCTTACTTACTTACCACCTCTTCCACTTGGATGCGCCACCTGAGTGCGTCTTCCTCTCCTCCTACGTCCCTCGGAATAGTGTGCGAAGGCTTTCCGGGCCGAGCATTGGTGTCCATCCGCTCTAAATGACCGAGCCATCTGAGTCTCTGGACTTGACCCTTCTGGCTAGGTCCATGTCGTTGTACAACCCGTAAAGTTCGCTGTTGTATCTTCTTCGCCATTCCCCTTCAATGCACACGGGCCAAAGATGACCCGAAGAACTTTCCTCTCGAAACAGCCTAAGGCACTTTCATCCGATTTTGTCAGGTCCATGCTTCTGCACCATACAGCAGGACTGGGATGATGAGTGTGTTGTACAGTTTTACCTTAGTTGCTCGAGAGAGGCTTTTCCACTCAATTGCTTTCTAAGCCCAAAGAAACAGCGATTAGCAAGAGTTATTCTTCGTCTGATCTCGGCGCTGGTGTTATTGCCCGTGTTTATAGCGGAGCCTAGGTAGACAAACTCCTCTACTACCTCGAAGTTGTATGCGTCTATTGTGACGTTCTGCCCGAGCCGTCGGTGTTGGGTGTCCTTCCTCGAAGACAGCATATACTTCGTTTTTCCCTCATTTACCGCTAAACCCATTTTTGACGCTTCTATCTCAATTCTCAGAAAGGCGCCATTGACATCACGCTGTGTTCTTCCTACATCATCGGCGTACGCGAGAAGTTGAACAGATTTTTGGAAGATAGTGCCTCTGGTGTTGACGGTGGAGTTCTGCACTATCTTCTCAAGAACGATGTTAAAGAAATCGCATGACAGTGCATCGCCTTGTCTGAATCCTTTTTTGACGTCGAAAGATTCCGTAAGCTCGTTGCCAACCTTGATGGAGCAGCGTGAGTTCTCCATCGTCATTTTGCACAAGCGAACGAGCTTGGCAGGGATGCCAAAACTAGACATAGCTTTATACAGTTCGTCTCTGTAGATGCTGTCATACGCGGCCTTAAAATCGATGATATGGTGGTGTGTACCGATTTGGAGTTCATAGGACTTTTCCAGGATCTGCCGCAACGTGAAAATTTGGTCGATTGTAGACTTTCCTGGCCTGAAGCCACATTGATAAGAACCAATCAGATTGTTGACGAAAGGCTTCAGGCGTTCACATATTACGGCAGAGAGGATCTTGTAGGCAATGTTAAGTAGACTGATTCCTCTGTAGTTGGCGCAGTTAAGAGGATCTCTCTTTTTCAGGATCAGACAAACAATCTTACAAATAAAAATGGAACATTTTGTTTTTATTGTCTCCACTTTGTGTTTATTAATGAAAAATTGTTGATAATAAATAAATATAAAAAATATAAAAAATTGAATATTTTGAATTTTTTTTATAATATTGATTTAATTTGTTTTTATAATATTGAAATTTATAAAAGATTAAAAATAAATTAAATCAATATTATAAAAAAATTCAAAATATTCAATTTTTATATTTTTATATTTATTTATTATCAACAATTTTTCAAAAATGGAACGCTTAATGTGTTGCTGAGCGCAAAACTCGAGAACGGCTGGACTGTTTGGCACAGAATTTTGACGCAATGTTCGGGTAGATGGGTTTTGTACAAAATCTACCAAACCATTCATGAGATATCAAGGGTTTGAGCAGGCGGGGTGACGGGTAGGTAGCTGATAGCGGGTAGCGGGGTAACGGAGTAGCGGTTAGGGATTAGAAGGGTAGCAGTCATCGTGTAGAAGACGTTGGTAGTAGGTAGCGCGGGTAGTGGGGTAGAGTGAAGCAGGTAGAAGTAACACATAGAAATGGTGGGTAACGGGTAGTGGGGTAGTGGGTAGCAGGGTTACGGGGTGGTTTGGTAGGTGGTTCGCGGGAAGCGGGTAGACGTAATGGGTAGAGGAAATTGGGGTCCCTCGGCATATGGTACACTTGCAGCAACAGTACGTTTTGGTGTTGTAGTCTTTTGAGTCTAATTTTTTAGATAGTGACATGCAATATTTCTCTGGAATGATAATAAATCCTCTCTGGAATCGGTTGCAGGTTTGAAGAGCTTCCAAGCATTCACTATTAGAGGCCCTGTCCTCGTCCAATTGCCAATGGTAGCCCTAGCCTAGGGTTGCCAGATATGTTTTAATGAAACTAGTACTTGAGATTCAAAATCCCGGACTTTCCGGACAAATGGGGACTGAAAAAAGAGTACACAATGAGGACAGAATAAACACACAAAAATTGCACATAAATATTGAGTTCCTGAACGTTTTTTTTTTTTATTTGTAAGGACCTATTATCAAATCGAGGGTAAACTTTGAACCTCGGACTAACAAAAAAACAAATTTACTCTGCAAGAAACGTAGATTTTTTCCCTTCGTAATAAAATATGTGATTGGTGTAAGACGTAAAATAAGTTCGCCTTACAATTATGTCTATTCCTATAGAAGTAGATACCTAAAGAAATTCCTTTAAAGTTTTAACTAAAGAGTTCTTTCGTTGAGCCGTGGATTTGAATTGACCCTCGATTTTACAGCTGCGCAATGCAAACAGAATGCAAACATTTTAAGGTCTGTTCTTTTACTTCCTAAAATTCCCAAAAACTCAATAAATTTCCCAAATTCTCACACTTTTATGTACTTTTACTAAAGTGTTTTGTAAGTTCTGTCACTTTTGAAGGAGAATAATATTTCTTCCGATCTTACACGCAAATCTTTCTTGCGGGAGATTTTATGAGTTCTGTCAAACCATTAGAATTACGATGTGTGATTTTATATTTTAGGAGAATTGCAAAATTTCATCCCCATTCCTCGAAATTTAACAGTTATTACAAAACTCCCGAAAAAGTGAAAGAACGGACCTAATGATGAATCTTTAAGTTTCGAACTTTTATTAAAACTACATTTAACTTCTGTTTATCAATTGCTGTAATGGGGAATCACAAATTAAAAACATAACAAACAAGCTTATTAACATTTATTCATACACGAAGTAACATAAAAATATAATTTGCGGTATCCGGAGAATAAAACGTACGTCAGTTTCGGGTCTCCTTATCTCTGATTCTAACATACAAACAAATTTTTTTTTTTTTTTTTGACATAAATGACAGCACAAAATTTGTGTTCGATTACTAATTTCGTATCTTAAGTATTAGCCCTGTTCGTTCACTTTATTTAGTACGGTTCGTTTTTTGAATAACTTTAAGTTTAGTAGTATAAAAGTATATGGTTACTCAATGGATAAAAAGAGTACAAACCCGGACAATTAACAAAAACTATCCCGGACGTCCCCCGCAGAGTGAAAAAAGAGTACATGTCCGGGAAAACCCGGACGGATGGAAACCCTACCCTAGCCACTATAAAACAATATGCCTATAAAAACGTGCATATCTTCTTTCGATAGTTCAAAATAATGGTGATTCTGTTGGGAAGCATCAAAACGAGATTGATATAAAACCAACTGAATGATGTTATCATGAAACAGCGTTTCGAAAATTTCAACTGGAAAAAAATTATAACGTTTTCTTTGAGCCAGGATAATACCTCTTTTATCGCCATTGTTTCTACTTGGAACACGTCTGAGAAGCCTATAGGATTTGTTTTGAAGTCTCAACCACTTCTTATAAAATTACTAGCTGACCCAGCGACCTTCGTTTCGACTTAAGAACTTTGAATTCTATATCTCGATCCACTTAATCGTTCTCTTTGTAGGTGAAAATGACAGGTACAAATAATGATTTTGTTTATAAGGCTAAACAAAATGTTTAAACGTGCGGAAACAAGCGATAGAACGTGAAAGAGAACCGGGTTCTCTCCACATTGTGGCGATGCCCTTAGAAAAGTTTTCAATAAGATTCCTGTTTTTGTTTTATTTATCTTAACTCACTGAGTGATAATTTTTATTGATTGCTTTATCAAACAAATGAAGCACTGAGACGAATTATTTTCCTTAATACCTAAGTTCATTAATCTCATTTATCATTAATTCAATTTGAACAAAAATGTGAACCCAATTCGCAATCCTATACGCTAATTGCAACCATATACACTCAATGGTTATCTATCATAAAAATGTACATATTTTTCTTGTGTTTATCAGCTTCTCACTCAACGTGACTTGATCAAAGAAAAATTTACAAAACTTCGTCTGTTTAAAATACTGACAACCAAACAGAACCTCAATAAAATTGCCTTATCGTATAAACAGAATCAACAAAATGTGTTCAGTAGACTGACAGGTGACAGCAATGCATGTGCCCTTGCACTAAACCATACTGATGTTTTGCTTTATTGTTTATAACAAAAATGTTGAAACAAAAACTAGTCATTGCACACAAAAGAAGCAGAATCTCCTCAAACTCCAAATCATATATTCGCGGATGAAATCGAAAGTAAATTATCTCGCACCTTAACTTTGTTTTTGTCTCACAGTTCAATGAGCTCTCTCTTAAAGCCCAAGCCCACAGGGCCATTAATAATAATACCTACATATAAATTTAAGTTTTAAACAAAACTTGAATAAGATGCTAGTTTTAGCTACAAAGGCAGACAGACACAAAGAACAAACCAAGGCCTAATAAGCTGCGTCTCGTCTACACGGCCCCGACCGCTTTTGAGAGAGAGAACAAGCCTCTCTTTCTTTAACCATATGCACATACCTTTTTTCACCTACACTAGGTTGCGTTACAAAACTATAGCCTGGGAATAAGAGTTGCAAGTTGATCTTTATCAAGAAGTTTAAAAATACTCTTCTTTACTCGATATTTTATATTTTCAAGGTCGATTATTTCAAAGTTCTGTTTGGCGAGGGCCAGTTAAAAAATACAGTCAAAAGAAAAACAGCAACAAATATTCAAAAAAAAAATTCAACTCAATTTCTTTGACTCTTCGGTATGCAAGCATACTTTTCGTGAAGTGATGCATGAAAACTACCTTGCAGAAGCTGGTATTTGAGCTTAAATGCCTGATGCAATAGCTGCTGTTGAAATTACTTTGTGTGGTTGTCGTTTGAGACGTTTAGTCTGCAATTTATGAGAGCTTTTTCATTGATTATTATTATTATTTGATAAACCTTGGAGTGGAGCTATACTTTTGTGTCATAAAAGGTATGTTTACAGGCAGTTTTGCAATTTTGTAAACGACGGAGGTGAGCTTTCGATGTATGTACCTACATCGGGAAACAAATCTTCTGATGTAAAAATATTTCAGTCGACCAAATCAAGAAGTTATTTGAAAAATTAAAACACCATGTTTTTGATCGTTGGTTTACCTGCAGACGAAATGTTTTTGCACTATTTCGACTGCTGATCCAGTGAATCCTTGTTTCGGCGATTGTAAAGAAACAAAGCAGAAACTCTTGAGGGAATTAACACGGAACTCATAGTGCGCTTTTAATTTCGCCAAATATAAGAATCGATTACCGACCGATAATTGCTCTTTTTGCATTTTTTCTAAAGTCCGAGGACTTTTCCGCTTTCACACTCTGTAAAAACAAAATTGCGATACTGGCGTCATCTGACGGAAAAGACCACCCTCGAATTTACAGACTTATCTATGGTGGCGCAACAGTACAGGTCGGACCAGGGCCTCATGCAACAAACGTCTTTAGCCAGCTCGGTCTCTAGCTATCTGTCTCCAGTTTCGCATGCCAAGTTTGATCAAGACCTCTAGCACCTGTGTCCTCCATTTGTGTCGCGGTCTTCCTCTTCTTTGACGTCCATCCGGGTCGGATTCGAAGACTCTACGAGCCGGAGCATTATTTTCCATTCGCTCTACTTGACTAGTAGACTAGCTAGTGTCCGTAGCTTAGTGGTTAGGTGCGTTGGCTGCTAAGCAGAACGTCGTGGGTTCGAATCCTACTCGGGCCCAAAGTTTTTATTTCATCTTTCACGGACACTGCCTCTTGCGAAGAACTGACAAAACTTCCAAGAGTATCATCTGTCATGAAAATGTGCTTCTCAACTTTGCCGTTAGGAATCGGCGTTAAATTGTAGGTCCCCTCAATTCTTCACACGCACCTAGAGAATTGTTGATGAGAGTAAGCCACTTAGGCCTTGGCTCTTCAAGAGCTGTCGCGCCACTCTATTCTATTCTATTCTACTTGACCCAACCATCTAAATCGTTGGTCCTTAAGTATCGCTGAACAGCTCGTACTGTTTTTGGTTGAATCTTCGTCTTCATTCTCCATTTATGCAGACAGGACCAAAAATCAATAGAAGAGTTTTTCGCTCGAAGCAGCCCAAAGCGTTTTCATCGGATGTTGTCATGGTCCATGTGTCTGCACCATACATTAGGACCGGGATGGTGAGGGTTTTGTACAGTGACATTTTAGTTGCTCGAGAGAGGGGACTTTACTACTCTTTGCCTTCTAATTCCAAAGAAGCAGCGATTGGCAAAAGTGATTCTTCGTTTGATTTCAGCGCTAATGTCGTTGTCTGAGTTTGTAGCGGATCCTGGGTAGACAAGGTCCTTTTTAACCTCGAAGTTAAATCTGTCTATGCTGACGTTTACTCCAAGATGTCGATGTTGGTTGTCCTTTGTGGACAGCATTGACTCGGTCGCGCCCTCGTCAACCGCTAGATCCATCTTCCTGGCGTCCATCTCAAGACTCACGAACGCTCCACCGACATCACGCTGTGTTCTTCGAACTATGTCAATGTCGTCTGCGTATCCTATAGTAGCTTTTGAAAGATAGTGCTCAATCTTTTCAAGTATGATGTTAGAGAAATCGCATGACAAAGAGTCGCCTTGTCTAAAACGTTTTTTGACATCAATACTCACGCAACAGCGTGAGTATTCCATTGTCATCTTACACAGACGGACGACATTGCTAGACATTACTCTATATAGTTGGTCTCTATAGATGCTGTTAAACGCGGCCTTGAAATCGAGGAAAAGTGCGGTAGGTATCGATTTGAAGTTCCTGGGTCTTCTCCAAGATGTGCCGTAGGGTGAATATTTGATCGATGGAGGACTTTCCGGGTCTTTCAACCTAAGTTTAGATATCGCTATCTTCACTTCGTCAATGTCGGGTAAATAGCTGGCAAAATTTCGCTCATCATCGCCGGTCTTTCCATATCCTCAGCACTGATTGTGTTTCTATAACGATGTTCCCATGATGGTCTCTACAGCCTTCGGTTCGGGGTGTGAGACTCCTGTACGTTTGTTTTACCCTTTTGTAAAACTTTCGAACATCGTTCCAGTTGTGACATCCCTCTATCTCCTCGATCGCGCGCTTCGAATTCTCCCTTTTTTTCTTTCTGCGAAGTTTGTGCTCTTCTCTCCTTTTCTACTCGTAGAGCTCACGAGCTGCTCGTGTCCTTCTCTGCAGCGCCGCCGCTTAGTATGCCCATTGTTTAACAGCATGTGCTCGCCGGCACTCATCGTCAAACCAGGGGTTACGTTGTGGTAGCGGTGTAAACCCTAGCACTTCAGAGGCGGCATCTCTGATGGCAGCTTGTGCTGGCAGCAAAGGACTTCTGAGGAGATTTTCGGAGACACGATCAGAAAAGGATCTAGCAATCTCTTGCGATTGTAGCCGCTTGACGTCGAATTGGCCTTGATCGGGATATCCGCATTCGTACCTTGGCTACAACAAGGTAGTGGTCCGAGTCGATGTTGGCACCTCGGAATGTGCGGACATCTTGCATGCTAGAGAAGTGTCGTGTGTCAATCGCAATGTGATCAATCTGGTTGACGGTTGATTAATGAGGACAATTTCATGTCCCCTTGGCCCTTGTGGATATCATGATGTGGGAATTAGTCTAAATCCGTTATCGGAGGTGGTGTCGTGAAGGCTATGTCGTCCGATTATTCCACCAAAAATTTCTTCTCTACCCAGCTTAGCACTAAAATCTCTCTCTTTTAATTTCATATCTAGGGCATTGCTCATAGGTCTTGTCGAAGAGCTCGTAGAACCTGTCTTTGGTGTCTTCATCCTTTTCCTCAGGAGGGGCGTGAGCGCAGATGAGGCTGATGTTGGTGAACTTAACCTTGATGCGGATTGTAGTGATGCGCGCGCTCATTCGTTGAAACTCAATACCTTCCTTCTGAGTCGAGTCCCAACTACAAATCCACATCCAAATAGACGCTGATTTTGTTCCCGGTAGCAGTCGCCGTAGTAAATATCGCAGTTGTTCATTTTACGTAGTCCCGGACCATCCCATCGCATTTCTTGGATGGCAGTTATATCTACTTTTTAGCAGTCAAGGTCTTCCGTTAGTTGTTTGTCTGCACGTGGTCTGTTAAGGCTTAAGGGACCTAAGGTTCTAAGTGCAAAACCTTAATTCGTTGTCCTTAAAACGTTTGCGTGGGTTTTCATCATTAATTCCGCCCGTATCCGATGCTTGTTGGTGGTTCTAGCCAAAGTATGCCAAGGACTGCAGTGTCTTAAATTAGAAGACCATTTGAATTCGAAAAAGTAGGTCACATAATCTGTCCTTTACACCGTTGGACTTCAAATTGTTAATAGGTTGGAAAAAACATTCAACTGTCATTATAGTTGTAAAGTGAGTTCGTTAAAACTCTTCCAATAATCTTTTTCATTAAATTCAAAATAAGCCACATTGTCAGAAAATTGCATTTTACTTAACTTGATAAAAGACATCTGCAAAGTATGTGTGTACTTCCTGTTTTCAATTCACGTGCTCTCATGTTTCTACTATTTAATTCGCCTTTTAAATCAGGTTTTAAAAATCACATTTGAAACAAAAAATCGCTCTCTCACTTTTGCTAGGCGCTCTCAAATGCTTAACCGTGCATTCACTCCAATTCAAAGCTTATACAAAAAAAAAACAGCAAAAACATTACCAAACCAACACACGACACACGATAGCCACTCTAAAAGCTCTTCAACATAACTGCAATTACAGACTCTTAAAATACAAAAACTCTCTCTCTCTCTCTTACAACCAGAACCAAGCCAAGTTTAAACTCTCGCTGCAAACTCAACTCTTCTCAAGCAAAGATCAACGATCGCTTCAAGCTTCAACATAAGCTTTTTATTCACTTTGGTCTTTCATCACGTTACATATGCACTTCTTCGACTTGAGACAGTGTATAGGTGTTAAAATCCAAGATTAAGAAGACCATCATTACAAAAGCACACAAGATAGACAACAAATGCAGAGAGAACTAGAAATAAAAATGATCGTGAAATTCACACAACAATGGTAGTTATTTTCAGCATCAGCTTTTTGGGGCCGGGTTCCAAAAAAAGTTACACCAACACATAAACAATAATGACGAACTACATACAGTCCATGTCCAACCGCTCCAAGCTCATATCATGAGTGCTTCTTTCTGTTTGTTGTTGCTTCTGTGTGAACACTCTTTATTTCATATCTTTTTTGTTTCTTGTTGGTTTTTTTTTACGATGTCGTGCTAACAAACAAGCCGTTGAAGTCACAGAGCCGCTTTCTGACGCTTTTGCGGAGAAATTTTCAATCAGTTTATATTTTACATTTGTACCGATCGCTAGCAATTGCGCATAGTAAATTGATGCATCGTGCGTGGTTTAGTTTTTGAAATTGATGACAAAAAAAAAAATAACAACCCACAACTATTCTGTGCATTTTGTTGACAAAAATTTAACGAATTTCTTTTCCCTTGTGAAAAAATAAAATAAACAACGAATTTTTTTTATAAATGGTAGTTCTTGTTTCTCCTGAGGTGAAATTGTATCATTTTTAGCCGTTCCGTTGGACCGTGTCTTATTAAAAAAAAAAAAACAGCAGCAGAAGCACCAACAACAACGACGACAACATCATCAAGCTGACCAAAAGTGGAACACCGAACAAGTGAATCGGTTTGGCGCGAGTTCTGTTTAACTTTCGATTTCATTTCGAAAAATTGTTGTTCGAATTGTTTTTTCTTTTCTTTTACTTGGTCGTTTGCTTGCATTTATTCGTTCGTCTTATTCTTCGTCTGCTGCATTTTCTACCTCTTCGATTTCTGTAATTTTTTTTCGGTTGAAAACTCGTGCTGAAAATTTTATAAATTTTGTTATTTCCCCCTTGAATTAGAAAGAAAAAAAAATTAAAAGAAAAATTGTTCTGTGTGTGTGTGTTATACAGTTTACAAAAAGTGCATTGTGCAGTGAAAATTTTCACAATTAATTAAAAATAAAATCCCAATTGTTGATGATTTAATTTGATTTTGGCTGAGATGTGACTTTTTCCTGTTCCCAGAAAACAACCGTTTATTACCAACAATCTTTTTCGTGTTGAGGTTTGTACACTTTTTTATTATTTCTTTTTTTCTAAAAATGCAAATCGTTCGAAAAAGTGTTGAAAGTGATTTTTTTTCCTCTAAAACAAAAAAAAAGGAAAAGGAAATATGTGCCCCAAATGCTCAAACGAAGAAAATGTTGAACCATCTCTTTTTCTAACGGAGTCCATTTAAACCGGATTATTTTATATAGACTTTGTGGACCAGCAATGGTTAAAATTAGAAATGAAAATAGTCCCGCAAATCTTCATGGTTGTTTCTTTTTTATGTGGATTTTTACTATTTTAGCTTTTTACCGTTGCGATTGGAAGAAAAAAATAACTTTCAAAAAGGTTAATTTTTGGTTCCATGTGGATGGCTGTAATTTATTTTCGATTGTAAAGACACCTTACTTTTAATTGGAAGATAAGCTTTATAGCTTTATGCGGATTAGTATCGCAGCTGTGCATTCTCTTCTCGTAAAATTGAAACTCGGCATCTTGATTTTATGGGAATGTTAAAACAACGATCAAGAAGATATAGATTCATAGTACGAATTTTCAAGACAGAAAACTTACAAAATAATTTGAAAAGGTCTAGTTATGAAAGAAGTCATTGGAAAAATTTCAACAATTCCAAATATTTGCTTGAAAATATTGCCTACGTGCCGATTAGCACATAAGTAAATTTATCCTTAAGAATTGTCTTTTATTGTAAATACGAAGCGAAATACATAATTTTTTGTAAGAAAAGCGATGCAACTTTAAAATAGCCCACAGTCCAAGTTGGACGACAAAGTGAGATTTTCCTTGTTGACGGTTTTCACATTATGACGAGTTCTTAAAGATCCCATAGATCATCAGAATCGCGATGTTTCGATATTTAAGGGTATGGTTACCAATGTCCAATATCTCACCGTGAATTCTTTTTCAATAGTATACTCGTCACATATGTGTACCTGCTACCAGGAACAGGTGAGAGAATTCCAACTCTGCTATTCGGATCTAAGGAGAACCTCACCTGCTTGTTGCGGCTTCTCCAGTTGCAGACCTTAGACGAAAGCTATTGGTGTTGTGAAGCCATGTCTTCTTAACAAGGTTCTGTCGTACAATAGACGCTGCTGTGGCACCAGTGTCAATGTTAGCCACACATTTGTTGGCGTTTATACTTGCTTTCACGGTGAGGCTATTGTTAATACTTGGTTTGAGAAACATGGATGGTGTTTCTGGCGCCATCGAAACACCTTTTAAAGTCTTTCCCCGTTTGGGAATTGTTGCCTTTACTTTGGTCTTTGGAATTGTTTGGGTTTCCACAGTGTTAGCATGCGGTTCCTCTTCGTGATACTTTGCAATGTCATTGTCGATGTCCGGTCATATTGCAGTTCTTGTTCCAGCATCGTGATTGTTCTTCTCGCTGACTACTCTCTACAGTAGATTCCTTTTGACAAGAGAATTCTTGAACTTATCATTCTCTACCGCGATGGACATTTTGAGAAGCTTATTCTTACCTACTTACGATAAGTAATCCAATCCATGAAGAATCTCAGCCTGAGATAATGCAGTCTTCCATCGTGAACGGTCCCTCGCATCTCGCATGCACTCTCCAGTAGCCGAAACCAAGCGCTCTGGCGCAGTCACTTGGTTCTTATACCGTAGGTTCGGTCTTCCTTGCCCTCTCGAACCTGGCAGCTGGGATGAGAAGACTTTCTTAGCTGGAGCGTTGTCGTCCATTTTCTCGATTTGGCCGAGCCAATGTAGTCGTCTTTTCTTAGCCTTCTGGACTACATCCACATCTTGCTACAGCTCGTACAGTTCTCGGTTGAACTGTCTTCTGCATTCGCCATCGTCGCATACGGGACCGAAAATCCGTCGAAAAATTTTTCTTACGAAAGTGCCCAATATCCCCATTTTTACTTTTCATCCAACACTCGGCGCTTTAGAGTAGGACTGTTAAACGCAAAATTTTGTATAGCAGACACTTTGTCTTTCGAGTGAGGAGTTTTGAACCCAGTTGTTTTGCCAAACCGAAGTAGCAACGGTTTGCTAGGGTGATTCTTCATAGGTGTTGTTTGTGGGAATGATGTTTGTTGCAAGGTAGGTGAACTCCTTAAGTACCTCGAAATTGCCCACAGTCACGTTTTGTCCTAGGTGGTAGGCAGATATTGCTTTGTTTGTTGATAGCATATACTTTGTTAAAACCTCATTCACTTCAAGACCAACGAGTTTCGCCTATTCTTCAATCGCTTTGAAGGTCTCAAGCATAGCTCTCTTGAATCGACCGATGATGTCAATGTCATACGCATAGCCTTGGGGCTGGGTGGGTTTGTTGAAGATGGTGTTTTCCGTGCTCACACCTGCCTTGCGCACTATCTGCTCCAGGACTATGTTGAAGAAATCACATGACAGCGCATCTCCTTGTCTAAATTCTGCACATGTTTGAAACAACATGGATGAGCTGTTACCCATTTGCACACTGCACTGCGTATTGTTAAACGTCATGCGGCCCAGTGGGATCAGTTTGTTCGTGATCCCGAATTCAGATACCGCCATCATAATCTCTTGGCGGTGGATGCTATCATAAGCAGCTTTGAAGTCTATGAAAAAGAACGGTTTAAGACGCTCACACAGAACGTTGGATAGGATTGTATTGTATGCAACATTAAGCAGGGATATGCCCTTTAGTTTTTGCATGACAAAGTATCGCCTGTTTTGTAGATGGGGCATATCGACATTTTGCGCATTCAGCAGCTGTTGGAAGTGCTGCTTGAAAACATCTACAATTCCCTGTGCTTCGGTGATTAGGTTTCCTTCACTGTTTTAAAGAGCCTGTGTCCCGGTTCTGAAACCAGAAGCTAATTGCTTCGACCTTCTAAAGAAACGCCGGGTGTTGTTCTTGGTCCGAGACTCTTCTAGATCTTTGAGCTGAGAAACTGCGGATGCTCTTTTCTTCATTCGCAGGTTTTTTTTCTCATTACTCTTTTTTGATAATTGACCTCTAAACTTAGCCACTACCAGAAAGTGGTCAAAGTCAACATTTGCTCCTCGGAAGGTGCGCATGTTCAAGATGTTGGATGAACCTTATTCTGCTGCTTCCTTATCAGAGCGAACGCCAATGCTTCTAGCAGTGTACGTTTTCCGGCAGTGCTAGTATAGCCTCTTGGAGGTTTATGGAAAACTTCTGTCATGTGGCTATGTCCAAAATGCGCTTCAGTTGCGTTTACAAGAAAAGTGAAGCCATTACTCTTTTCTGCTGGGATGGCTTGCATACAGTTCAGCAGCAGACCCTCTTAAAGAGTGCGTAAGAGCAATGCATTTTTCATCATCGTCCCAGTAATTCGCTAACGCTACTGCTTCGAACTGTTCTTGTAGATGTTGATTGACCACGGAATCTGACCATTAAGCAGGGTTCTTCGTCTGATCTCTGATTCTGGGGTACGCCAGAAATTGAACAGACTAGAAAATAGTGCCTCTGTTATCGACGGTGGAGTTTTGCCATATCTCCTTAAAAACGATGTTAAAAAATCGCATGACGCTGAACCCAATTTTCGACGGTTTTCAAGCATAAATCGGCCGATACTGCCGCAATTTCACGTTCGATATTCGTACGAAGTTCATCAATCGTCGCTGGCTTGTTGGCATAAACCATAGATTTGACGTAGTCTAACGGCGTTAAATCGCATGAACGAGGCGGCCAATTCACAGGTCCATTTCTGGAGATAATGCGCTCATCGAACTTCGTTCTCAATAATTCGATTGTTTGGCCCGCTGTGTGACATGTGGCACCGTCCTGTTGAAACCACATATCGTCCAAGTCCATATCATCCAATTCATTCCAAAAATAATCGGTTAGCATTGAGCGGTAGCGATTCCCATTCACAGTAACGTGCCATTCCCATTCATCACGGAAGAAGTACGGCCCAATGACACCACCAGCATGTAAACCGCACCAAACAGTGATTTTTTCGGGATGTAATGGTGCCTCGTGAAGCACATGTGGATTGTCTGACCAATAACGCATATTTTGCTTATTGACGAAGCCATCCAGCCAGAAATGAGCCTCATCGCTGAAGATGAATTTTGATGAAAATCCAGATCATTTTCAAGTTGTTGCTCAGCCCAATTCACGAACATACGACGCTTCTGGTGATCAAGCGGCTTCAGTTCTTGCGTCAATTTGATCTTGTAAGGATGTAGGCCAAGATCTTTTCCGAAATTCGCCACAACGACGTCACAGAGATGCCCAAAGCTTGAGAACGACGTGTGAGAGACTGATTTGGGTCTTCCGCAATTGATGCGCTAGCGGCAGCAATATTCTCGACACTACGGGCACTTCTTTGTCTCACTGGCACGGGAATTTTTCCACTAGACGCTCAATTGTTGATCTGGCAGGACGATTATGACGACTCCGAATTTCGGTAGTAAATTTTAATAATTTCGACTCGTTGTTGGATCGTATACCTTTCCATGATGAAATGGCTGAAGAGAAGAGAAATGTCAAGAAAACGGGAAAAAATATGGCGTCGTTTGCTGTCCCTATCGGTCTACTTTTGTAGCGTCCTATTGAAAAACCCTTTAGAAATATAAAAATTCATCCATATAATGTTTCAAGTGAGAAGAGCGGTGTGTTTTTTGTATTGATGTCGCATACCTAACACTAACAGTCATATGAATTGAAAAATCGCCCCATAAAACAGTTAAAAATTAAGACACTGTATATTTTCGAAAAAGAAAAAAATGAATGTGTGCACCCGATGGTATTAAACCTTCCACTTGAGAATAAATATCTCTTTGATAAGATAAAGATAACACCAAAATTTATACTCGTTCCAAAAAGCAACTATGCCATTTTATTCTGTTTAATGTTTACTTCAATTGTGCCATTGCCACTGTTGTTTTTTATTTACTAGCTCAATTTACCAATATTTACCGCAATTAACATTGTAATCTGATTCTGTTTTTTTTTTTTCTGGGCCAACATTTCGGCAGAAAGTTGTGTTTTTGTTTATCAGAATTGTATCTGATAAAAAAAAAGAAAACGGTTAAAAAATAATAAACGGGTTAAGAAGTCATATTTGAAGTAACTTGTTGTTATCGTAATGAAATGTTTTTAAATGTAATTCACATAAATTATATTTTGTTTTTCATTGTACAGTTTTTTTCTTAAAATGTAAAAGACAATATTGCTTTTAAAAAATTGCTTTAAAAATTAATGTGATACGCAAATGTATTCATATCTCTTATTTGAATTTCGCAACAATAATATTTATTCATTTCTCGAATGTAATTTGAAAGATTAAATTTGATTTGTTCTTTAAGTCAAGAAAAAAAAATTGTAAGCTAAAAAAAAACTGTAAGCTAAAGATTTTTCATAAAATAAAATATTTAAAAAAAAAATCTGAGTTGTGAAAATTCGTTCTTAAGTTTAACTGCTCGTATGTCCTTTATGAACTCCGAAATGGCCAAATAGATATTTGTGAAATTTTCATGGTTAATACTGTTGAATTCAGTGATGGTGATGGAAAAACCTTATTTAAGAGTGGGAAAAGTTAATTGATTTTCAAATAGAAAACTGGAAAATTTCAAAATTGGTTTTCGAATAGAAAATAGAAAGTTCTTGATGACAAAACTCAGAAAACCCATTGGTTTTCAAAGGGAAAAATACATGAAATTGTAGTTGCACTGATATTCAAATGGAAAAATGGAAAATCTTGGATTGGGAAGTCGGAAAACTCCTAGAGCACGAAGAACTTCAAGACCTAAGATCACGTCTGGCATTCAATAAATATAATTTTTTCCAAATATGTATGTAGCTGTTTCCTTCTTTTATACTACAGTTTTAGGCTGCATCCACCACACTGCCCCGCTTACACGTGGGAAAAACAGCACATCCTCACCTCCCTGGTACAATAAAGAATTAAGGTCATTCCGAAACTTAAGAAATAAACTTTGGAAACAGTTTCTTAGTTCCAACTCCCCCAATATTTATCGCTATACCAACAAGCCGCAAACTGATATATCTCACCTTTTCGATTCTTTTTACAACACTTATGTCTTCAAAATGCAAGATAGTATCATTACTGACCCCAAACAGTTCTATAAGTTCATCAATATTAAAAAGAAATACGATAATTTTTCTCCTTCTCTCAAGTTTGGCGATACTTCATCCGCAGATCCTTACGTCATTGGAAACCTTTTTGCAAAGTTTTTCAGCAAATCTTATAAAGATTGCGGCGATTCTCCAGACTTTGCCTACTTTAAATTTCACCCACATTATTAAAACTCCTCCCTCTCCTCTTTCAGTATTTTAGAATCTTCAGTAATGGAAAAAATTACCTCCATGAAAGATAACTTCTCCCCGGGTCCCGATGACATCCCTGCTATGGGTTTTAAAAAAATGCGCTCGCACTCTTTGTGGTCCACTCACTTCACTTTTCAACCTCTCCCTTTCTCAATCAACGTTTCCTCTATCTTCCCTATTCACAAAAAAGGAAGTTAATACGATGTTTCTACCTACCGTCCAATACCGTCCTGTATTCCCAAACTTTTTGAATCTCTGATCTAGGACCTCTACTTTCATTGTAAATCTTTCTTAAGTCCTCTCAAACATGGCTTTCTAAAAGGTAGATCAACTACAACCAACCTTACATTATTTGTTTCTTTTGCTGTTAATGATTAAGAAAAGGGAAATGAAGTGGATGTTATCACCAAGACTTTAGTAAAGCTTTTGATAAAATCAGCCACCAAATTATTTATACCCATCTTAATTCTTTCGGTTTCCCTCCACCGTTTATAAAATGGGTAAAATCCTATCTTGAAAACCGTCTCTACCGGGTACTATTTAGAAAGTGAACTTCCAATCATTTTGTTGCTACATCAAGCGTCCCTCAGGGCAGCCATCTTGGTCCCCTCATTTTCCTTATTGCCATAAACGACGTTGATAAAATAATTTCACATTCTGACTTACTAATCTATGCTGACGATATCAATGACATCTCTCTTCTCCAGAATGACCTCGATTCTTTCATCACTTGGTGCAATACTAATACTAATCCTCGCAATCTAGGTTCAGTTCCTTTTTTTTCATCTTCCATCTCACCGAACCAACTATGCCCACTTTAATCCTGTCGCCCGCATGTTACGTTCAGCAAATAATGTCCAGATGTTTTTGATTTTCATACCAACCCGTTTTGCCTCCGCACTGACATTTATCGCCTCTTTTCCTAGTTTAATTTAATTTTAAGATAGTGTACAAGTATAGATTGTTTAAGACTTGCAGTTTTAAAGAAATGCTTGTATTAAGTATCAATAAAAATAAAATAAAAATAAAACTTTTGAAATAAAATGGCTACTGCAAAATGGGGGCGACTTTTCATTAAGGGATCATTCAGGTTATGTTTGCAAAAATTTTAAATATTTGTTAAGCGTTTTTATTTTATCAACTTTTCTTTTAATACAAGACTAGTGAAGCCTTAAATCGCCATATGCCGGCGCATCGATCTCCTCGAAGGTATACTGCTTACTTTTCAATATCTTTCGCTTCCACTTGTATTCCTTTATCCAATCTCGGAAGTTATTGGTATAGTTGGCATTGTAGAATGAGCGCTGTGTGTGGGTACCATCATCCGCAACAAATGGATTGTCTGGATCTGGATATGATTAACCTTCTTAGGGATATATCCATTCTCTTGAAGGCAATCCCACCCTGGCAGCACATGCTATTTAATAAGCGGAATGAGTACCTAGAAATAAAATATTTCTTATGGTTTCTCAAACCATTTCAAACTCAACTCAGCATTTCGGACATTCTCGTCGCATACTTCGAGGCGATGATACTTCGACCTATTCTCTTTCATCCCAAGGATCCAATGCCCATCTACTCGGTGCCCTGATATAATGAAAAGTATATTATTAATTTTGTTACAAATACTGAAATAAAAAAAAAGTGTATACATACATTACCTTTGAGATCCTTTCTGCTTCCAAATTTGGACTCATCGATTTTTACGACGCGCCTGACACAACTAATTTTCTCACTTTCCTCCTGAAAAGTCAAGAAGTCGTCGACGATCACTTTACGGCACAAGTTGTATCAGCCGGCGATGGTTTCCGTCGACAGGGCGACGAAAATTGAATTACTATACACAACATATGCAAATCAATAAAGTTAAATCACAATTTAACCGTTGCTCGAAAATATTGATAAAGTTCTTGTACAAGAAAATGTTTCCCAAAAGTTATTAAAAAAAAACTAACGAATATATGAAGAAAGTCCCAAAAAAATTCCAAGAGTTATTTTTATAAAATCCCAAAAACCAACGAAAATTCAATGATAGTCCCAAAAAAATCCCCTAAATGTATGCAGTCTATCGACACTACAAATGACATCAGTCGTGTTTTTTTCACTACTCAGTAACCAGCACAGCCAAATTTCCCTTGGTAAACAACAATAATCCGGATTGCAGTCGATAAAAAGGCCAGCAAAAAAATGACAGTTGTGCCGGCGATAGAGCTTTCAATAAATTATTGAAACGAAAGCAGCGCTTATGGCGTTAAGAAGCATTATTTTTCTAGGCGAATCTAATTATTTGCGTAATGTACTCTCTTAAAAATAAAATAAAGTGGCGTGACAGCTCTTGAAGAGCCAAGGCCTAAAGGGCTAACTATAATGAACGGAACGTAGCGGACGGAGCCGTCCGTAACTGAGCGAATACAAGGAATTCGTAGATTGTTCCCTTAATAGCGGATTGATCCGTTTCGTCAATTTTCGTTCAGTTTTGCTTACGGACGAATTTATAGTATTTTCAGCCTCGAGAATATTTGGTTGGAGAGTCGTCCCGTCTTGGCGCTGTCTGTATCGCGTTCCGGACGTCGCTGTCGTCGATTCACGAGGCTGCAACTACTATAAATTCCATATACAAAGCGTAAACTGAGCTCCCCATCGCTTTTTACGGACGAAAATTTGACAGCTTACTGATTTTATTGATTTTTCTGTAGAGGAATTCGATTTGTTGTTGATTTCAGGTAATTAATTTCTTAAATTTGCTTGTTTGTTGCATGGCAACCAAAATTCACAAATTATTGGAAATAAAAAACATATAACATTTTGTTTTGAAAGACACTTCCGTTTTCCGTACTCATCCGTTCATTATGGGTGAAGTGATCACATGGCAGTTCGGAAGCGAGCGTTTCGTTTGGTTCTGACACTAGCTTCCGCTTGATTCCGCTCATTATGGTTAGCTCTTAAGTGGCTTAATGATCTAGCACAGGTCTCAATGGCAAACATGACGAAATTTAAAGATAGCACAGGCTGGTTCGTTAACATCGATGCCAACTTTTATGCTAACTTTTATTTTTATAGGGGATCCCAATGGACCAGTAGGCCCCCGTTTATGTAACAGTTCACGCTGTGCACACCTAACCTTACCTAACCTAACTCTAGAGGCTTCTTCTCCTTGAGTGGAGCAGAACTTCAAGAAAACCTTATAGTTCGGAGATTGACTACTACGTCGTTCCTCATGGGAGGTCCACGTCCCAAAGACTTTCAGACTTTTGTTTGTATGGACTTGCATTCAATCGTACTGACTTAAGTCTGCACAGACTTGTTGCGCAGACAAAATTCAATAGAAATCAGAGTCAAAGTTGGTGTCGTGTCGGTCCACCATTAAACAGTCCATTTCTTGATTTCTAAGAATTATTATAAGTTTCAAAATGAACAATCCTTTTTGTTTTTTAATTTAATGTAAAGTCGATTACCGGAGACTGGTAATTGTACCCTATGCCTTCATTATTTTTTTAAGAAACAGAAAAAAAAACTGAAGTGTTGTGAGTAAATTCGTCAAAAACCTGCTTGCTCTTCAAAATATTAAGTTTACCTTTCAAAATTTTTCAAATGCTCGCAAATTAAAACGAATCGAGGCAAACAAAATGTCATTCATCGAGTTTGACACTAATCCTCTGTCATGCATATTCATAAAATTTCTTAACTCAAATGAGACAATTTTATTATTGCTAAATAGGATTTGCTCATTTAAATAATTTATCTACATAAGTCCCATTAGGCGAAGACAAAAAATCAAACATTTTATAAAGTTGCCCTCAAATTAACCATGAAGTGTTCTTTTTTTTTTTAATTTTAGAAAAATAGTGCAGAACAAAAAAAACCATTCAAATAGCTGTTCATTGAGTTCAAAAACCTGAAAACTATCAAGATTTTGGTTTTGTTCGCAAATACAGTCACTTTGAGGCTCAAAAAAGCTTAAACTTTTTTTATCAAACATTTTATCTGCTTTTCATTTGTTTGAAGGTATATGTGTCGAATGGTCATTTGTAGCTGATTGATAACTGGATAAAAAAAAATAATCGTTTTTATTCGTGCGTGCTGCCATTGTTTTGTGATTACCTAAGGCTAATGACCTTATGACTCAATAGCTGACTTTCGTGTTGTCAATTCGTCATCAGAAAAATGAGTTCAAGCATTCTAATGAGCATTTTCTGACGTGGACATAATTATGCATAACAATATTCTAATCCATGACTGTTGGATTTAGTATTAAAGCTCTATAACTAAGATTACTTTTAAGAGTGTTCAATCAATTTTAGATAAAAATAAAAACTTAAAACTCAGTTTTTTCAGGAAAATAAATGTTAGTGAAAATTTGAATAAAATTTCAGGTTGAGTCCGTTTTTCTACTCTTCTCTTCTACAGTCCAAGTCGGACCAGGTCCTCATCCAACAAACGTCTCCAGCTAGCTCCGTTCCTAGCTAAATGTATCCAGTTTCGCACGCCAAGTTGGTTCAAGTCCTCTACCACTTGTGTGCTCCACCTGAGTCGCGGTCTTCCTCTTCTGCGACGTCCTTCCGGCTTGGATTCGAATACTAATAACCGGAGCATTGTTTTCCATTCGCTCTACATGTCACAACCATCTAAGTCGTTAAACCTTAACTTTTCTGGCTAGGTCAGTGTCGCTGAACAGCTCTTACAGTTCTTGGTTGAATCTTTATATCCATTTATGCAGACAGGACCAAAAATCACTCGAGAATTTTTCTCTCAAAGCAGCCCAAAGCGTTTTCATCAGATGTTGTCATAGTCCATGTCTCTGCACCATACATGGGGACCGGGATGATAAGGGTTTTGTAGAGCGTCACTTTAGTTGCTCGGGAGAGGGATTTTACTACTCAACTGTCTTCTAAGAACAAAGAAGCTGTTATTGTACGATTTAATAGCGTATCCTAGGTAGACGAAGTCCTAAAGTACCTCGAACTTGAATCTGTCTATGTGTACGTTTGCTCCAAGATGTCGAGATTGTACTCTCTTGTCGACAGCATTAACTTGGTCTTGCCCTCGTTAACCGCTAGACCCATCTTCCTGGCCTCCGCTCCGTCTCAAGACTCACAAGCGCTCCACTGACATCATGCTGTGTTCTTCCAATTATGTCAATGTCGTCTGCGTATCCTAGTAGCTTTTGAAAGATTGTGCCTGGTGTTAACTTTAGAGTTTTGCACAATCTTTTCAAGTATGATGTTGAAGAAATCGCCATCTTGTCATTGTCATCTTACACAAACGGACGAGTTTTTCTGGGATGCCAAAACTAGACATTGGTCTCTATAGTCGTTGTCATACGCGGCCTTGAAATCGATGAAAAGGTGGTAGGTATCGTTTTGAAGTTCCTGGGTCTTTTCCAAGATCTGCCGAAGGGTGAATATTTGATCGATGGTGGACTTTCGGGTCTGAAGCCAGAGTGGTTGTTCACAAAGGGCTTCAAACGTTCACACAGCAGGGCAGACAAGATCATATAGGCGATGTTGAGGAGACTTATACCTCTGTAGTTGGTGCAGTTCAGGTGATCTCCTTTCTTGAGGATTCGGAGATACGATGTTGAGGTTCCATTCGTGGGGCATGATTTCCTCCGACCAAATCTTGCATACTCCTCACAAATCATCTCAGCTGCTTGTACAGTTCGGCGGCTAGCCCGTCTGCTCCAGCGGCTTTGTTCAACTTAAGTTTAGATACCGCTACCTTCACTCCGTTAATTTCGGGTGGGTGAAATTGTTGGCATTCTGCACCCAATTTGCTCTGTATTGCTGGCGGAGTTTTGCTCGTCATCGCCATGATACAGCTTGGTTCCACTACGATGTTCCCATGATGGTCTTTACAGGCTTCAGTTCGGGGTGTATAAGCCCTGGAGGTTTGTTTCAATTTTTTGTAAAACTTTCGAACCTCGTTCCTGTTGTGACATCCCTCTATATCCTCGATCGCGCGCTTCTCATGCTCCCTCTTTTTCTTTCTGAAAAGTTTATGCTCCTCGCTCCTCTTCTGCTCTTAGAGCTCATGAGCTGCTCGTGTCCTTCCTTGCAGTGCCGCTTTGTATGCCTCTTGTTTAGCTGCATGTGCTCGCCGGCACTCTTCGTCAAACCAGGGGTTTCATTGTGGTCCCCGTGTAAACCCTAGCAATTCAGAGGCGGCATCTCTGATGGCTGCTTGGCAGTGCTGCCACTGGTTCTCTACATTTTGTGCTGGCAGCAAAGGACTTCTGAGGAATTTTTCGGAGACACGATCGGAGAAGGATCTAGCAATCTCTTGCCATTGTAGCCATTTAACGTCAAATTTCCTCCTAGCATTTTCGCGTGTTTGTTTTGATCGGGATATTCGCATTCCGAGTCGATTTTGGAACCTCGGAATGTGCGGACATCTTGCATGCTGGAAAAGTGTCGTGCGTCCATGTGGTCAATCTGATTGACGGTTGAATGATGAGGAGATTTCTATTTCCCTTTTTGGATATCGAGATGTGGGAATCTACTCTTCTATCGTAGTTAGTTTTCGTTTTAGTACCCCAATCTGTTCTATAAGCGCAACAAGGAAATAACAAACAAATTTCATCGAAGTTGATATCAATTTCCAATGGCGACTACCTTCCTCTCATATTGTTAGCATTAAACAGCCCTGATATAGAAAACTAGGTGCCAGCTAGTTCGATTTGTTGTTTATGTCATTCGATAGCTGAACTTTACAAAAATGTCTATGGCCTGGAACGAAAACCCGTTCTGAATGCAATGTAAACATATTCAACGATTTGTATTGTGCATAGTGTCTATTATTCAAGTGGATCGTATTTTAATATTGTTTTGAAACAAATAGCGTGACTGCAAGGTTCTTGACATTGAACATTCGGGTAAATATATTATGAGCACAACCCAACTGATACTCAATCTCACTGTTTAACTCATTAAAACTTTCACTTTCGAAGCGACTCCGCCTAGTGAATCGAATCGAATATTTTTGTTTGCTGTTAACTTTTGTTTTGTTTTATTTTCTTCACACAAACTGATGAAAAAGATGGGTTTGTCTAAACTTTACATTTTGAATGACCTTGCTTTGGTAGAGTGATGATATTTGGTAATTTCATCATCATCTTAGATTTGAAGGTTGTTGGAAGAGTTTATGATGGTAAATAACAACTTGCTTACTTCAGCAAATAAATGTTGATCAAAATATGTTCAAGTAATAATTAGTAAGTATCTACAGTTTGAAAAAAGAATTGTGATTTATTATGTGGAAGCAAACGAAGCACAGAGAGGAAGAGTTCCAAAAAATAAACGAGTTTTGTACTAATAATTCCAGTTGGGATTTCTCTGTCTTAGTTGGATTTTCTTTCCTCTCATATTAAAAAAAAAAAAAACATTTATCTTCGTAGTTCATGTTTTCCCCAATTTAAAGTAATTTTATGAAGGACCAGCTTATGTATTTAAAAATAAGAATTTTGTCAAATTTTTAATCCAATTTAGTTCAATAGTACTATTTTTACATTTTTATCTTTGAACAAATCTTTTATTGACAAATATAGATGTACACTGTCAAAAAAACAAACAAAAAAACTGTCGAAGTTGGTGAAGTAATCCATGGTTGTAATTACAGCTTTGTTCCATTATTTGGTAATCATAAGCTAGCGAACACTTGCTTACTTATTTAAGGTGATTCTACAATCTACAGTCCGTTGTGGACTTGGGCCTCAACAAAGAGTCTCCACCAGCCAGCTCTGTACCTAACTTGCTGTCTCCAATTTTGCACTCCAAGTTGGTTGAGGTCCTCTTTTACCGGCCGGGGCATTAGTGTCCATCCGCCCTAAATGACCGAGCCATCTGAGCCTTTTGATCCAGTGGTGAGCAAGCTATTGCGATAGTTGCTATTAATCACTCTGCTATTCCACTGAGCAGTGAGCAGGAGTGATTGCTCTTCAATGTTACTGCTATACTGCTCACTGCTCTTTAAACTGCTCAGTGATTAAATGAGCAGTGAGCAGATTTGCACTGAGCAGAATAGCAGTGAGCAGAAAAGCAGTGAGCAGAAAAACAGTGCAAAAAGCATGACATAGCATGACATGAGCAAAAAGCAGTGAGAATAGCAATGCAGAAAGTAGAGCAAGTAGATGAATACTGGAATAATACCTCAATGCTTTTCTGCTCACTGCTATTCTGCTCACTGTTTTTCTGCTCAATGCTTTTCTGCTCATCTACTCACTGCTCATTTATAAGAGAAGAAAATAGAGCAGAAAAGCTGTTAGAAAATGAGCAATGAGAAATGAGCAGAAAAGCAGTGAGCAGAAAGCCTCTCGCAAAAGGCAGTGAGCACTTGAGCTTGGGGGCTTTCGCAGTAGATACCATTATTATTTTGCAATAATTTTCCTTAAATAATGAAAAAATTTGTGCAGGTATATCTGATAGTGTAAACAAATTTTTGTAAGAATATGTACATTTTTCGGTCCTTTCTCAACATAAACTGCTCATTTAAGAGTGATCAAATAGCTGCTACTTTAAACTGCTCTTTTTGTAAACTGCTCACAGTGATCACTGCTCATTAAAATTCACTCTTAAGAACATCTCTAATGTCTTGATCTTGACCCTTTTGGCTAGGTCAAGTCGTTGTACAACCCGTTAAGTTCGCTGTTGTATCTTCTCCTTTATTCCCGCAGAACTTTCTCTGGAAACAGCCTAAGGCACTTCATTCGATTTTGTCAAGGTCCATGCTTCTGCACCATACAGCAATACTGGATAGATGAGGATGCTATATAGTTTTACCTATAGTTGCTCGATCGAGGGCTTTTCCACTCAATTGCTTTCTTAGCCCAAAGAAACAGCGATTAGCAAAAGTTATTCTTCGTCTGATTTGGGCGGCGGTGTTATTGCCTGTGGTAATAGCGGAACATAGCTAGACAAACTCCTCTTCTACCTCGATGTTGTATGCACCTATTGTAATCTTCTACCCGAGCCGTGCGTCGGTATTGGGTTCCCTTCCTCGAAGAAAGCGTATACTCCGTTTTGGCCTCATTTACTATGCTTAACCCATTTTTTACCGTTTCTGTCTCAATTCTCACAAAGGCGCCTTTGACAATACGCTGTGTTCTTCCAATACATCAATATCATCGGCGTATGCCAGAAATTGAACAGACTTGAAGATAGTGCTTCTGTTATCGACGGTGGAGTTTTGACAGTTCATCGCCTTCGTCTGAATCCTTTCTTGACATGGAAAGTTTCCGTAAGCTCGACTGGTTGCCAACCTTGATGTTGCAGCGTGAGTTCTCCATCGTCATTTTGCACAAACAAACGAGCTTGGCAGGCTTTATACAGTTCGTCTCTGTAGCTGCTGTCATACGCGGATTTAAAATCGATGAAAAGGTGGTGGGTATCGATTTGGAGTTCATAGTTTTTTCCAGGATCTGCCGCAAAATGAAAATTTGGTCGATGGTTGACTCTCTTGGTCTGAAGCCACATTGATAAGGACCAAGCAGATTGTTGACGAAAAGCTTCAGACGTTCACATATTACGGCAGAAAGGATCTTGTAGGCGATGTAAAGTAGGCTGATTCCTCTGTTGGAGCAGTTTAGAGGATCTCCTTTCTTCAGGATCAGCAAAAAATGCTGAGGTTCCATTCATCGGGCATGATTCTTCTAACCATATCTTACATTTTGTTTTGGTGCTTGCTCCCTTCTATATCATCGCCTGCTGCTTTGAACAGCTCGGCAGCTAGACCATCTGCTCCAAGGGCTTGGTTGGATTTTACCCGTGATATTGCCGTTTTATTGTCTTCAGAAGAGTTCTTTCCAAATCTCCAGCATTGACTGCTATTCTACTTTGATGTTCTCTTGTTTATCTCTGCAGGCATCGGTTCTTGCTCGTACCTTCCGGTAGAAACACCGTACTTCATTCCTGCTGTTGGTTCTCTCATTGTACAATGGGGAATAAAAAACCGCGTAGAGTTTAATGCTTCGAAAACTCAATGCTGTCTTGTATCGTCAAAGCGAGATAAACCCCCTTGCCACTGTCCATGAGTGGCACTTGCATCAATGAAACCGAACATCTCGAGATCCTCGGTATGTGCATCACTGACCACCTCTTGTGGAATGAGTAAATATGCGATGTTGCCAAAAATGCGGCAAGATGTTTAGGCTTTTTAAGACGATGCAAGAATTTTTTCTCCCCTCTGATCTGGCTACCATCTTTAAAACATATATACGTACACTTACTTGAGTACAACTCCCACGTTTGGGCTGGTGGTCCAGTGACGTACTTAACTCTTACAGGGCAGAGCATTTAAGATGATTTGTGACCATACCATCATTGGGACTTTTACGTCACTCGAACATCGATGTAATGTCTCATGCCTCACCCTCTTCTACCGCTATTTGAACGGTATATGCTTTTGAGAAATAGCCAGTTGCATTCCTTCCCTTATGATATTCAACCGTAATACTCGCGCCTCCAGGAATGCCCATCAGTTCACCCTCGAGCCCAACTTCGGACGTACGGTCATGTTCAGAGAATCGTTTTTTAGCCGTACTACGCGAATGTGGAACTCTCATCCACACTCTGTCTTCCCCAGTCTCCGACCATCCCATTCTCATAAATAGCGAATGAAACCCCTTGAGTACGTGCTGATTATAAAAAAAAAAATATATTCTCGATATAACCCTTCTTATGCTCCATCTTTTCCTCCTGAGAAGCGGGCGATCTTGTCTCCTCTTTTGCTCGTAGAGCTCACGAGCAGCTCTTGGCCTTCTATGCAGCGCCGCTTTGTATGCTTCGTGCTTAGCTGCATGGGTCTGCCTGCATTCTTCGGCAAACCAGGGGTTTCATTTTGGTGGCTGTAACCTTGCACATTAGAGGCGGCATCTCTAAGTGCTTCCAGGCAGTGTTGCCACTGGTCTTCGATACTTGATGTTGGCTGCATAGACTTCTTAAGAGGTAACTTGACACTAGATCAGGGAAGGATCTGGCGATCTCTTGCGATAGTAGACGTCCGATGTCGAATTTTCTTGCAGCATTTCCTTGTTTATGGCCGTTGTCGGGATATTCGTAGTACTGGCTCCTCGGAAAAGTGCCTTCCGTCGATAGCAATGTTGTCAGTCTGGTTGACGGTTGATTGATCAAGACATCTCCATGTTCCTTTATGGATGTTGCGATGTGGGAACCATGTGCTTGCTACCACAACATTTCGCCCCGCAGCAAAATCGATCAGCCTGAATCCGTTATTGGAAGTGGTGTCGTGCAGGCTGTGCCTTCCGACTGTTCCACCAACGATGTCCTCTTTTCCCAGCCTTGCCTTAAAATCGCCGAGGGTGATTTGAATGTCATAGCTTGGACATTTTTCATATGTTGTGATCAGGAGCTCGTATAACTCGTCTTTGGTGTCGTTGTTTTTCTCTTCTGTGGGGCATGCGCACATATTAGGCTAATGTTTGCCGAATTAAGCCTTGATTTGGATTGTCGTGAGCCTAGGCCTGCCCCCAACGACAAAGCCACATAAAAACAGACACTGTTGGTCTGTTGGATGCCTGGGCGGGCCTCCTTTTTTGCCACCATTCGTGTTGAGGAAAAATATGTGTGTAGAAAATCAATTCTGCTTCTATTGAACGAAATAACATAACATCTCATTTTAATATCAACCTTTGGCCTGTGGTTTATGTCTTGTTCATGAACTGTTGAAAAGTTTAATGACTTCCTTTTAGCTTTTTTTTTCTGATTATAATAAACCGTGAAAGGTCAGTCATTAAAATAGTTTTTAATTAGTCCCAAATTAATTTTGAATGCTAAAAACATATCTTCTAGTAAAAAAAACGAAAAACCATAAAATAAGTATTCAAAAGAAACCCATATCTAATTTGATGTATTAAAAAAAAGTTACAAGCGAAAATGAAAACATAATTTTATTTATGCCTAGAGTTATTTTTTTCCCATTTGATTACTTCATAGCCCCCTTTGCAATGCCTCGCTATGGATGAAAATATTATAAACAAATTACCTACCCAATGAACATTTCAATGATTTATGTACAGAAAGAAGTACGGAACATTTTTAATATACTCACGCTCACATTATGAGCTATTTCAAGATGAAAGAAACGAATCGTTTGCGATAATAAAGATCATCATGCCATAAACCCCCAAACAGAAATGCCTTGGAAATTTTCCTCCCATCAAACAAAGAGTTTTAATGTTTTTTTGTCTTATCGAAACCAAAAGACCTCCTTGAGAATTTCCATTTTTAGCAATTTAAATATTAAAATAGCAATCAAATCGATAAGAAATGCATTTAATTACGAGCATCTTTTGTCAATCATGCAAGTTGAATGCACCATTTAGACCAGTTTTATGTGCAAATAATGGACAAACAATAATGAAGACCTCATTAAGCAGATGCAGTTTAAGTTGATAATCTCTGACACCATCATCTATTCAATTGACATGAAAGGAAATGAAGAATAGAAATATGCTATCTGTTGGTTTTGCTTGATTGTTTTAATCACTGAACGATTGTTGGCATATAAAGGGTGACAATGAGATCCGTAAACGGATGCATTTTCTAAACATTGTTTCTTGTCTCAATGTGAAATCACGAGCTGGCATTCATGCATCGTTAAAATCCATTGAACGAACATAAGTGGACAAAAATAAATATGAATTTTTCCAGGTAAAATAAATAAGTTAAGCAAAAATTACAATGAAGTTGCATTAATTGCCTGTCATCGCTTTTGTGTATGTAGTTATCAGTTTGAAACTTTTGACAGACTTCTAAGCTTATTATTGTTAACAAATGGTTTTGGTCGTGTCAGGAAAGGGCTTTGTTGAATCACACGTGAATAAAAATTCAACATTATGTCTAATTTTGCAATTAGGTATTGCATTTTGCTAGATATGATATCAAAGTTGATTGTACTGTCATGAGAAAAATGTCGTTTTGTTTTGATGGTGCTTGGAATTTTTTTGTGGAGACTTTTACTTTCAGTGTAATTGCCAGAGATCTGACCAGTGTTTATGATGGAGGAATTTGTTAAGCTGGTCAAGGTGTTTTGATTGTGTGCTGAATGCGAAAGGGTTTTCTCACGACTATTTTAATTCAATTAGGGTGAAATGACATTAGGTATAACTGGCATTTATCATGACTTCAATATGAAAGCAATTAAAGAAGTTAATTAATTTCGAATGGTGTGTTTGAACTGTTCTTTTGTTTGTTTTAATTTTTTTTTTAAATTACTTAGACTATCAGGCCTATAAGGGATGTAAGGCAAGTAATGAATCACTACAATACACACTACTATTTGCTACAAAATCACTTAAAGTATGACTAAAACAACTAACAGCATACTACCTTATGTATTAATTGAAATGTTGCATTTACCTTTCCTGACACATTACATTCTAGCACGAAAGGGCGGCTTAAAGCTCACAGGCAGACACTTAATAATATAAATAGACCAGACATGATCGACTTAAAATCATTTTGGTATCGCCTTTCCATAGACTTTCCCCCCATCAGCGGTAAAGTGGTCCTATGGAAACTTACTTTTGCCGGATTTATCCGTCGATTTGCCGTTTGTTGATTTGCAAGAGTCGCTTGTTGAATGCCGAATTCGTCCGTGATTGCTGCATTCGTCCGTGATTTGCCGGATTCGTCCGTTGATTTGCCATGTTTGTCTGTTGATTGCGGAATTCGTCCGTAATTTGTAGGGTTCACTCGTTGATTTTCCAAGCTCGCCTGACAATTACCGAATTCGTCCGTGCTATGTCGGGTTCGCCCGTTGATTTTCAAAGTTCGCCTGTTGACTGCCGGATTCGTCTATGATTTGCCGCGTGCGCCCGTTGATTTTCAAAGTTCGCATGTTGATTGCCGGATTCATCCGTGAGTTGCCGAGTTTGCCCGTTGATTTGCCGGGTTCGCCTGTTGATTGCCGAATTCGTGCGTGATTTGTAGGTTTCACCCGTTGATTTGCCAGGTTTGCCTGTCGATTGCCGGATTAATCCACGGTTTGCCGGATTCTACCTGGACTTGTCCCTGATTTTCCGGATTCGCCCGTTGATTGTCAGGTCCGCCCGTCGACTGCCATATTCGCCCGTGATTTGTCGGCTTCGCCCGTTAATTTTCCAGGTTCGCCTGTTGATTTCTGGATCTGTACGTGATTTGCCAAGTTCAGCCGTTGTTTGACGAGGTCCGCCTGTTGATTTGCTGGATTCATTCGTGATCTGCTCGTCCGTTGATTGCCAGGTTCGCCTGTTGAATTTCCGTATCCGTCTGTTGATTGTTGCGACCGTATATTCGAAAACTGTCTGAAGCTCTGAAGGAACGACCGTAATTTCCAACATAACGAGGAGTAGCAATAGCTGCTTTTTATTATCCTCACTAACCCATATGGGTTAAGTTTTTGCACACCAAACAACAACAACCTGGAACCCCGATACTTATCGGGGTTTATTTTTTAACTCTACAATTTTTTCTAACTATGGAGGATAGATGGCGAGTGTGAGACATAGTGAGGATAAAAAAACGCGAGAGAGCTTATAATACATATGAACATATATATTTGTGACTTTATTTAATACATTTTGAAGGAAAATAAAGAAAAGATCTTTAACTTAAGCTTCGCACTTTCTTAAGTAACATCTTTATCTATATCTATACTTCTATACTAATATACATATAAGGCTGAAGAGTTTGTTCGTTTGAACGCGGTAATCTCTGGAACTACTGGTTCGAATGGTATAATTCTTTTTGTGTTGGATTGTCCATTGATCGAGGAAGGCTTAGGGCTACTTAACATTAAGCTGTGCAATAAGAGCGAAGAATCTGTGGAGAATGTGGAAAAAACTGCAAAAAATGTTAATTTTTCTGCGTTTTAACGCGCTTATCTCAGGAACTGCGTAATCAAATTGAACAATTCTTTTAATGTTGAATGGTCCATTTATCGTAGAAGGCTTGAAGCTATATAATATTGCGACGCAACCAATAGGAGCGAAGCGTCAGTGAAAAATGTAGTTAAAACGGGGAAAATTATACATATATGAAGGCTTCAAGTTAAGAACAATTTCGATTTAAAGAGAGTCCAGTGTTTTTAAATAACCTTGCAACTAAATTCCCATGCGGCCATGATGCACAAGTCGAAGACGCAACTCGGTGGATGAGGTCGAGGCGGACGAAGTTGCGGGCAACTGCTAGTCTTGGATATACCGCTAAACGCTTATCCATTTATTATTTAAAAATAACCTACATTTCTCCTACACGTCATTGTTTTCGTCTTCTGGGAATATACCTAAGCTTGCTTCAACATTTGCCTTAGAGCTCTGATTCGTCTTCAACTCTCCTGTGCCAGGAGCTTCTTGGTCCCTCAGCAAATCTTCCATATTTAACTATTTTGCTTACTTTTTCATAAAATTATTCCAATACTCTCTTACTAAAGCCTTCGAATAATAGAATGAATCGGCTTTCCATCAGTCCACCTATGACAGCCTTATTGATAAAAAGATAAAAAGTTACACATGTTGGTAATGTTGCACTTGATATTTCAATGGCATTTGATAAAGTTTGGCATCTTGCTCTTTTATCGAAACTGCGTGCTTTCGAAATCGATGAAGCCGTCGTTGGTTTCTAACCGTTCAATACAAGTTGGGTTTCAAGTCTCAAACCCACAACATAAATGCTGGTGTGCCCCAGGGCTCCATTTTGTCTCCGATCCTCTTTCTCATTTTCATCAATGATCTCTTGTCTGTAACTTAACTTCTACTCCAATTCATTGTTTTACTGACGACAGTACCCTATGCCTTTCATATTCTTTCCTAGATTCACATCCCTCCTCTTCATTAAACTCTGACTTAAACAGCATTGTACAATATGGAATATAAATCCACGTTCAATGTTTCGAAAACTCAATACTGTCTTGTATCGTTAAAGCGAGATATACCTCCCTTGCCACTCTCCATGAGTGGCATTTTCATCAATGAGACCGAACATCTCGAGATTCTCGTTATGTGCATCACTAACCGCAAGATGATGATGATGATGAAAAATGCCGCAAGATGTTTATGTTTCTTAAGAAGGTTAAAGAAATTTGTCTCCCCGTCTGATTTGGCTATTATCTCTAAAACTTTATAACTTTCCAAACCTTGAGTTCAATTCCTATCTCTGAGCTGGTGCTTAAGCCTCATGGATGGAATACAAAAAAGAGCTGTAAGAATGATTGGTGATAGAAACATCACTAACTCATTCGACCCCTTCAGACCACCGTCTTAACGTTGCGTGTCTCTCCCTGTTCTTTCGTTACTTTTAATTGCTCTAGTGAAATAGCCAGCTGCATTCCTCCCCTAAAACAATTCAACTGTAGTACCCGCGCTTCCAGGAATGCCCATCAGTTTACCATTGAGCCCAACTTCGGACGTACTCTAGAGTATAGAGAGTCGTTCTTTAGCCGTACTACTCGAATATGGAACTCTTTTCCACACTCTGTCTTTCCCGATCATTGTAATGTGCAGAAATTTAAGACTAATGTCAGCGACACCTCTTTTTCAGGCCCCTCCCTCCGTCCTAAAGCACTCACTGTGTCTCTGGCATTAAAAGGGAATAAAAACCCCTTGAGTAAGTGCAAATTATTTAAAAAAAAAAGGTCTGTTAAGTCTCTTATAAAAAAATAAGCAAGCCGCTGCCTGTTGCGAAAACGACAATACCCAAAAGCTGTCGACGAGTAATCATTAGTAAGCGGTCGTTTCTGTGTATTGGTGAGTTCCAATTTAAAACAAGACTTATCTACATTATGTAACCTCTCTACCGATAAAGCGAGAAACATCGCAGCAATAATTTTAACTCTTTTCAAAAAGGAAGCAAAGCAAGTCCTCCAAAGTGACCAGAAATGTGCATAGCCTAAACAAGGTGCCAAAAAAAATATTTCAAACCAATACAGCGTCCAAAAATTTACTTATACCTTCCGTTATATGACAAGAAAAAATAAACAATTTTTTTTTCAATTTTCATAATCGCAATATTTTGACCTTAAACCACAATAATCAACATCAACACTTTGACAGGTGATTGATTGTTCAACGGACCCGTCAAACGTCAGCACCATTTAAAGCTGTCATCGATTTTCGAATAACAAACTGGCCTCTTTCAGAGATAAAAATCATGAATTCAAGGAAACAACCTCAAATTAAATGCAACCCCGAAAAAAAACATTTGTCACTGAAATCTTAAGAATTTCCAAAGTGTTATGTTTCTAATTGTTTACTAACAAACAAAGCAAAGCCAAAAAAAAAAAAACAATATTGACAAAGAGATGAAACACTAATTTTTGTTTATTCACACGCTAATATCCACACTTCATTCATGCATACATACAAAATAGCTACTGCAGACAATTTGACACCCGCCGAATGTCTGTCTGTATGCAAGCCAAACTTTTTTTCAGTTTTGTTTATAAAGAAAAAGAACAGAACAAGCCCACATCCTGAAGTAAACAAATAGTGATTGAATTGAAAGTTAGCAAAATAACAAATACTTTATTTTACGTGCCAAAAACAACGTACTACCTTTAAGGAATCCACACTCAGCCGAAAAAACGCTCACCAAAATATACCTACTATGCCTAATGAATTTTTAATCAAAAAAGATTTTTTTTTTAAATTCTTTTTGGCACCATTCCCAATTTAAAATTCAAAAAGCCGCCATTAAAATCAACGGTTTTGCGGCGCGCCATTTTAATTGACCGCAAATTGCAAATCAGGAAGGAGCTCATTTGTGTGTGTTTGTGTTTCTATTGTTGGATGCATTTTTCAAAATAAAAAAAAAATGAAAAAAAATCTAAAAACAAATTCAAATTTCTTGAAAATGAAAATAAAACTTGATATGCATAGTTTATTCAAATAGAAAACACTTTGTTGTTATTGGAATTTTTGAAATAATCCGGTTGTCATGGAATTGCATATTCATGAATGATGGGCGGGAATTAAAAAAAAAAAATGTTTAAATTCCAAAATAGCATAAAATTGGCAATATTGCAACATTCTGTAAGCAAAACATTCGCGTCGAAATTTTATTTATTTAAATTTGTAAGCAAAACAAAAGTGAAAAAAATGCATGTACATAGGTACCCACTTGTTTAGGTATTCGTTGAGCGAACTGATTTCGAACGAAGCACAATGAACTCGCTTATTTTTTTTTCTTTTGCTTTTTTGCAAATGTTAAGGTATGATTCATGGAAAAAATATTGTCCAAGCGAGTTTGGTTTTTCTTGTTTTTTTTTATGCAATAAATACATTTTGTTCTGACCTTCAAAAAGCTCTAATTTAGTTGCTAGTAATTCGTCTTTAAAGCGATTCGATCGGTTTTGAAGACTCTTGTCTTCAAAATGCCGATGAAAAGTAATTTTGTGTTTGATTCGGTGTGCGTTGGTGAAGGGGGAGAACAAGTTGTTGCTGTTTTTGTTTTGTTTTTTTCTTTTTGTTTAATGCTGGATAGGTTAGATTGTTGTTTACGAGCAGATTTTTTTTAGTCATTATGCAGATAGGTAGTCATTTGAATGCGGAATGTGATATTAGTAGTCTGGCAGTGAACAGGTTGTGTGATATTTTTTTTTTTTTTTGGTGCCACATTCTATAACTATGAATATTAGGAAATTTTATCATCTCGGATTTTTTTTCTCTATCAGCGTCTTTGAATTTTATTTGGAACTAAGCATAACACATACAAGCAAGCATACCTTCAAAAGTAGATAGCGATATCAGGGCGCCAAAAACTGCGTATCAAAAGAATTATGTTGATAGTTAACACAAAAATGTAAAATTAATTCATGCAAAACCCTATGCCTATAGTAATCAATGATCGAATAAAAAATTACGTTGTTAAATTTATCGATTAAGAAAAAAAAGAAGCAATAAAAACTTGCTTACTTACTTAAGGTGGCGCTACAGTCCGTTGTGGACTTGGGCCTCAATCAACAGTCTCCGCCAGCTAGCTCGGTCCCTAGCTAGCTGTCTCCAGTTTTGCACTCCAAGTTGATTGAGGTCTGTTCCACTTGAGTACGCCACCTGAGTCGCGGTCTTCCTCTCCTCCTACGTCCCTTGGGAATAGTGTCGAAGGCTTTCCGGACCGGAGCTTTGGTGTCCATCCGATCTAAATGACCGAGCCATCTGAGTTTCTGGACCTTGACCCTTCGGGCTAGGTCCATGTCGTTGTACAACCTGTTAAATTCGCTGTTATATCTTCTGCGCCATTCCTCTTCAATGCACACGGGGCAAAAAATGACCCGAAGAACTTTCCTCTCGAAACAGCCTAAGGCACTTTCATCCGATTTTGTCAAGGTCCATGCTTCTGCACCATAAATTAGGACTGGGATGATGAGGGCGTTGTACAATTTTACCTCAGTTGCTCGAGATAGGACTTTTCCACTCAATTGCATTCTTAGCCTAAAGAAACAGCGATTAGCAAGAGTTATTCTTCGTCTGATTTCGGCGCTGGTGTTATTGGCCGTGTTTATAGCAATAAAAACAGTTTTTCTATATTAAAACAAAAACAAAAACAATAATACCTACTAGCTGACCCCGCGAACTTCATCTCATGTACCTATTAAAATCTAACTCAAATCCTCCAAATTTTGAGTGAATTTTTGTGGTAGTGATGTAGATGGATTTAAAGTAACTGTACAAAATCGGCCAAGCCGTGAATGAGATGAGGCCAATAATATGGACATCCCATTTTCTCTAACTATGCATTTGATGATCTCTAGCAAAGTTATGGTGCATGAGCCCTGAAGGTTTCTGAATTAGTACGACCCTACGAGCTGACCCAGCAAATGTTATTTTGCCATATAAAAGTTTATTTTCGGAAATACTTATCCGATTACAACTAATCTTTCACACACACAGAAAAATATTTAACTATTTTATTTATGAGCCTACAAAGGTTTCGGAGTTAATACGACTAATCTTCAACTTTTCGTGAATTTGATGCTCTGTCTGAATCCATAAAAAGAATTGAATCCTTGTATCCACATACTGAAACCAATTTTAATGTACAAAATTTTCAGACAAATGGCTTCTCCATTTGGGCCCGACAACCCCCGAAGGAATGTGTGTCAAGATCTTTGCTTAGTTTAACCCCCTTACTCAGCTAGTCACTGAGCCTACTTGAATATCGGACATTAATGGCCAAGCGGAAAATACTCTTGACTTTTTTCTTACGTCTGATTCTGATAAATACACTGTCGTGTATTAACGCCTGTAGGCGGATCAGACCATAGTATAAAACTAATCCAGTTAGAGAAAGTGCTCCGAAGAGAACTGCATGGCAATACAAGAAAGCCAACTGGGACGTTCTCAATAACTTCTTCCGGATCTTTAACTGGTCACTATCCGATACTATTCCTCGATAGTGACGTCAAATCTAGCGCCGATATGATACTTATATGATCATTTTGAAAATGAAAACTTTTATCCCCAATAGGGTTAAAACCATCAAACCTAAAAAAGTCATGGTTTGATTCAAGGTGTAAGGAGGTTTATCAGGGAAAAAGAAGTAAAGTTCCGGTGCTTTTGAAGCCAACCCAACTGAGGAAAACCGGAACAAGTTTAAAAAAGCCAGGAAAGCCTGCAATACCCATATTCGTCGGACCAAATTTGTACATGACTAAAAATTAAGGCAAAAAATACTACAATGTCCCGAAGCAAGAATTTTTTGTCATTTGTAAGAAATATGAAGAATTTTTCTTCCCTCGGTCCCTAGGTAGCTCTCTCGCGAAAGCTAACCTTTTAACTAGGCAGTTCGCCTCCAACTCTTCGCTGCAAGAGAGTGTCATGACTCCTCCAGTTCTTGAGCGCGTTAATGATTTCATGGGACAAAACTTCTTCCGCACTCGTGCTGTGGCGAGAGTCCTAAAAGATCTCAACATGCATTAATCCGCTGGCCCGGATGGTATCCGGCATACCCGCTATTATTCTGAAGAGGTATTCTTCCTCGCTGGTAAAACCCTTGCGTAAGCTTTTTCATCTATCCTATTCTTCAGTGCTTTTCCGAGCAGTTGGAAAACAGGATTTGTCCAGCCAATCTCAAAAAAGGCGAATCTTCTTCTTCCTCGAATTATCGTCCGATTGCATTTAAGTCCCTTCTTTCTAAGGTCGTGGAAATGCAGATAAACTATCAGCTCAAGAAATGTCTCCAAGACCGAAAACTTCTTAATGACCAGCAGTACGGCTTTCGCAGCAGTACGGTGAATCAAATGGAAGAATTCCCGAGAATTTGTCTATTCCCACATCCCCAAATTATTTCCAGCTTCATTTTTTGGTTTAAAAAATCGTTTATTGAAATCGGGTAGTGGTAAGTGGAGTAGATGGGTTTTAATTTTAGCGGTAGCGTGGTGTAGCGGAAACAGGATAGCGGGGAGCAGTGTAGCTTGTAACGGTAGGAGATTGCTGGTAAAAGGTACCGGGCAGTGGGTAGCGGGTATTGTGGTAACGATGTAGCGGTTAGCGGGTAATGGGGTAACGGGTAAAAGTAGCGGGGTAGGGGGTAGTTGGATAATGGGGTAGCGATTGTGTAGCGGGGTACAAAAGTCTAGGGGCCTTACCAATAATTATTGACTAAACAAGCGTTTAGATAAACGCCACATTAAACTTTAGAGACGAGTTTATTTGTGTGTTAACCAATAACCAAATTAAACACGTCTTTAACTAAACTGTGGTCTATTACATTATCTACTACATTTGTTGCCAAACAGACAGCTGCTGTCGAAATGACATTTGTTTTATTTATGAAATGTCAGCATAAAAGTTTTCAAGTGAAATTATTAAAAGTAGAAATTAATTATGAGTTCCGACGATACAAACATTATTAATGATATCAACATTTTGGACGAGGTGTCACAATTCCGAAGAAGGAAAATTTACAGGAAAAGGATAGATCCATTCGCTGATTATGACGACAAAGTTTTTTTTTGGCACTACAGGTAAGGTTTTTTTGTCCCAGTAAAAATCATTTTTGTAAAATAACAATTTAAGATTTGATAAGTCCACTGCGAGGTCAGAATGACAGCACAAACATGACGTTTACACTTAATCACGAAGTTAAACACGCGCTTCTCTACTCTAAAGTTTAGAGTGACTTTTAGCGTTAAGCTGACTATTAAATTGATTATTGGTATGGTTCATTATTTAGAGTCCACTTAAATATTTAAGTCGTCACTAAATTTGATTATTGGTAAGGCCCTAGGTCTTTTATTTGAGGCAGTACGAATTTTGTTGTTTTTTTGGCTCCAACCAAAGCCAACCGAGGTTTGAGGTCGTTTTTAAACGAGATCATTCCTATTGGAATTGAAGACATCTCATCCTCTGTCTTTACTGCAACCAATATAGATGAAATTGTTTTTTAATCATCGGTTCAAAGTCGAAACTAAAGGCCAATATCTTTTATAGATCTCCTTTATCCCAAAAAATGACAAATTAACAACTATTCGAAAAATCATTCAAGCTTAAAGTATTGATCCCTCAAGTGTGCCTCACGTTGAGAATGCAAACTTTTTTATTATGGTCTCATATCTTCATCAACAAATAATAGATAATTGTTTACTTAACAATTTATAACTACTCTGTGAATAGAAATCAATTATTTTGAACATTGAACATACATAACTCGGCTGGCTAAAGTTTTTTTTTAATATTTCCAGAATAGAATGCTAATCATAATAATTTTTTGGATAGTGTTAATTGAATTTTGTAAGCTTGATTGCACCAATGCTTAAAAATAAATGTCTTAATCAATATATCTGCAACTTCACCGTTTAAATGGTTATTCGGACACTTATCTGTTCAGAAACGAAAACAATCAATACGACTATTTCTTGTCTGTGCTTACCACGCGGAAGAACTGCTTATTAACTTTTAACTTCAAATTAAGTTTTAAAATGCATTTTTTATATTTTGAATATAAAACTTTAATGCCTGGTTATGAAAAATAAATTAATAGGATCAGGTTTTGCAATCATTTACGGGTGATTTGGCGCTAACAAAAACATAAATGCAAAGACCAGATAGTCGTAATAGTTTATTTCTTTATTTTGTTTACCATATTATTTTATTTTATTTTTTATTTTTTTCGGTAACCTGCCACCTTGCCTCTGTTGCTACACTTGTTCTCATAAACAACAATTCTACACCTAAGGTTTCGTATTATAACTACAAGTTTGTTTTTATGTTTGGCCAGCTTAGGCTAAAAACACACCGAAGCGGACATTTATGTCCATTACTCTTATGAGGCAACACACACCGAAAAAGACACGACAAGAGAAAAAGTCTTGTCCGCTCGTGTCGGTTGCAGTAAGTACATGGGGTTGCATAACAGCAAAACCCACCAAAAAATACAAAAAATCCGGGACAAAATGTCAGCACCTAAAACTATACACCGTCTTATGAAGTAACACACACCAGAGTGAACAAGACAAACAAACAGGAATCGACAAAAAAACGTGTTAGTTGTATAGGTTGTATGGGAGCAACACACACCGAAGCGGCCAAAGACAAGTAGACAAGACATTTTGTCTTTGTTGGCCTCGGTTTGGGGTAGAATACGACACGACTTTTTGTCGAAAGACAAAAAGACGTTTTGTCCACTTCGGTGTGTGTTTAGCCTTATATTTCTCGCATTTAAGGTGGTTTCTGAAAGATTTATTTTCATTAAAGACAAAACAAAAAGGGAAATAAAATTAAAGAACTTGTTTATGCTTCTTATACATATACAATATGTGTCTAGGGCGTTACGAGTTTGTTAAACTTGTGACTGCAAGTTAAACTTATTTTTAATTGGCAAATGGGGTGTGTCGTTGTCATAGCTGTAGTCGTACTTCCTTCTTCATTCTATAAAAATGTTGAATAAGTAATAAAAGAACTAATTTTAATAAAAATGTAATTTTTTGTTGTTTTTAATTGACTGTGCGCTCTAGTTTTGTTTGGCATGACAGTGGCATTCATGTCGCTTATGAATGCCGACAATAGAACAGGAAAACAAACATGGTTGTTATTTCAAAAAATACGATCACGTGGTTAATAGATCAGCCTACATAAGATATATCTTATTGCTTTTGTCTCATATGATGCTGCATAAATGCTTCATAGAATTTGTAGTATTGGAATGGGAAAATATAGTGGAAGCGAAGGAGTTTTTTTTTTATGTTTCAAGAAGGTTGTCGACTTTTGTAAAAACAAAAATTGTGATTTGCAACTAATCGTGTATTGATTGTAATGCTTTTATAAAGTTTAGGTCGAGGTAAGCTTGCTAAGTCCACTTTATTGAGTGCGAAAACTTCGTACACTCGGACTTGATATTCGAACCTACGGCAATAAGCCCAAGAAACCTCTATGACTCTGCCTTTTCCTCAATATTTTAATGTTATTAACACATTTCGTCGACACTGACACAGTGTTTACTATTAAATTGTAACTTAATTGTTATTTTATATGAAACATTTTAATATTGGCAAAATTGCTTATACGCATCGTCTCCTGTGAATCTGTGTTGACTAGCGAACAAGTTGTGTTGAATTCCACGAGCTTTCACATGTCTTGTTAAAACTACAGAGCTTCAACATCAATACGATTCATTTCAGGAATGGAGAAAATACCGATTACTCTCTTACCTTACTGTTTGCATAAAATTCGTCTTGTTTTTTCTTCTTACTTAAGGTGGTGCTACATTAAGAGGTAGACTTGGTTCTCAACCAACAAACCTCTCCAGCCAGTTCGGTCCCTAGCTAGCTGTCTCCAGTTTCGCGCGCCGAGTTGGTTGAGGACATCTTCAACTTGCACGCGCCACATGAGCCCTAGTCTTCCTCTACTGGGTCTTCCTTTCTGGGGTGAACTCGAAGACTTTACAGGCCGGAGCATTGGTGTCCATCCTCTCCACGTGACCAAGCGCTCCGAGTTCTTAGACCATATTACTCTTTTAGGTAGGTCAGTGTAGCTGTATAACCCGTACATGGTTAAATCTTCTCCTCCATTACCCGTCGATGCAGACAGGGCCATAGATCTTCCGTAGAAGTTTTGTTTCGAAACGGCCTAAGGCGCTCTCATACTTGTCTGACAGGGTCCCTGGTTCTGCACCATATAGAAGGACATTGATGATAAGGGTCTTGTAGAGCCTAAGGGCTATATTGCTTAATTGCTTTCTTAGCCCAAAGAAGTCCGTTTGGAGCTAAGGTAGAGAAAGTCCTTAACTACCACGAAGTTATGGGAGCCTGTCATGAAGTTTTGTCGGGTGTCCCTTCTTGATGACAGCATATACTTTGTTTTGGCTTCATTGACCGCTAAAACCCTTTTCAGCCTCTGCTTGTATACTCGCAAAAGCACTGCTGATATCACGCTGCGTTCTCCCAATGATATCAATGTCATCAGCGTATGCGAGTCGTTGCACAGACTTCTGAAATATAGTGGATCTAGTGTTGACGTGGGAGTTCTGCACTATTCGTTCCAGTATCATATTAAAGAAGTCGCATGACAGTGTATCATCTCGTCTAAAGCCTTTTTTGACATTGAAGGCGGCGTGCCGCGGCGGTGAGGTCGTTTCTGACTCTTATCGAGCAGCGTGAGCTCTCCATTGCCATCTTGATCAGACGAATGAGCTTGGTAGGGATGCCAAAACTGGCTTTATACGGTTTTCCAGGATCTGCCGGAATGTGAATATTTGGTCGATGGTGGACTGGTTTAAAGCCATACTCACCCATATGGACCCATCAGTTTGTTGACAAACGGCTTCAGACGTTCACATAGTACTGTAGCAAAGATCTTATAGGCGATGATTAGGAGGCTGATGACTCGACAGTTGGTGTGGTTTAGACGGTCAGTAACGGGCAAACAATGCTGAGGTTCCATTCATCGGGCATGTTCTCTTCCGACCATATTCTGCAGATGAGTTGGTGCATGCTCCCTACCTAGTTACCGCCTGCCGCTTTTAAGAGTTCGGCAGTGATGCCGTCAGCTCCCGTGTTGGCTTTAAACTTAGATATTGCTATCTTCACTTCTTCTTGTTGGCTTGCTGACCTACACCTTCTAGCGGTGCCTCTGAGAGGTTCCTATCAATTTATTGACATGTACCTGCGGACTTAGGCAGCTTTAGTCTAATGGAATAAGCGGATTGCTACAGAAAGTACAATGACGAAACATGCGGTTCAGAAAAGATACTATATCCTCGGATATAGTAAAAGCTAAAAAAACGATTTACGAGTATCGACCGGTGTGAATCTGGATACAGAGTACGCTTGCTTCTTTCTTTAGGAGGCATCATGTGTGATAATTGTATTCTTAAAAATCATCAGGAAAGGGTTTAGTGTCCTCTTTAATATAACATAGTAACTCAGTCGACTTCGGCTGGAATTTGTCACGCCGACAGAGTGGATAGGTCCCATGAGATTAGGCTTAATTGCTAGGTGGTCACGTTAAATCTAATTCAAACTGTCCTCTTCTGCTCGTAGAGCTACCGAGCTGTTCCCGTCCTCCTGTGCAGCGCTGCATTTAACGCTTCTTATTTTGCTGCAGGTAACTGCCTGTATTCATAATCAAACCATTCGTTTTGTTTTGGTGGGGGGGCTTCCTGTTTCAGAATGCACTGGTTCTTAATAATCGATGCTGGCTGTAGCGGGCTTCTTATGAGGTTACTTGACACATTAGATCAGAGAAGGATCTGGCGGTCTCCTGTCTAGTGTCTATACCTAAGTATGTGTGCCAATTATCACCAATTATATTATCGTGCATTTCGGTTGAAAGGGAAATGTGTCTCACAGTGTCAGAATTTTCGACTAAAGGGTAGACTTTTTGCCATTTTGAATTATTGAATTGCATTCACTGTAACCGCAATCCAAGGTTTTCATGTTTTTACCTCCTCGGTTTTCAATCTTCTTCGTGAGAATTGAAATTCCTTCCTATCACGAGAGAGACAAGTTATCATAAGAAAATATTTTCATTCAATGTAAACGAATTTTCCCAGAAAACTATTTGTTATAACCTTGAATAACTGAATAACGAAATTCCTATTGAAAACTATTCAATAAAGGAAATCTGGAATATCTGAACCTTTAACCGCATTATAGAAAGATAATACCTCTGCCAACCTCAACAATAATCTAGAAGCCAAACTAATATGAGTAGAAATAACAATGTACTCTAGGTATATCCAAGATAAATTGATACGTCTTGAACTTGAAATGTCAATGCACAGAGGAGATTACATATCATTGACAATCATACAAATGCCAAAAGGTGAATACTTCTGAATGGGATCTGGTTGACTAGTCCTCTCTGTGTGGTATCCTTATGACATTCTTTCTGGGGACACATTTTTTCTGTTTGCAGCAAATTAAACAACAGCAACAGTGAAAAAAATATTTTTTTGAACGATTTGCAAGAACTTTCGTCATTTTCTTAACCTAACTTAATTTTTTTCCAATTCACCTTCAACTAGGTTAAACATTGAAAATCGATAAAAACCAATAAAATAGTGACACAAAATACAAACAAATAAAAACCAAAACAAACAAATCGGTTAAACGAAAATTCGCGTCGAGTCGAAGGCATTCGAATTTTCAATCGACAAAATGAATATCCTTGACAATGGAAAGTATCGCCTTAAAAAGGACTGGAATAGCTGTTCGATACCATCGCTTGTAGACATTGAAGAACATGATGACATGAGTGCAACAATACCAGCACCTCAAAAAGCGCCCAGACGCAGTTCCATAGCCATCGGTTTGCTTGGAAAATCAGACAAAACTGCCAAACGTCGCAGCTCGATTGCTGTTACATTTCTTGGCAGGCGTGATAATCATAAGGTAAGATCAATCTACAAATCACGAGAGTACTCTGTTTTTATTTCAAAATTTTGATTTTTCTTTGTTTGTTTTTGTATTTGCAGATAACAAAGGATGCAAATTCCTTCTATGAGTCAGCTGTTCAAACAGAAAAAAGCGATGGTTCGCCAAAAAGTCCTGATATAATATTTTCGTCGGATGAAAATTTTCACGCCTCATCGCCGAAAGATACCGGTCGATCGGTTTATTTTGAAGATACTTCCGATTCGCAAAATGTATCGAAAAATTTAAGTATGTACGAATCGCCGGTCGATAAAGAACGTAGTCGTGGTCGTCGCAGTTCGTTGCAAACAAAATTGGATCGTCGTCGTCGGAAGAATTTCGATCCGAATCAAATGAGTCCGGAAACGTCGTCGTCGACTTTTCTCGAAGACGATTCGGAAGATCAGTTGGCATTTGAAATGGAAGCTAGTCGGTATATGCAACGTCAAAAACGTCATTCGTGGTGGAATATTTTTGCACCTGATCAAAAGAAACAAAGGTGAATTTTCAATTTATTTAAAACGTGCCTGTGTGCTTGTCTTCAACTTGAATTGTGTATGTTCAAGGACTATTTAAACTACTAACAAAGTAACTATTTAAAATTGAAATACTGAAGAAAAAATGATTTACAAGCTTCGACAGTGGAATTAGTTTAATCTATTTGTGTAGATTTATTGTGATTAATATTCTGTAGTAAATATAAAATGTGTTGTCCTTTGAAAGATGAATCTTCAAGTTCCCCTGATGGGAACGTTGTCTGAATCAAGATAAGAACTCTAATTAAAGTCGTTAATTGCTTAGAAATTCCAATCTTAATTCAAAGTAAATAACAAAAAACAGGAAGGAAAGAATTCTTCAATTAGCAAGTGTTTAGAAACAATACCAACTAATTAATTTATTACTAACATTTGTTTCAATATTGTTGCTTAAATTCAAGTGGGTCTTATTTACAAATATTGAAAAAATAATAAACAAATTGTTGTTATGTTTTATGTTTGTAATCTAAAACACATTTTTAAAGGCAAGCGCCATTAATGACAAATAAACAAATAAGGAAGAACTTGGGTGAAGTGAGGCCGTCGCAAATTAAAATAGAAATCGATCTCTTAACATACAACTTTGATGCTTAAAATTTGAGCTTAGGGTGAAAAAAATCAATGTTTATACTTCCGAGACTAAAATGTTTACACATCTGGTCTGATAACAAGTAGCTTTCGTCATTATATCCTTTGTGACAGCGTGGGAAAGGGTGTTTCCCCCACGCCCATACTTCATTCGTTCATTGTTGTAATATTTAAAAGGAAACACCAATTTTGCTGCCCTTCCGTTCTCCAGACTGTTTCTTAGCTTAGACTGAACCAAACCAAACTTTGAAATTATTCTTTCCATAGACGCAACGGACGACAGTCATAAGCAATTGGTTGAAGATAGTCATAAGCTGGCCATGCTTATCATTTGTACGCAACTGAGTTCTCCACCACTGTAGTGGTTTTACATTTTTTAAAACTTCCTCGCCGTCTTTGATTTGAATTAAATTATATCAGAGGCAGGAGGCCTGTTCCCGCGTACTCCCTTTGGGCTTTAGATGTCAATGCGAATCTTTTTTTCGTTGGATCCAACATATACATAAGTTAAAAAATGAGCAGGAGTTGAGCCCATTTTATACCTTTTTTTTAGCGCTGATAACTGGTTTAAATTGGCATCCTGCTCTTCAAATGCCAACTCCAGCGTCCAGCTGCTTGAAGACTTAAACAGAATCTGATAACGAAGCATTCGATCGTTGAAACGTTGAAAGATATCTAAAGCTACCGCAATTGGTTTGTAGATTTTCTATAAATCTTCGATCGACCTTCTTATCATCACATGATGGCACCGGCTATAACGTTTCTGTTAACTTCACATTTATGTACCTTTAAAATTGTTTGCCTTTCAGACAAATATGTTTGAAAACAGTTCGTGCGGGATAATTAGGGATCTACCACCCTCTGCTTTATATTTTGCGGCCGCTTCATGATTGTTGCGAAAATATTTAACAACTTGCACGACATGCTCTCGAACCTCTCTAATATCCAAATCTTTTGAGAGTAAATTAAGAATGTGAGCAGTACAACCATACGTCAAAATGCCGTCATTCTCATCGTCAGCTCTTGAATCCAATCGCATTCGGGTCATGGCTGATGCGTTGTCGGTAACAAAACTTGCTACTCTACATTTATATTGCGTTTTGCATTTAAATATTAGATCTTTCGAGATTTCTTGAAGGTAATCAGCTGTGAGGGGGTTTCCAGGCGTGTCGGTGCGTTCCAGTCTCACTCCCGCAAATTATACGTTTCATGTGAGCAGTAGACCAATTGACAAATTTACCGTCTGGTTCTTCACAGAAGGAAAACATTTTTCCTTTTCTTCATGATAAATTTGTTTGCCAAATCAAACCTTGATGATGGCTGATAGCCCGGTCGGAGCATTTTAATTGTTCTTTTCACCTGCGGATGCTCGACGCATCGAACACTGCTGTTTGTAGCATACCTGCAAACACAGCTCTTGCAAAATCTTCAGATTTTCTAACAAAAAAATTTGTCATCGATTGTACTCTGCATATTTTTGCGATCGGAGGAGATAGCAAATTTTCTGTCCCGGCGCTGGTACTGAGATCTGAATAACTAGCTGCAAGTGGAATTGAAATATCAGTTGTTTGGTTGCCAGCGGTAACTGTCAAAAAGTTTGAAGAACCTAGAATATAAGAAAATGTATTGCAGCTATGCAGCTATGGAAAAAGTGTTGGTCTTATTTTTTTTTATTTAATATTCTAAAGTACTTACTCTGTGTATGTGCACAACACGATTTAAAATGTTCTTTTAATCGCTGCAGAGTTCCTTGAGTCTCCTTGTTACACGCTTTGCACAGAGCAATTGCCCCTTTTTCATTTAAATCATGAAATTCATTGTAGTGCTTCCAAATTGGATCTTTTTTGCGTCCATTCATTTTATCAAACTTAACGAATTTACAATATTTTTTATTTAAAGTTTTAAGACCATACGTTTCAACCAGCGAAAAAGAATAAATTATGAATGCGGTGATGGTGAGTCCCGAATAATAAGTAAAAGAAACACTACATTTTTAAATCTGAGCAATAAATCATGGCATACTTGATTTGATTTTGAAAAATTAAATATTCGCGGGTGCAATGCAGATACATACATTCATGAAAAGAGCAAAATTTCGTTTTTTGATCAAGTTTTTAAAACTGAACATAATATCAAGGCATGTTTGTAGTTAGAATTTGTCGGTATTGATAAAAAAAAGTGATATTTTCGTTAAAAATCGTTTGTTAAAAATCGAAAAAAAATCGAAAAAAAAATCGTTATCGCTAATCAGTTCTGAATAAATTAATTCCGAGTCGAATTAGACCAATTCCATGGCAATACGATGATGGTTCTCGAAATAATCGAGCAGAAAAAAACGTAACGAACTTTGTTTTCACTTTTGCTTCACCGTGTGCCGGACTCTTACCATACCAGCTAATACTGCAAAAGTGTCTCGCAGATCTCCCTCCTCGGGACTACGTGCGCATTTCTCTAAGAGGGGGTCCATGTTTAGATTGTGGGCTGTCTTTCCTCAACTATTTCCTCTTGTTTCTTTGTTTTCAGGATCTGTGTCAGATACGTGCTTATTCGTAGCCAATGTCCTTCGTTTCCCAGCATCTTCTCAATGATGTTATTTTGGCTGATTTCTCCGATACTCCTGTTTAGTCTCTGACGGAGAGGTTCCTATCTACTGCGCTCGAACACTGTGGTAGGCATTGTATGTCGGCGAGTCTCCGTATTGGCACAACGAACTTCCTTTTTTTCCAATCTTGTGCAGGAAGGCGTTGAAATACCCGTGGGCAGTGAGGAAGTGAGTGACGTAATAGTTCATTGTACCGTGTTTTCGGTTAGCCCATTCGCTAACGTTTCCGATTAGCCTAGCAGTCGAGCGTCCTCTGTTTTACGACTCCCGCCGTTCCTGCTATTTCTGCTGTGTGAGCACAGTTGCTTCCAAATTCGCTGCTTCCAGTCCGATTTCTGCTTTCCTAATGTTTACGTATTTTCTATAGGTATAACACTCGCGACTACTAAAACTGCAGTTTTCGACACTGTACAGTAAGCACACTCTATACGCAAGGCACCATACCTTGAACTGATGACAACTGCCTTCGGTACTATTCTTTCTTAAGTGCGTTCACCAAAATCTCACTTCCATACAAAGGAATAGAATGTGTTGTCACCATTAGAAGTGTCCGTTTGGTCAGCAATGGGTCCATCAACATTCGCCATCAGCCGGAAAAGATGGCCTGTGGATTTAGATGCGCGTACTGCGGCCGTGCGTATCTGGTCCCAAAAGCTTAACTTCGTATCGAGCTTTATATCCAGGTATCTTACTGAGTTTTTGCTCCATATAACCTCGTTTTCGATGTATTGAAGTCGGTAGTAGAAGGAATTGTTTTTTTTTTTAAGTACCACTTCGGCCTCTGTGCGATTTCAGTGCATCTTGCAGTTATTACCATAGCAACGTCGTCAGCGTAGCGTATCCAACTAAAAACGAATCTTCCGGCATTTCCATACAGAGGATGTTATCATAGGAGATATTGAAGAAGTCTGGTCCAACGATAGATCTACTCTGATAATGCTGCTCTGGCTCTAATTCTTTCTGTGGTTCGGTAGATAAGTTCTCGGTTTCTGAGATAATCTTTTATAATCCGTAAGAGATACTCTGGAATGTGGACTCTTCTATCAAGCGCGTCAATCAAATTTGACCAGCGGGCTGAATTAAAGGCACAATTTTCTTGGTGTGTTGACTTCCTTTCTGAGCATTTTCTACAGCCCTCACTTTTCTTCGATTACTCCTATTGTGGAACGACCTATTGATTCTGTTTGTAAAATTATAACCAAATCAAAAAGTTTGTTGTTGAATGCTAGAAATTGGACTGTTTTTAACTTCTGTCTTCCTTCGAAAATGTTAACCAAATCTAACTAGATATATCATGCAAAGATTTATCGTCTTTTAGAAAATAAGACACGTGTTATTGCTTCCGTCTTCTAGGTATGAACTTGTCCTTGAATTAAATTGAAAAAATAAATATATTTGAAAACTTCAGCAGCTTTAATAAAATAAAAATAAATGATCGTAAATTAATTTCGTATAATTGCATATATAATTTATTGGAGCTTATTTGTTTGCGAACCTTAGAAATTCAAATTACATACTTGTTATTGTTTTCATTGAAAGCTATAAACATTGTGTTGTTTTTTTTTTATGTTTTTCTGTGACGCAAAATAATATGATCGTCCAATAAAAATTTTGATTACCCTTTAAGCCCAGACGAAGTCATTTAAGAACCAATACCAACCTCATATTGCATTGTTTACTTGCCTTTGAGGCAGTTTTTTTTGTACAATTCTGATGTTTGACCTTCAACCAGGCCATGCTGGCGCTGGCTGGATGGTGCTGGTCATATTTCGGTGTTTTGTTTCAATCATGTTTGCTTAAAATTAAGTTGACTTAGGTCATGGAACTACAGAAAGTTCATACAAACAATATGTGAACTTAATGCTTTTGTAGCATTAGTCAGCTTTAATTTATTTTTAAATTGGATGAAGGTACTTATAGATGTATTAACTGCTTCTTCAAGTTGCGCCTACAAAATCAAAAGGCAAAGACCTTTTTCATGAAATTAATCATCATCATATTTGGACTACAGCAATTCCGAAATAATAGGCACCTTAATGGCCAAGCGGAAAATACTCATGACTTATTCCTTACCTCTGACCCTGATAAATACACTATCAATGTATTAACTCCTCTAGGCAGTTCAGAATATAGTATCATATCTGCAAATTTCTTGTGTCAAACTAATCCAGTTAGAGAAAGATCTCCGAAGAGAACCGTATGGCAATACGAGAAAGCCAAGTGGGACGGTCTCAATAACTTCTTCCGGATCTTTAACTGGTCACTATGCTTCCTCGACAGTGACGTAGACTCCAGCGCAGATATGATTGCTTTGGGAATGACAACTTTTATCCCGTATAGGGTTAAAAGAAATCAAACCAAAGAAAAGTCTTGGTTTGACTCAAGCTGTAAAGAGGTTATCAGGAAAAAAGAGGTAAAGTTCCGGTGTTATAGAGCCAACCCAACTGAGGAAAACCGGAACAAGTTTAAACAAGCCAGGAAGACCTGCAATGCCCACATTAGTCGGATCAAATTTTTACATGACCAGCAATTAAGGCAAAAATACTGCAATGTCTCCAGTTCTCTGCCAGAGAGTGTTATGACTCCTCCGATTCTCGAGCGCGTCAATGATTCCATGGGACAAATCTTCTTCCGCACTCGCGCTGTGGCGAGAGTCCTTAAAGATCTCAATATACATAAATCCGCTGGTCCGCTATTATTCTGAAGAGGTGTCCTTCAACGCTTGCAAAACCCTTGCGTAAGCTTTTCCGTCTATCCTATTCTTCTGGGCTCGTTCCGAGCAGCTGGAAAACAGCATTTGTCCAGCCAATTCCAAAAAAAAGGCGAATGTTCTTCTCCCTCCAATTATCGTCCGATTGCACTAACGTCCCTTCTTTTTAAGGTCATGGAGACGCTGATAAACTATCAACTTAAGAAATATCTCGAAGACCAAAAACTTTTTAATGACCGGCAGTACGGCTTTCGCAACAACAGCTCCACTGGTGATCTGTTGGTTTATCTTACCGAATAGTGGAACAAAGATTTAAATCGTTTTGGAGAAAGTAAGATTGCTGCTCTTGATATTTTAAAGTCATTGGATAAAATCTGGCATCTTGCTCTTTTATCGAAAATGCGTGCTTTCGGTATCGATGAATCCCTTCTTTGATGGATTAGAAACTTTCTTTCGAACCGTTCAATACAAATTTGGACGGATTCAAGTCTGAAACCCACAATATAAATGCTGGTGTGCCCCAGGGCTCCGTTTTGTCTCCGACCCTCTTTCTCATTTTCATTAATGATCTCTTGTCTGTTACTTCTAATCCAATAAATTGTTTCGCTGACGATAGTACTCTTAGCTTTTCTTATTCGTTCCCAGACTCACATCCCTCCTCTTCGGATGTGGAACTGCAACGGCAAAATATGATAAGCTCATTAAACTCTGACTTAATCAGCAGTTGAATGCTTCGAATACTCAATGCTGTCTTGTATCGTTGAAGTTATACCCCCCTTGCCATTGTCCATTAGTGGCACTTGCATAAAAGAAATCAAATATCTCGAGTTTCTCGGTATGTGCATCACAGATTACCTCTAGTGGAAAGAGCACATACGGGATGTCGCCAAAAATGCCGCAAGATGTTTGGGTTTCTTAAGGCGATGCAAGAAATTTTTCTCCCTGTCTGATCTGGCGATCATCTACAAAACGTTCATACGTCTTAAGCTTGAGTATGATCGTCATGTTTGGGCTGGTGCTCCAGTGACATACTTATGTCTTCTGGGCAGTATCCAAAAAAAAGCATTCAAGATGATTGGTGATCATACCATCGTTGATTCATTTACATCGCTCGAACATCGGCTTAATGTCACATGCCTCACCCTATTTTACCGTTACTTCAGCGGTATATGCACTAGTGAAATAGCCAGTTGCATTCCTCCCCTTATGATATTCCACCGTAATACTCGCGCCTCCAGGAATGTCCGTCAGTTCACCCTTGATCCCGACTTTGGACGTACTGTCATGTACAGAGAATCGTTCTTTAGCCGTACTACGCGAATGTGGAACTCGCTTCTACACTCTATCGTACTCAGCCATTGCAATATTTAAGAATTAAAAACCAATGTTCACCGACATCTCCTCTTACATCCTCTATCTTTTTCCTAATACTCGCTCTGTGCTCTTGGCGTATAAAGGGAAATGAAGAAAGCCATTGAGTGCGCGTTGATTATAAAAAAGAAAACACCTATTTGAAAATGGTAGCTTAAATGTCAAAAATAACAGCAATATTCATCACCCAACAAATCCTATACAATCCAGCTATCTTAATCTTTGAGCTGTCAAATCTGGCACTTCAGATTTATTCATATGTAAGTGCCTTCATCAAATAAACGAGCCACCGGTTAAAAGTACTTGCTTTGGCTTACAAGCTTCTTGTCGACATTAATCTTAACTCCTGTCACTCCTGTCATTTTGCTGTCAACGTTGAGAAGACGTGAGGTTTTTGAAAATTTACAAAAAAAAAAAAAACAATCTGCATTTTTGCATTTAAAAAAATATGTATTTGTGTCAACAACTAAAATGTTCGTTTTCAGGTAAATGCATTTATTTACAAATTTACAAAAGGCTCAAGTTGAAATTTGACATTGTTTTATCATTGATAAGACAAAATTACGACAGGCGTCGCTTGATGTCGTCGAGTTGTAATTTCAAATGACTACTTGTCTCAAAATTTTACAATGTTTGGTTTTGTCTCTAAAGATAAAATATTTTCATTAAGACTCTTAGCCTTCGGCAATGTCAATCAAAAAGTGAACAACATTTTTCTTTTTTTTTCGTATTAAGTAGCTTGTATGTTCATAATCGAAGATTCCCAATAACAATGTAGATAGCTAGGTTGTAGGTACAAAATATTATACAACTGTACTTGACGTCATTGAGGTTAAATTTGTGACAGATTGAAGAAAAAATAATGCCATAAAACTCATCAAGCTAAATCTCATCCAATAATAAACTGATACGCAACAAAATTCAAGTTAATTTTCTTTTAAATGTGTTAAACTAATTTATGAGTGTGAAAATAAACACAACCTTAAATTTATTTAATACTTAAATAGCACTTCATCACGTTACCTCTTTTAAGTGTTGAATCGCTATAAATTATATCGTATAAGACAGACGTCATAATTTTTGAAAAAAATATGTCAAATTATGTCTCTCCCATGCGCATTTCTTTATTTATTTGACAATATTTGAAGCTAAGATAAAAAATGCTGAATTTTGGAAAAAATGTGTTTCAAAGTTGCATTTAATTTTTATAGCAAGTTTAGGTTCGGTATAAAATTGTATTTGATTAAAGCATTAAATAAACCACGATTTTTAATTAATGTTAGCATGCGTAGGCATCCAAGATGTCCATTAAACTGATATAAAATTTTATTCATCTAACAGTCGTTAAAAAGATATCTAATATGTAAAATTCTTATGTCACAGTTTTAGGGTTTATACTCCTCCGAAACGGCTTGATCGATTTTGATGAAATTTCATATGTATCTTCAGTAGGTATAAGAGTAGGTTTACAACTAATTTTTACACCCCTAAGTGTTAAGGGTGGTTCATCCCAAACAGTTTTTTTTTTATTTTTATGTTGTGGAATTGAAAAATACATTTAGTCCTAAATTTTTACCCTCCTACCATAGACCCCAAATTTTAAGGGAATGTTCAGGTAGTTGTGTAGATGGGTTCTAAGTATTTTTTTTTTTTTGGCAAAATCGACAAAGCTTTTCACGAGATATGGTGAGGTTAGCGAGTAGTGGTTTAGCGGCTTGCGGATTGCGGGTAGTATAGGTACCGGGCAGTGGGTACCAAATTTTAAGGGGATGTTCGGGTAGTTGTGTAGATGGGTTTTAATTATTTTTTTTTGCAAAATCGACGATGATATTGATAAGATATGGCCAGGTTAGCGGGTAGTGGTTAAGCGAGTAGCGGGTTGTGGGTAGTAGGTAGCGGACAGTGGGTAGCGAGTAGAGTGGTAATAGTGTAGCGGGTAACGTGATAGCGTGTAATTGGGTAGCGGGTAGAAATCGCGGATAGCTGGTTAAGGGGTAAAGAGTAGCGGGGTAGCGGGTAATGGTATAGCGGGTAGTGGTTGGATAGCGGGGTACAACAGTCTAGGTCTTTTATTTTAGGCAGTACGAAGTCTGCCGGGTCTGCTAGTTACTAACTTACTTATGGTGGCGCTACAGTCCAGGTCGGACCAGGGCCTCACCCAACAAATTTCTCCAGCCAGCTCGGTCTCCAGTTTCGCACGCCAAGTTGGTTCAGGTTCTCTACCACCTGTGTGCTCCACCGGAGTCGCGGTCTTCCTCTTCTGCGACGTCCTTCCGGATTGGATTCGAAGACTCTACGAGCCGGAGCATTATTTTCCATTCGCTCAACATGACCCAACCATCTAAGTCGTTGGACCTTAACTTTTCTGGCTAGGTCAGTGTCGCTGTACAGCTCGTACAGTTCTTGGTTGAATCTTCGTCTCCATTCTCCATTAATGCAGACAGGACTAAAAATCACTCGAAGAATTTTTCTCTCAAAGCAGCCCAAAGCGTTTTCATCAGATGTTGTCATAGTCCATGTCTCTGCACCATACATGAGGACCGGGTTTGTAGAGTATCACTTTAGTTGGTCGGGAGAGGACTTTACTACTCAATTGCCTTCTAAGTCCAAAGGAAGCAGCGATTGGCAAGAGTGATTCTTCGTTTGATTTCAGCGTTGGTGTTGTTGTCTGAGTTGATAGCGGATCCCAGGTAGACAAAGTCCTTAACTACCTCGAAGTTAAATTTGTCTATGTTGACGTTTGCTCCAAGACGTAGATGTTGGTTGTCCTTTCTTGTCGACAGCATTAACTTGGTCTTGCCCTCGTAAACCGCTAGATCCATCTTCCTGGCCTCCGTTTCAAGACTCACAATTACTCCACTGACATCACGCTGTGTTCTTCCAATTATGTCAATGTCGTCTGCGAATCCTAGTAGCTGGACGGCCTTTTGAAAGATTGTGCCTCTGGTGTTGACATTGGAGCTTTGCACAATCTTTTCAAGGATGATGTTGAAGAAATCGCAGGACAACGCATCGCCTTGTCTAAAACCTTTTTTGACATCAAAAGCGTCCGTTAGGTTTTTTTCCGACCATGATGGAACAGCGTGAATTTTTCATTGTCATCTTACACAGACGGACGATTTTTCTGGGATGCCAAAACTAGACATTGCTCTATATAGTTGGTCTCTATAGATGCTGTCATATGCGGCCTTGAAATCGATGAAAAGATGGTAGGTATCGATTTGAAGTTCCTGGGTCTTCTCCAAGATCTGCCGTAGGGTGAATATTTGATCGATGGTGGACTTTCCGGGTCTGAAGCCACACTGATAGGACCTACCGGTTGTTGACGAAGGCTTCAAACGTTCACACGCACGGTAGACAAGATTATAGGCGATGTTAGGAGACTTATACTCTTTACTTGGTGCAGTTCAGGGGATTCCTTTGAGGATCGGGTATACGATGCTGAGGTTCCATTCATCTGGCATGCTTTCCTCCAACCAAATTTTGCAGATGAGCTTGTGCATGCTCCTAACCAAATTATCTCCGGCTGCTTTGTACAGTTCGGCGGCTAGCCCGTCTACTCCAGCGGCTTTGTTCTACTTTAGTTTAGATATCGCTATCTTCACTTCGTCAAGGTCGGGTGGGTGGAATTGTTGGTATTCCGCACCCAAATTGAATGGTTCTGTATTGCTGACGGAGTTCTGGCCGTCATCGCCATTATACAGCTTGGAAAAGTGGTCTTTCCTTATCCTCAGCACTGACTGCGGTTCTACTACGATGTTCCCATGATGGTCTCTACAGGCTTCAGTTCGGGGTGTATAAGCCCTGGAGGTTTGTTTGACCTTTTTGTAGAACTTTCGAACCTCGTTCCTGTTGTGACATCCCTCTATCTCCTCGATCGCGCGCTTCTCAGCTCCCTTTTTTTTCTTCTGAGAAGTTTATGCTCCTCTCTCCTTTTCTGCTCGTAGAGCTCACGAGCTGCTCGTGTCCTTCTCTGCAGCGCCGCTTTGTATGCCTCTTGTTTAACTGCATGTGCTCGCCGGCATTCATCGTCAAACCAGGAGTTACGTTGTGGTAGTCGTGTAAACCCTAGCACTTCAGAGGCGGCATCTCTGATGGCTGCTTGGCAGTGTTGCCACTGGTTCTCCATATTTTGTGCTGGCAGCAAAGGACTTCTGAGGAGATTTTCGGAGACACGATCAGAAAAGGATCTAGCAATCTCTTGCGATTGTAGCCGCTTGACGTCGAATTGGCCTTGATCGGGATATCCGCATTCGTACCTTGGCTACAACAAGGTAGTGGTCCGAGTCGATGTTGGCACCTCGGAATGTGCGGACATCTTGCATGCTAGAGAGGTGTCGTGCGTCGATCGCAATGTGATCAATCTGGTTGACGGTTGATTGGTCAGGAGATTTCCATGTTCCCTTGTGGATATCGAGATGTGGGAATCGCGTACTTGCTACCATTACGTCTCGCCCCGCAGCGAAGTCGATTAGCCTTAATCCGTTATCGGAGGTGGTGTCGTGTAGGCTATGTCGTCCGATTATTCCACCAAAGATTTCTTCTCTACCCAGCTTGCTCGTAGAACCTGTCTTTGGTGTCTTCATCCTTTTCCTCAGTGGGGGCGTGAGCGCAGATGAGGCTGATGTTGGTGAATTTAGCCTTGATACGGATTGTAGTGATGCGCTCATTCACTGAGTTGAACCTCAAGACCTTCCTCCTGAGTCGAGTACCAACTACAAATCCACATCCAAATAGACGCTGATTTTGTTTCCGGTAGCAGTCGCCGGCTCGTTGAGATCGTGTTGATCAGTGAAACTAATTGAAGGGCAAGGCAGTGGGGCCTATGGCGGCGGAGAATAAATGCATCGTTCGTTTAGTTTGTTGCCATCAATGTCCTCAACTGCTCCTTTTTTTTCTTACCGTCATTCTATTCTTGCCGTTAGGGGGAGAAACATTTAGATGATATAAATAAATAAATAAATCAATACATATTAATTCTTATTTATACTCTTAATATTAGTCTTATATGATAAATACAATAGTGCCACCGCCTCGAAGTGAGGGGGAATCTCGGAAGGAGACAAGGTATAACCTAACGCCACAGCCTCTCAAGGTGAGGGGGATTCTCGGAAGAAGGTAATTTGCCACGGCCACAGAGTGAGAGCGATTCTCGGTAGGAGATATAACCTATCGTCACAGGTATATGAAGCCTAGATTTCTGAAGGGGTATATGTTGACTTATACTTATGTATGAAATAGAGTGCAATGGAGAAAGAACGATGTCATTTAATCAAGCATACTCAAATATCGGAATGACCCAAATCTCTCCCACAGTCATTTGTCACATTATTTTTACCCTTTTCAAGAATGCAAGTGTGTTGTTGTTTTTCCTTATAAAAATAAAAAAAAGAATTGTAACTGCTCAATTGTCATTGCAACGCATTACGATAAAAACGAGGTTAATTTTTTTCTCAGACCATTGACATCTAGCAGATGAAGTGTCTCCCAATCAGTAAAGAAAAAAAAAAAAAAAATAAACTCAAAGATAAAATAATAAAAATGCTCCAAAAATATAAAAATATGATATAAATGACCTCCATTGTTATTTATTAAAGTGCATCTGAATGCGGCGGCGAAAAAAAGAACAAAAATAACTCAAAAGAGGACAACAATTCAAAAGATAGAAAATCAAAAACAAATCAGAATCTCACAAAATGCCCATACGCTCTTGATTTCATTTCGAAATTTTTTCTAAAATAATTTTTGTCTTAAATTTACAAAAAAAAAAAAAACAAAACGAAGAAAATAACATCAACAACTTGTTTTTGTTAGCGGCGACGACCGACGACGAGACAACCGACACGGATTGAATGGTTCTACCTCGGGGGCAGTGGCGTATTATCCTATAAGCAAACTAGGCATGTGCCTAGGGCGCGATGGAATAAAGAGGCGCGCGGGTGATGTATTTTTTAGTAAGGCAAATAAAGCGAGTTCATACGTAATGTGCTTCTTAAAGAAGCAAATTTATGAACTCGAATCTCCAACTGAGATTATGTTAAAATAAAAATCGGTCCTGAGGAATTCCACTTACAGTGTTAACTCAGTTTGCCAACTAAGTAATCGATTTAGCTCCCTTTTAATTTTTTCAATTGTTTTTGAAGTTTGATTTAATTTATTGTAACGCTTTACGTAATGGTGCTGATGGCAAAGATTTTGACAGACTTAAAACCTCATTTTTCTGCTCTTTTAGTACAGGGTGTCCGCCGGGAATAATAATTTTTTATTAAATGAAAGAGAATGGATCTTATATTGATGAATGTTTTATTTAATGTCGCCAATTATTTAAGGAATGTAATATCAGGTAAATGTCCTTTTCTGTTAGACTCACAAATGCGAGCCCTTTTGAGGATATTTTTCATTAAATTCCCAAACATTTCACGCGGTATTTCATTAATTTCGTCACCAATATTGTGTTTGAGTTTCTGAACCGTTTCTGGTTTGTTTACATTAATCCTGCTTATATCCCCACAAAAAGAAGTCCCGAGTAGTTAAATTAGGCGACCGTTAGGCCATTCAACATCACTATTTTTGAAATAGCTTGTTGTGGAGAGCTGTCTTGCAGTAATTCCATTTTTATCCCGACTGTTTGCGATGTGGCGCCGTTTTCATTTTCAAAGAAGTAAGGTCCAATGATTTCAATTGCACACCAGGCTGTAACTTTTAATGGATGCAAAAGTGACTGATAAATAATTTGAAGATCATCCATAGCCGAGAAATGACTATTCGATTAAAATACTTTGGTTTATCGAATATTTTTTTCCATAATAAATTTGCCAAGAGTTTACTTCACGACTGCCAAATATGAACTGTCAGGACTAATGTTTACCAAAATGGCGGCAAAATTAAGTAGTATACATATATATAAAATTAAGGCAAAAATACTGCAATGTCTCAAAGGCGGTAAGAATTTTTGGTCATTTGGAAAAAATATGAAGAATTCTTCTTCTTTCTCGGTCCCTTCGCTCGTTGACAATGATACTCCAGTTGTTAGCTCTCTAGCGAAAGCTAACCTTTTTGCTAGGCAGTTCGTCGCCAACTACTCCCTGCCAGAGAGTGTCATGACTCCGTATATTCTTGAGCGCGTCAATGATTCCATGGGACGAATCTTCTTCCGCACTCGCACTGTGGCGAGAGTCCTTAAAGATCTCATCATACATAAATGCGCTGGTCCGTATGGTATCCCCGCTATTATTCTGAAGAGGTGTTCTTCCACGCTGGCAAAACCATTGCGTAAGCTTTTCCATCTATCATATTTTTCTGGGCTCGTTCTGAGCAGTTGGAAAACAGAATTTGTCCAGCCTATTCCAAAAAAAGGCGAATCTTCTTCTCCCTCCAATTATCGTCCGATTGCACTAACGTCCCTTCTTTCTAAGGTCATGGAAACGCTGATAATCTATCAGCTCAAGAAATATCTCGAAGACCGAAAGCATCTTAATGACCGGCAGTACGGCTTTCGCAGCAACAGGTCCACTAGTGACCTCACCGAACAGTGGAACAAATCTTTACATCGTTTCGGAAAAGAAAGATTGTTGCACTTGATATTTAAAAGGCATTTGATAAAGCCTGACATCTTGCTCTTTTATCGAAAATTACGTGCCATCGGTATCGATGAATCGCTTCTTCGTTGGATTAGAAACTTTCTTTCAAACGTTGAATACAAGTTGTATTGGACGGTTTCAAGTCTGAAACCCACAATATAAATTCTGGTGTCCTCCAAGGCTTCCTTTCTGTCTCCGACCCTCTTTCTCATTTTCATTAATGATCTCTTGTCTGTAACTCCTAATCCAATAAATTGTTTCGCTGACGATAGTACTCTTAGCTTCTCATATTCGTTTCCACTCACACCCTTCCTCTTCGGATGTGGAACTGCAACGGCAAAATATGATAAGCTCATTAAACTCTGACTTAAACAGCATTGTACAATGGAGAATTAAAAACCATGTAGAGTTTAATGCTTCGAAAACTCAATGCTGTCTTGAATCATTGAAGCGAGATATACCCCTCTTGCCACTGTCCATGAATGGCACTTGCATCAATGAGACCGATCATCTCGAGATTCTCGGTATGTGCATCACTGACCACCTCTTGTTGGCCGAACACATACGCGATGTCGCCAAAATGCCGCAAGATGTTTGGGTTTCTTAAGACGGTGCAAGAAATTTTTCTCCCCGTCTGATCTGAAAGAGCTGTAAGAATGATTTGTGACAGAGACATCACTAACTCACTTCTTTGGAATACCGTCGTAACCGTAACGTTTCGTGTCTATCTGTTCTATCGTTACTTCTACGGTAATTGCTCTAGTGAAATAGCCAGTTGCATTCCACCCTTTAAACAATTCAACCGTAATACCCGCGCTTCCAGGAATGCCCATTAGTTTACCCTCGAGCCCAACTTCGGACGTACTCTCAAGTATAGAGAATCGTTCTTAAGCCGTACTACGCGAATGTTGAACTCTCTTCCACACTCTGTCTTTCCCGATCATTGTAGCGTTCAGGAATTTAATACCAATGTACACCGGCACCTCCTCTCCAACCCCTTCCGTCTTCCCTGTGTCTATGGCATAAAACCCCTTGAGTGTGTGCTTATTAAAAAAAAAAATACTTTCCCGACGGACATTCGAATTGGTGAACCGAGTAGCAACTCGGTTTGCCTAAAAACCAACTCGAATAAACTTGGGTTATAACATTTTCAATTTGGCATATCATTAATTAAAATATTTTAAATATTTAATTAATGGACGTCCAATGGAAGACGACATAATATAGGGGCGCCGATGACATGCTTGCCTATATATGGCGCCCTCAACGTTTAATCCACTACTGCTCGGGGGTGTTCGTTTGGTGATGATTGTCTTTTGTTTGCTTCAAATGAATTTATATTATTTTAGTTGCTTGTTTTGTTTTGTTCTATCTATCTCACTATATATTTGGTTTTGTATGCAGAAAGCATATAAAATAGAGAAATATAAATAAAAACCTTTCTACGACTATAAAATAGGTTGGTGTATTGCTCTCTTCTCGAACAAAAAAAAAAGATAAAAACCATTAAAGTCAGAAAAGTAGATGGGAAGAATCGAAAAAGATATTCTTCTTCTCAACAAATATTAAGTTCTTGATATAAATTGTAGATACGTTTAAATTTTATTTTTAATTTTTTTTTTATTTTGCCTCCAGACATTGTTTTCGTATTTTTGTTCCTTTTATTGTTGTTATTCTGTTCTCTTTTCTACAAAATAATTTACTATAATGTTCGACTCGTTCGAGAGAAGGCAAAGAAGAGCTGTCACGAAAGTTCTTTAATTTAAATCACTTTAGTTTAACGCGGAACACCAACGAGATTCATTTGTGCATACCAAAGGAAAACGATTTTTTCTCTTCAAAAAAGCAATTTTTGTACCGCTTTAAATGAGAATTTTGTTTGTGAATTATGTTAAACGACTGTCGAAATGATTCAAAACAAACAGAAGAGTTCACTTGTGATCAACAATTGTGAATGATTTTCCAATTGAAAATGATTATTTAACGGTGTTTACCCATCAATTGTTGTTATTTACAAACCACAAAAGAAAGTGTCAAAAAAAAAATATTCCTTTCCCTAAAAATCTTTAAACGCAATAAAAGAAGTGACGACACATTCTCGTGAGCCAGTAAACCGGTCGGTCGTGTCGGCTTAACTTTTCCTTATTTCGATACTCACCTTGAAATTTGCTACTCCGAGTTGAAACCAAAAAAAGAAAAACCTTTGGAATCTTGTTTCCAAATTTTTAAGGCGCACGTGCTGTTAACATTTTTTTGTTATTCTTGTTTTGATTTCTTTCTGAAAACCTGTTTAAAAATTGATGGATACGAAATAATCACCATTCAAATTGATTTGCAGAAATTGTTTCAATACCTACACACAAAAGTTTATTGTGAATGTTTGAATAAAATTGGTTTAAATTATAGTTAAGTGTGATACACTTATAGTATTTGATTTCTACCATTTTAGTCGGCTAGAATAAAACAAAAAATGCCGACATTTTTACAAAAGAAGTAAGTGGCTTTTAATTTGAGTTAATTAAAGTGGACAAAACCAACAGAGAAAAATTGAAAAAAAGAAAAATGAATTTATGACAACCGACCATCGTACGTTTGCAACACCACACCTTTATCAGCAATAAGCAGGAATTAGGTTTGAAGAAATGAAGAGATTTAAGAAATATGCGATTCTCATAAGGCAAGCAGAAAAAAAAACAAGATACTGAAGGAATTATTTATGATGGCTTTTGCAGATTTAATTTTGCTAGAATTAATTTTATTTGGAGTGTGCATGATGTTTTTATTTACTTGTGTTCTTATCATTCTTTTTTTCGGATTAACTTGTCACATTTTTGTATGCTTTGTCACCAATATGGTGGTAAATATTGGACTTAATTAAAAGACAATAGCAAGAAAGAAAACAAATACCAAAAGAGCTAAAAAACAACTTGTGACAAAATTACCATGTTTTGAAACAACTGTACAGCGTTTGACGTTTAGGACTCAATTAATTTTTCTAGAATTTTCTTTTATTATTTTATACCCGGAATCCATCCATCATCCCCCGATCGTCAAAATCGTTCTAACAGCTACAGCTGTTTGGTCTGTTAAGCTTACTTACTTACTTAAGGTGGCGCTACAGTCCGTTGTGGACTTGGGCCTCAATCAACAGTCTCCGCCAGCCAGCTCGGTCCCTAGCTAGCTGTCTCCAGTTTTGCACTCCAAGTTGATTGAGGTCCTCTTCCACTTGTGTGCGCCACCTGAAGCGCGGTCTTCCTCTCCTTCTAGATCCCTCGGGAAAAGTGGCAAAGGCTTTCCGGGCCGGAGCATTGATGTTCATCCGCTCTAATAACTGAGACAACTGAGTCTCTGTCCATTGACCCTTCTGGCTAGGTCCTTGTCGTACTACAACCCATAAAAATCGATGTTATTTTTTCTGCGCCGTTCCCCTTCAATACACACGGGGCAAAAGATGACCCGAAGAACTTTCCTCTCGAAACTGCCTAAGCCACTTTCATCGGATTTTGTCAAGGTCCATGCTTCTGCACCATACAGCAGGATTGCGATGATGAGGGTGTTGTACAATTTTACTATAGTTGCTCGAGAGAGGTCTTTTTCACTCAATTGATTTCTTAGCCCAAAGAAACAGCAATTAGCGTCTGATCTCGGCGTTGGTGTTATTTCCCGTGTTTATAACGGAGCCTAGGTTGTCGGTGAAAACAGCATATACTTCATTTTTCCCTAATTTACCACTAAACCCATTTTTTCCGCTTCTGTCTCAATTCTCACAAAGGTGCCATTGACATCACGTTGTGTTCTTCCCATTATGTCAATATCATCGCCGTGCGTGTAGTGTCCGTAGCTGGATTCGAGTCCTACTTGTGGCTATAGTTTCCATTTCATCTTTCACGGGCACTGCCTCTTGCAAAGAACTGACAAAACTTCCAAGAGTATCATCTGTCATGAAAAAAGTGCTTCTCAACTTTGCCGTTCGGAATCGGCGTTAAATTGTAGGTCCCCTCAATTCTTCACACGCACCCAGAGAATTGTTGATGAGAGTAAGCCACTTAGACCTTGGCTCTTCAAGAGCTGTCGCGCTACCCTATTTATTTATTTTTTATTTTTTATCGGCGTGCGCGAGAAGTTGGAAAGACTTTTAGAAGATAGTGCCTCTGTTGTTGACGGTAGAACGATGTTCAAGAAACCGCACGACAGTTAATCGACTTGTCTGAATCTTTTTTTCACATCGATAGATTCCGTAAGCTCGTTGCTAACCTTGATGGAGCAGCGTGAGTTCTCCATCGTCATTTTGCAGAAACGAACGAGCTTGGCAGAGATGCCAAAACTAGACATAGCATTATACAGTTCGTCTCTGTAGAAGCTGTTATACACGGCCTTAAAATCGATGAAAAGGTGGTGGGTATCAATTTGAAGTTCATAGGTCTTTTCCAGGATCTGTCGCAACGTGAAAATTTGGTCGATGGTTGACTTTCCTGGCCTGAAGCCACATTGATAAGGACCCAATCAGATTGTTGACGAAAGGCTTCAGACGTTCACATATTATGACAGAGAGGATCTTGTAGGCGATGTTAAGTAGTCTGATTCCTCTGTAGTTCTCTGTTAATTTTATGTTTAAGTTTTTTTTCCTCATTCTTAACCTGGTTGTTGGGAGACATAACATTTTTGGTGCGAGAATCGCTGCCCATCAGATAGATGTGTTGGTCCGAGAATGGTGGAAAACATATCATTATTTTTAATTCATCGGAGCGGAAAAGTCGTAGCTTGGTCTTTAAGCTAAGGGAGTTGTTTTTTCCATATTTTGGACAGCATTCTGAAGTATTCAGCCTTAGCTTTTCTGATTCGGCTGACCACTTCTAGTTTTGTTCCCCCACTATCTCTACCGGTTGTTCAAGGTTTTTGACTAGAGGTTCAGGAGATCAGGAAATTCCAGACTGAATCTTGAAGTTTTTGCCGAATTGATCTTAAGCTCCTCCGCTTCTGCTTCTCTTTCCACCCTTGTTGTCATTTGATGGAGATCCATGATCCTCTGAGAGAGTAAGCAAACGTCGTCCGCGTATTCAAGATGTTTAAGGTGAGATTGCACAGTCCATTGAATTCCTCATTTATCAGCTTGTAACCAACAGGAAGAGCCTTGCCTAACCGCAAGACGTAACATTTGTATTCATATGAAGCGTGAAGCCTTAAAAATAGCTGGGATCCCCATACTGCGTAAAGCAAGGTAGATTAATTCTCTGTTGACACTGTCGATGAACAGTAAGTGAAGTGGTGATCAATATTCATCGCACTGTTTGATGATGATCCGTAAGGTGTAGATTTGATCTACAAACGAAGCTCCATTACGGAATCCTGCTTATTCAGTGTCGAGGTGGAAAATCCTTTGAAGATTTTTTTTTTTGGAAGTGGCCGCCGAGCTTGGGAATAGAACTGGTTAAATTTAGACGCACTTTGTCGTTCGAATAAAGAGAAATTGGAGCTTTGACGGATTTCCATCTAAAGTGTCATTAATTTGTTCCGAGTCACGTGAACTCTATACTGAAATTGCAGGGCCTACAACACATCGTTTTATCAGAGGCAATAGACAAATAATGTTTAGTTTGTTGATAGCATGTTGCTTTGAAGACTTCAAGGACATCTCTTTTGAAGCAGCTGATTTTGTCAATGTTGCCACATCACCGAGGATTTTTGTGAATTTTCTGATCAATTAAATAATTCTGGTACGCAAGTATGCAAGGTAAACACGATCAACTTGAAGCAGTACAAACATTTTATTTGTCCATACTTTAAAATACACCTTGACGGTTTTGAAAAAAAGACTTCTGAGATAAAATATGTATGTTGCAAACAAAATTTCGGAAGGTGCTGTTTTGGAGCAATCCAAAAAAGGTGATTTTGAAAGAAATTAAAATTAAGACAAAAATAGAGGCCGTTTTTGGGAAAATTCCAATGTATGGTGCTTGTTCTACCCCGAGATTTGATGTTGAAAATAAAAGGAAAGAAGCTAATTTTTCAAACAAAAACATTTTCATGTCAAATATTGCCAAGACGAACTTATGTAGAACTAATTAATTTTCAAAAAAAAAGAATAACAGTTGTATCAATAATTCAAGAATCACACATGAAACTTGTGACTGCTAAAATGAGCTTCATTCACAAAAAAAAAAAAAAAAACAGATTTTAAAGACTTTTTAATGATTCAATTATGTAGTTATAAACATTCTATGTCAACCGATTTCATGCCAACGAACTTAAAAACACATTTATATGATTTGAAAGTTTTTGTAATCAGCTATGTTAATTATACATAATGTCTGTATTTGTCAATATTGCTTATTATGGCACGAAGCTTTTTTTTACGTACTTAAGGTGGCGCTACAGTCCGTTGTGGACTTGGGCCTCAATCAACAGTCTCTGCCAGCCAACTCGGTCCCTAGCTAGCTGTCTCCAGTTTTGCACTCCAAGTTGATTGAGGTCCTCTTCCACTTGAGTGCGCCACCTGAGTCGCGTTCTTCCTCTATTCCTACATCAATCGGGAATAATGTCGAAAGCTTTCCGGGCCGGAGCATTGGTGCCCATCCGCTCTAAATGACGGAGCCATCTGAGACTCTGGACCTTGACTCTTCTAGCTAGGTCCATGTCGTTGTACAACCCGTAAAGTTCACTGTTATATCTTCTTCGCCATTCCCCTTCAATGCACACGGGGCCAAAGATGACCCGAAGAACTTTCATCTCGAAACAGCCTAAGGCACTTTCATCCGATTTTGTCCATGGTCCATGCACCATATAGAAGGACTGGGATGATAAGGGTGTTGTACAATTTTACTGTAGTTGCTCGAGAGAGGGCTTTTCCACTCAATTGATTTCTTAGCCCAAAGAAACAGCGATTAGCAAGAGTTATTCTTGGTCTGATCTCGGCGCTGGTGTCATTGCCCGAATTTATAGCGGGAGCCTAGGTAGACAAACTCCTCTACTACCTCGAAGTTGTATACGTCTATTGTGACATTCTGTCGGAGCCATCGGTATTGGGTGTCCTTCCTCGAAGACTCATTTCATTTCCCTTATTTACCGCTTAACCCATTTTTGCCGCTTCTCTCTCACAAAGGCGCCATTGACATCACGCTGTGTTCTTCCCATTATATCAATATCATCGGCGTACGCGAGAAGTTGAACAGATTTTTGGAAGATAGTGCATCTGGTGTTGACGGTGGAGTTCTACACTATCTTCTCAAGAATGATGTTAAAGAAATCGCATGACAGTGCATCGCCTTGTCTGAATCCTTTTTTGACGTCAAAAGATTCCGTTAGCTCGTTGCCAACCTTGATGGCGCAGCGTGAGTTCTCCATCGTCATTTTGCACAAGCGAACGAGCTTGGCAGGGATGCCAAAACTAGACATAGCTTTATACAATTCGTCTCTGTAGATGCTGTCATACGCGGCCTTAAAATCGATGAAAAGGTGGTGGGTATCGATTTGGAGTTCATAGGTCTTTTCCAGGATCTACCGCAATGTGCCACGAAGCTTTTACATTTAATTTTGTTGGACTTCAATATGTGGGCACAATTTGCTACTGTTAACGATGAAATGATTAAAAAGTTGTTTTTTTTCGCGCATGAATTTCAAATTGGAACAAAAACGACGAAAAAGTGGAAAATTAACACACAAAATTTTATATTTTTAACAATATATGTACAATTTTGACTAAAAAAAAACCTTATCATTCCGTGTAAATTACTTTCACTGTTTAAAGAATCGTTAATACAATAAACTGTGTTCTTGCAATTGCATCACGTCACCACAAATAACAGCAAAACAAATTATATTTTCAGTTTGTGTAAACAAATTTAAAAAAAATCATATCTTGAAGTCTGCCAGACAAGAAGACTGTTGTTGTTGATTCAATTTTTGGCAAATTGTCATTTCTTTAAATTTGTTTTTCCCAGTGATTACATCTCGACAGTGCAATTGATAAACGACAACTCAAGTTTTTGCTAGCTCGTTTATTTTAGAAACATCATTTGAAGGTATATCATTAAATTAAACTTAATTAAACTAATACTAGTTCAATTATGAATCGGTAATGCTATCATGTCGAAAGCATCACAAAATTGACGTAAATGTCAGATTCGTTTTTCTATGTTTATTGTGGATGGGATGGGTCGGTCTTATTTTGGTTTTTATAATTTTTTTTCGATTTCTCTGTATGTTAAAAATGCCAAAGTTTAATGCCTCATAAAATGATGTTTATATTTGTGTCACATGTCTTTTGATTTGTTAAGTTTTTTTTAAACGAATTGGAAGAACTCCTGTCTCTTGAAAACAGAACCATATGACCATCGTGATTTTGAAAATGAAATGTATCAAGCCATAAATCATTTACGTTTATTTCTAGCTATTAAAAGTTAAATGAACAGTGTACCTTTATTCTTTTCTTTCTCGTCGGGCGATTTGCCATTATGAGAAAAGAGTGCAATAAAAAATAAATTTTATACTGTTTTTATTTAAAAGTTTTTATTAACATATGAATCCAAAATTTTTGCTATTTGTTTTCGAAAACAACGTAAGAATGTCCACAATATACGCGTTTTACAAAATGTGACTGGGTCGTACGAACTTGCTCCTTTATTCCAAACTAGCTGACGCTGCAGACTCCGTACTGCCTCAATCGATAATCGATAAGGATAGCCCTCTACCACACTACTCGAACCCACTACCCCCTGGTCCTGGTGCTACCCAGTACGTCTACCCATATCCGCTACTCCGTTACGACACGCTTAACGTTACACCATTAGCCAGAAACCCTCTACTTATTACCCACAACCCGCTACAAATTTTTTTTTTCTGCACTTCCATTTTTCCTTTTTTTCCAATTTTTGGTTTTTACATTTTCTTGCTTACCAGTTCCCCATCACAAATTTTCCAGTTTCCCTTTGAAAACCAATGAGTTTTCCGAGATTCTCTCAAAAACCCATTTTTTAATTTTCCAGTTTTCCATTTGAAAACCAATGCATCCACAATTTTCATGCAATTTTCCATTTGAAAACCAATAAGTTTTCCGAGTTTTTCATCAAGAACTTTCTGTTTTCAATTCAATTTCAATTTCAATTTTCAAATTCGAAAATTTTCGTATTCGACCATAGTGCAGTTAAGAATTTCTTGCTGAAAGCAGAGATATGGTCATATCGTCGAATTCCATAAACGTAGCGAGTCATGTCACTAAACGCCACACTTAAGTTTGTGTTCCGATAATGAATCCAGCTTCGAATACACGACTTCAGAGGAGGAGGAAATGATTGGTACGAGTAGAGTCCTCATAAGACGGAGTTTTGTTTCTTGAGGAGTAAAAGAATTAGATACCCACAGTTTTCTTAGAGAATTGGCGATTAAAGAGGTTTGGTCCAGGCTCAGAGAAAACGTGGTATCTACATCTGATATCCGGATTTTCTTCGACAGTCAGGCAGCTACAAAATCCTTGGGCTCTGTCTTTACAAACTCAATTACGGTACAAAATCTCTAATGGAGATGGCACAACAGTTTAACATTCTCTTTCAATGGGTGCCGGGCCATAGAGACATTCAAGGAAACTGCAAAGCCGATGAACTCGCCAAAAATGTACAACATTACCTTTTAAACCACAAATGGCCATTGTTGGTATACCTATCGTTACATGTTAACATTTGCTACAACAAGATGCTACAATGGAGCCAACATCAGGTAGAATAACTTATCCAGATTATATAAGCAGATTGCATATAAGCTCGTTAATTTGTGTCATTACTGGACACTGTCTAATAGGAAGACTCGTCGCACGACGGGGCGTATTATCACACGATTTCTGCTCGGTCCCTAGCTGGCTGTCTCCAGTTTTGCACTCCAAGTTGATTGAGGTCCTCTTCCACTTGAGTGCACCACGCGGTCTTTCTCTCCTCCTACATCCCTCGGCAATAGTGTCGAAGGCTTTCCGGGCCGGAGCATTGGTGTCCATCCACTCTAAATGACCGAGCCATCTGAGTCTCTGGACCTTGACCCTTTTGGCTAGGTCAAGTCGTTGTACAACCATTTCATTCCATGCCATTCCCCTTCAATGCACACGGGGCCAAAGATGACCCGAAGAACTTCCCTCTCGAAACAGCACTTGCACTTGCATCCGATTTTGTCAAGGTCCATGCTTCTGCACCATACAGCAGGACTGGGATGATGAGTGTGTTGTACAGTTTTACCTTAGTTGCTCGAGAGAGGGCTTTTCCACTCAATTGCTTTCTTAGCCCAAAGAAACAGCGATAAGCAAGAGTTATTCTTCATCTGATCTCGGCGCTGGTGTTATTGCCCGTGTTTATAGCGGAGCCTAGGAAGATAAAACTCCTCTACCACCTCGAAGTTGTATGCGTCTATTGTGACGTTCTGTCCGAGCCGTCAGTGTTGGGTGTCCTTCCCCGAAGACAGCATATACTTCGCTTTTCCCTCATTTACCGCTAAACCTATTTTTGCCACTTCTGTCTCATTTCTCACAAAGGCGCCATTGACATCACGCTGCGCTGTGATCTTCCCATCGGCGGCGGCGTGCGCGAGAAGTTGCACAGATTTTTCGAAGATAGTGCCTCTGGTGTTGACGGTAGAGTTCTTCTCAAAAACGATGTTAAAGAAATCGCATGACAGTGCATCGCCTTGTCTGAATCCTTTTTTGACGTCGAAAGATTCCGTAAGCCCGTTGACAACCTTGATGGAGCAGCGTGAGTTCTCCATCGTCATTTTGCACAAGCGAACGAGCTTGGCAGCTAGACATAGCTTTATGCAGTCTCTGTAGATGCTTTCATACGCGGCCTTAAAATCGATAAAAAAAAGTGGTGGTCTTTTCCAGGATCTGCCGCAACGTGAAAATTTGGTCGATGGTTGACTTTCCTGGCCTGAAGCCACTGACTGGCGAAATCGCCCTCCCCAATTTTTCGACTCGTCTATCTTCGTTATGTGATATATTAAATCAAAATCTTAGGTTTTTTTTCGAATACATACAAGAAGTGTATCGCTTTTCTTATAACTCAGTGTAAGAACATACACATTACGTATAATTTCCAATCGTTTGATTAGAAATTTATGTTAAGATAAATCAAAACGTGAATTGACAATAAATCACTTCTATCTGACATGCCACTTAAAACGCTAATATTCAAATCTTATCGCAAAATAATATTCCCTATGGCTGTACAGACTCTGATTTGACAATTTAATATCATATTTCAAAAGTGATAACAGCCACAGCTGCGACCTGCCTAATTATTTTTTCACATCATGAAGAAAAAAAAAACAACCAAACAGAAACTTGAGTTATATGCTGATAAGATGGTGATACGGCATCTTAATTAAAATACGAAAACTACAATTTCCAATAAATTGCAAATATCAATCAGATTCATACGAATTTGTGTGTTTGCTTTTGATTGATAACATTTTTCTTATAAACTATCGTAACATCGTGTGAAATGATTGAACTTACATAATTTAAAAATGCATTTTTATTGACGAACATTAATTGAGATAGATTGTAGTTCATGTTTAATTCATTGCAGACATTAAGATATTCGTTTTTGTTCTGTACATAAAATATTAAGCGTTGCAATGAAATCTTTTAATGAAATTAACTCTGCTTCAAAACAGTTCTGAATTATTTTTAAGAACTTAACATGCAGCACGTTAAGCTATTTCTGTGTGTACGTGATACAATGCATGTTTTTTTTAATATAAATAAACAGTCTTGATTAACATCCGTCGAGATAACAATAAAATATATTATAATTTTTTATCATCCAACGAGCACAAGCATTCTATGTTTACATTGTTATGACAGGAATTCAAAAAGCTTTTAATTTTAACGTCAGTGGGTGTAAGTCTTATGGTGTTTTGCTTTTATACCTCTGAGCAGATCACAGAAATGCCAAAGAAAAAAACTGTGTTTTCGGTTATAACTTGTAGTGTCCGTAGCTAAGTGGTTAGGTGCGTTGACTGCTAAGCAGAACGTCGTGGGTTCGAATCCTACTCGGGCCCAAAGTTTTTATTTCATCTTTCACGGACACTGCCTCTTGCGAAGAACTGACAAAACTTCCAAGAGTATCATCTGTCATGAAAAAGTGCTTCTCAACTTTGCCGTTCGGAATCGTCGTTAAATTGTAGGTCCCCTCAATTCTTCACACGCACCTAGAGAATTGTTGATGAGAGTAAGCCACTTAGGCCTTGGCTCTTCAAGAGCTGTCGCGCCACTCTATTTTTTTTTTTTTTCGTTTATAACTTAGATGTATCAGAGCTAAAAGTGTGTTTCCTCGGAGGTTACTCTATTTGCTCAGGAATCAGGGTAAAATGACCAAGCAAATAGAGCGAATACCGGATCGAAGACAACTTCACTTGTTTTTTTTTTCGATTATATAAACCAAAAAAGAACTTACTTACTTAATTATCCTCATCCAACAAACGTCTCCAGCCAGCTCGGTCCCTAGCTAGCTGTCTCCAGTTTCGCACGCCAAGTTGGTTCAGGTCCTCTACCACCTGTGTGCTCCACCTGAGTTGCGGTCTTCCTCTTCTGCGACGTCCTTCTGGGTTGGATTCGAAAACTCTACGAGCCGGAGCATTATTTTCCATTCGCTCAACATGTCCAAACCATCTAAGCGTGACCTTAACTTTTTGGCTATGTCAGTGTCGCTGAAAAACTTGTACAGTTCTTGGTTGAACCTTCGCCACTCGAAGAATTGTTCTCTCAAAGCAGCCCAAAGCGTTTTCATGGGATGTTGTTATGTTGTCATGGTCCATGTCTCTGCACCATACATTACGACCGGGATGATAAGCGTCACTTTAGTTTGCCTTCTAAGTCCAAAGACGCAGCGATTGGAAAGAGTGATTCTTCTTTTGATTTCAGCACTGATGTTGTGGTCTGCGTTGATAGCGGATCCTAGGTAGACGAAGTCTAAGACGTCGATGTTGGTTGTCCTTTCTTGTTGACAGCATTAACTTGGTCTTGCCCTCGTTAACCGCTAGACCCATCTTCCTTGCTTCCGTCTCAAGACTCACGAACGCTCCACTGACATCACGCTGTGTTCTTCCAATTATGTCAATGTCGTCTGCGTATCCTAGTAGCTGGACGGACTTTTGAAAGATTGTGCCTCTGGTGTTGACGTTGGAGCTTTGCACAATCTTTTCAAGAATGATGTTGAAGAAATCGCATGACAGCGCATCGCCTTGTCTAAAACCTTTTTTGACATCAAATGCGTCCGTTAGGTTTCTTTCCGACCATGATGGAACAGCGTGAATTTTCCATTGTCATCTTACATAGTCTGAAGAGGAGTTTTTCTGGAATACCAAAACTAGACATTGCTCTATATAGTTGATCTCTTGGTCTCTATAGACGCTGTCATACGTGGCCTTGAAATCAATGAAAAGGTAGTGGTATCGATTTGAAGTTCCTGGGTCTTCTCCAAGATCTGCCGTAGGGTGAATATTGATCGATGGTGGACTCCGGGTCTGAAGCCACACTGATAAGGACCTATCAGGTTTTTAACGAAGGGATTCAGACGTTCACACAGCACGGCAGTTAAGATGAAGGCGATGTTTAGAAGACTTTTACCTCTGTAGTTGGTGTAGTTCAACTGGATCTCCTTTTTTAAGGATGGGGCATATGATGCTGAGGTTTAATTCGGCGGGCAAACTTTCCTCCGACCAAATTTTGCAGATGAGCACTGACTGCGGTTCCACTACGATGTTCCCATGATGGTCTTTCCAGGCTTCGGTTGGTGGCGTATAACCCCTGGAGGTTTGTCTTACCTTTTTGTAAAACTTTCGAAACTCGTTCATGTTGTGACATCCCACTATCTCCTTCATCGCGCGCTTCTCATGCTCCCTTTTTTTCATTCTGAGAAGTTTATGCTCCTCTCTTCTGTTTGTAAAGCTAGCGAGTGGCTCTGTCCTTCTTTGCAACGCTGATTTGTATGCCTCTGGTTTAGCTGCATATGATTTACAAAAACATGAATGATCACATTCTTCTACAAGATGACATTAATAGTTTTGCATTGTGGTGTGAGAAAAATAGTTAAAATCAGTATCCAATAAAATGTGAACAAATGACCTTTTCAAGAAAGTGAGCTCTTGGAGTTTTTTTTACTCCTAAGTTAGATTTTTCTGTGTACATTAACAACAAAGTGAATAAATCCAATGTTTGGATTTATGAAGTGTTTGTCAAAGGAGTTCCGTGATCCAAATATCACCCGCGCTCTATATAATTCCTATGTTCGTCCTCACTTAGAATATGCTTCGCAGGATTGGTCACCTCATCACGATAATCATATTGAGAGGCTAGAAACTGTTGAACGAAATTTTACTCGTTCTGCTCTCAAAGGTATTTTATGGAGTGATCCTTTGAATGTCCCCTACTCCGGTTATAATCTTTTCCGGAAGGACATGGTACAAGAACCAAAACATCCAATTATGGATTTTAATAGCCATTGACACGTATGAATAGGCTTTTAAACTGCAAATCAGACTTATTCGATTTTATTCTTAGCAAGAATAAATTGTAAACTTTGCTCAAAGTGTGTTCTATCTTTTAAATGTATTAATCTTGTTTTGTAAACTGTCTTGTTTTTGTTTCATCTATGTGAGTGTTTGTTATGTTATGTTTGCTTACTTACAACCAACACTGCACAAATTGATAAGCCGGTGGTATAACAAAGTCTACTATGTTGGAAAACCATTGCTCGTAAGACTGTCCTTGCTATATATATATATATGTATATAGAAGAAGAGGACATCTTGTAACCGCTTGCCTGCTGCCATGAACCCCCTGTTAAAAGTGAAAGTGTATTTCCTAAACACGCTTGAAATTTTTTTTGTCATACCGAGCGAAATGCTCATATATTCTGTTTTGGAGCCCGTCTTCAGTGTCTTCATTTTTCATTTCTCAGTAGTCCCCTGTGAACACCTCGTGAAAATATGTTTGCGTTCTCTTGAATGCACGTGTATCTGTGTTGCCTTTGAATAGCATGAAAATTTAACGGGTATAACTGTCTTAAAGTTGCTAGTAACAGGTTGGAAAGAAAGAATTCCAAATCTATCATTTCTACAGAATAACAAAACATACAACTTTTTGTTTTAAAGTTGGAAATGAAAACACGTGTATCAGTTTGAAACTCATCACCAACATCCACAAATGTATATAAATGTATAGTTGAGCGCAAATGTAAAAAAAAAACTATCAACTATATCAATATCTGATTCATCAACAAAAACCTTATCTTACACTGTTTCTGATAACGTACTCAAAATTGTATAAAATAAATGTATCCAAGTACCTTCACTATCATGTGACAATATCTAAACGACCTTGTCTATTTCAACACAACTTTTAAATTGCTTCTTCTTCAAGTCAATAAACAAAGAATATTGTGCCATAAAAACCATTCAAGACCACTTCAATGTTCAAGAGTCAAAAAATGTAAGAGAAAAAAAAAACACATGGAATTCCCAAACAAACAATAAACTATATGGACATTTCACTGCAACAATGATTAATCATTATTTCGTTTAATTGTTTAATTGTAATATTCAATATTTATGATTGAATCATAAAATTGCGTTTTAATCTTGCAAATATATTTTACTTAAGATAAGGATTAAGGAAAAGTGATATCTTGTTTATTTTAATGGACACAATCAGAATGGCCATAAAGAAAATAAAAATAAACACATATCTACACACCTCTTTTTGACTTGTGGGATGATGAAATACAAGATAAGGGGTAGAAATATTAATAACAAGGTTTTGGAGATAATCCACAGCTAAGTAAATACTGATGTCCGATAAATTTGTTGGCTCAAAGAACATGTAAACAGTTTAATCATTTGGCACATGTGCAAAAATAATAACAAACAAAGCTATGGGCTATGGAGATGGCTGAATACAGAGTTGAAAGTCATTTGATTGTTGAATAATTGATTTAGGTAAAGGGTTCAAATTATTTAAGTAAATCGTTTTGAATCGATATAAGTACTACCATGAAATAAAATCCAGTAAATGTGTTTCGCTTAAGGGCTTCAAGGAACCTTAAGTAAAGGGACTTCTGTCAATGGTAAAAATGTTTTATAAAACGTCATGGACAATTTATAATTTTAAACATAATCTTAATAATTAATAACGACTAGCTGACCCCGCGAACCTCATCTCATCTCCCTTCAGAAACACAGTAACACAAATTTTTAAAAATGCAAAGTGATTTATTTAAATCCAATTGATGATTATGATGATGGTGACACACTGTGACGTATGAGTACTTTTTTGTTATCATATTATGAGTTTTTAAGTGTTTATATTTAGCTTGGATAAATGTTTAATTTATTCAATGATTTTTAGTTTCATATCATCAAGTACTGGTTTAAGGCCTTTAATAAAGGCTAAACTTTGATTGCGTAAATGGCTCGGTAACAGTGTCGATCGATTTAACAATATATCTTTGCCACGGCAAGACATCTTAAAGGATAAAAAGAAACATATAGCCGTCCCTTTCTTCTAAGCTACCTCCCTTTCAATTTCGAGCCAAATCCGTTCAGCCGTTCTTAGGAACCATTTATATAGGAAAATAACGTTAAAAGGGTTATACATAGATAAAATGATTGAAATGAATGAATAAGTCAATGCATACACAAAAATTCATTCAAGTCGATCCAGCCTTGTAGTTGCAGTATAGATAACGATTACAGTGCCACCTGCCGGGCTGATTCGTGATTTCAAACCATCCATCAGCCCAGCCGTTCAGGAGGAGTGAGGATTGACACACACACGTACAGTAGAATCTATCTCTAATATATAAAATTCTTATGGCACAGTTTTAGTGTTTATTTTACTCCGTAACGGCTTGACCGATTTTTCATATGTATACTCAGTAACTAATTTTTACACCCCAAGTGCTAAGGGTGGTTCATCCAAAACAATTTTTTTTCTTATTTTTTTATGGTGTGAAATTGAAAAATACATTTAATCCTAACATTTTACCCTCCTACCACCGACCCTTATGTACCAAATGTAAAGGGAATGTTCGGGAAGTGGTGTATATGAGTTTTAAGTATTTATTACAAAATTGACGAAGCTGTTCATGTGATATGGCCAGGGTAGCGGGTATTGGTTTAGCGGGTAGCGTGGTAGCGCGGAAGCAGCAAAGCAGGGAACAGTGTAGCCAGTAGCGGGTAGCGGATTGCGGGTAGTGGGTAGCGGGAAGTGGGTAGCGGATAGAGTGGTAACGGTGTAGCGGGTAACGGAATAGCGGGTAATGGGTTAGCGGGCAGTGGGTAGTTATCGTGGATAGCAGGGTAGCGGGTAAAGAGTAGCGGGGTGGAGGGTAGTGGGCAGAAATCGTGGATAGCTGGGTAGCGGGTAAAGAGTAGCGGGGTATTTGGTAGTGGAATAATGGGGTAGCCGCAAGTGGTTGAGTTGCGGGTAAAAAAGTCTAGGTCTTTTATTTGAGGTAGTACGAAGTCTGCTCGGGTCAGCTAGTATGTATAACGTATACATATATAAAAAAAACTAATTCGTTAATATGTTGGTGCTCTTATAAGTTGAAAACCGGTTGATCGTCATACGGCTAGCGTTGTATTTTAGTAGTAACGGTTGATAGGAATATTATAAAGTGACTTTTAATAAATTGGGGCGCTACATAAGCAGGAACGAAGCAGTTTAGCGTATATTTCGTTTCAAAAACATGAAAAGTATCCAGCAGTAAGTTGATCATTTGACATAAGCTTTTGGGGAATGGACAACGTGTATATTTTACACCTGAAAATGCGGTTACAAGAGCATCGGAAGAACCAAATACAATTGTAACAACATTTTTGCACTGCGTCAAACTGATCCATTTGCGAGAACTTAGTTCTATTAAAAAGTTCCTGAATATTATACGGGGAATCGTTCGACGAAAAAGTTTCAAAGACAACCGTTTGAAAAACATTCGGGTATCTTTTCTAATGACACTTTTTTTCATATTTATACTGTGTATCCAAATATCGCTGTGTTTTTTTTTTTTTCCAGTCAATGTTGTAGGTGCTCATTCGCGGACTTGAAAACTGTAGATGGGAGAGTATATGCAACAAACCGTGAAGCCTGCTTGAAGTCGATACTCATAGGGATTAAACGCTTTCTGATGCATTTTTTTCGTCTTCACCACATCAAAAATGGATATTGGCAACTGTATTGCCTTTTGTGTAGTATTTCTTGATCAAAAACATCTTGCTTGCAACGAATCCCTATGGTACACAGATGTGGCAATTCAATTTTAAAACATTCAGTTCCCCAATTAGATTGGCATTTGTAATGACTTTTACTCAAGGCCAAACAATGTCTGTTTGTGGCATAGATTTGAGCACACCATATTTCACACCGCCAAGCTCTCGAGTGGACAAGCCCCCAGTTTGTTTATGTTAATAATGGGTGATGAAGATGGAATGACATAAGACGCCAACCTTTTCAACGTCCTATGCCTCTTTCTTTAATATACAACAAACGCTCATACTCTAGATATATGGCAAAACAACTTTTGTCGGGTCAGCAAGTTGTATACATATATAAAGATAAGGTGGATCTGAAGCTCCGAAGAACCAAGGACTAAGTGGCTTACACTCTTGATCAATTGCCTGAGTGCGTGAATGGAACACACCTTTTCAACGAAACAAAATACTCATCCAAAATCTCAATCGATCTCCTTTTGAAGAAGTAATAAGCAAATTCTACCGAACCATTCCATTATATTGATCAATACAATGAGGAAACACTTAAATTTCCCATTCCACAATAATTAACATTAGTTTTTGTCAATGCCTCCAATATTTTGCAAACAATAAACCATCCCCATTGCAATAATTATGTTCCCCCACGGATTTTCAAACTTCCATATATAGAGCACTGCAACAATGCATCACTGCATTTAAAATAACACAAAATGGCAAGTGAAGGTAGTCTAAAAATGTTCGCAATGTCAACAGTGAAACAATAATTGAATTATTAAATTAAAATTCGAAAACAAAATTTATTGGATCCGAGGCATTATTTGTGTACGTTTGTATGTGTAAATGTAAATAGGTATTGAAGTTAAATTAAAAGTAGTCAATGAATGTCCTGTTCGATGTGGACTTGGGCCTCAATCAACAGTCTCCGCTAGGCAGCTCGGTCCCTAGCTAGCTGTCTCCAGTTTTGTATTCAAAGTTGATTTAGGTCCTCTTTTCCACATGAGTGCGCCACCTGAGTCGCGGTCTTCCTCTCCTCCTACGTCCCTCGGGAATAGTGTCGAAGGCTTTCCGGGCCGGAGCATTGGTGTCCATCCGCTCTAAATGACCGAGCCATCTGAGTCTCTGGACCTTGACCCTTCTGGCTAGGTCCATGTCGTTGTACAACCCGTAAAGTTCGCTGTTATATCTTCTTCGCCATTCCCCTTCAATGCACACGGGGCCAAAGATGACCCGAAGAACTTTCCTCTCGAAACAGCCTAAGGCACTTTCATCCGATTTTGTCAAGGTCCATGCTTCTGCACCATACAGCAGGACTGGGATGATGAGTGTGTTGTACAATTTTACCTTAGTTGCTCGAGAGAGGGCTTTTCCACTCAATTGCTTTCTTAGCCCAAAGAAACAGCGATTAGCAAGAGTTATTCTTCGTCTGATCTCGGCGCTGGTGTTATTGCCCGTGTTTATAGCGGAGCCTAGGTAGACAAACTCCTCTACTACCTCGAAGTTGTATGCGTCTATTGTGACGTTCTGTCCGAGCCGTCGGTGTTGGGTGTCCTTCCTCGAAGACAGCATATACTTCGTTTTCCCTCATTTACCGCTAACCCATTTTTGCCGCTTCTGTCTCAATTCTCACAAAGGCGCCATTGACATCACGCTGTGTTCTTCCCATTATATCAATATCATCGGCGTACGCGAGAAGTTGAACAGATTTTTGGAAGATAGTGCCTCTGGTGTTGACGGTGGAGTTTTGCACTATCTTCTCAAGAACGATGTTAAAGAAATCGTACGACAGTGCATCGCCTTGTCTGAATCCTTTTTTGACGTCGAAAGAATCCGTAAGCTCGTTGCCAACCTTGATGGAGTAGCGTGAGTTCTCAATCGTCATTTTGCACAAGGTGAACGAGCTTGGCAGGGATGCCAAAACTGAACATAGCTGTATACAGTTCGTCTCTGTAGATGCTGTCATACGCGTCCTTAAAATCGATGAAAAATTGGTGGGTATCGATTTGGAGTTCATAGGTCTTTTCGAGGATCTGTCGCAACGTGAAAATTTGGTTAATGGTTGACTTTCCTGACATTGATAAGGACCAATCAGATTTTTGACGAAAGGCTTCAGACGTTCACATAATACGGCGGAGAGGATCTTGTAGGCGATGTTAAGTAGACTTATTCGTCTGTAATTGGCGCAGTCTAGAGGATCCCCCTGAATTTACAAACTTGTAATAGGAAAATGAAAATGAAAAAAATTAGTTTCGTTAATGAATTAAACTTAAGTTTAATTCCTATTATCACGAACCCGTTAACCACAATCTTTACAATATCGATAGCTAAAATTTTATGACAATTGCTGTCAACTTAAACACAGGTAAATATTTACTCAAGACCTTGCGTCATTATTGTGCAATTAATAAATAAATCAATTTATTTAGACAATTCGTGAGAATTTGACTTTGGAACTTGCTAAAATAGCAAATTAAATTTGTATCAAAATTTGTTACAGTTTTCACGAACAGGGGGGAAGTATTATGCTTGTATACAAGTTCAGTTAATTTTAAAAACAACTTTCAATCATTTAGACATTAGCAGCGGTATTTTTAGTGTTTTATGGAACCAAGGTTTTAATGCACACAGTTAGTTAAGTTAAGGAGAATGTCAGTGTCAGTTTTACTATAACCCAGTTCTAGTATGCATTCTAAATCCGCTCCACTAAAACACGATATTTCACAGTCCGTTTGTGTGATCTAAAGCCAAAACCGGCTACTATTTGTTCATAGCCCAACAACGCAGCACGATTAATCTAAATCGGACACTCGGGCGTATGAGAAACATTTCTATTCACATCGATTAACAGTACCGTGTGTCTCAAAATAGACTTGAACCTACTATTTCCAATAAATTTTAATTCCAAATGATCATGAATTCTAAATTAATGCAAATCATTGGATCGGTCTCAGACTCGGACTGTATTGCATCAGACATTTTTAGAATTAGAATTTATGATATTTATTAATATTGGGCTTAGATCACAATGTTGTCCAATATGGGCGTTGTCGATGTGCTGGGACAAACCCTCTCCTTTCGAATCACTTCGAAATCTCGCACCTAATCAATTAATCTTCCTTTATTTGTACACAAGAAAAAATATAAATTTCAATTCGATAAAATTAGCGATTGAGATCACAAACAACTTCTATATGTACATAAAACATCAAGTGGCTGTTTGCTTGATTAAGATTGTTCATTGTTGAACATGTGGTGAGTAAATAGTAATAATAATAATTGTTTATGTCATAACAGTCAGGGAGAAGTAGCGCTTATAATTATGTATTATTATTGTTATAGAGTGAGAGCTAATAAAAGCAGTTATATTGGACTGGTTAATTGCGATAGGTGCTTTAGAAGTGACACAAAAGTGGAGGGCGAAATAAATGACTTGTTTGTTGACAGAAGTTATAGTTTTGACATTTTTCAAAAGCTCTCTAGATTAATTGAAAACAATCGTGTTGCAAAAGTTTGTTCTGGCAATCAGATCAAGGACAGATGTCGCTTTTGCAAAACCTGCCAATTTTGATTTTAATTTGTGATATTTTATTGAGTGATCACCGGTGGCTGTCGGCCGTGCCTCGTCGAGACGGTTATGCCAAGATTAGATATAAATCTAAGCACCTACACTTCAGTAAATCTTCAAATCATATTAAAATCATTTGCGTCGAAGACAGCGCGTGTTTTTTGTGTTTAAATTAATATTTTTTGTATCCAATTTTTATTTTTTATAATTTTTTTGTTGATAATTTTATGAAAAATGATAGACATTATGTATATTTTGATGCGACCACTCACTGGCTTGCTGGTGGCTTGTGCTTTATTTGAAATTATCTATTAATGGCTTAATTTTTTTTTTGGGGATTTTAAATTAACAGGAGCGTGGGGACAAAGTCACGATATTATATTGTTTTGACCTATTTTTGAACTAATAGTTTTATTAATAAAAGAGAATAATGTTGAATTTGAACAGTTTTGCGATGTTTCAAGGTCAGTACAGACTACAGATATTAACTCTTGATAGAACTGAAATCCTAGGCGCACGTCGCTTTTTCCCATTTCTTAAATAGACCAATCCATGGATTTTGATGAAATTTAGGGTTTAAGCTTGAGGAAGCGAAAAATTCCGCTTTTCGAAAACCTCGATTAAATTAAATCAACAATTCTCTGGGTGCGTGTGAAGATTTGAGGGGACCTACAAATTAACGCCGACTCCTAACGGCAAAGTTGAGAAGCACTTTTTTCATGACAGATTGATACTCTTGGAAGTTTTTTTTTTTTTCTATTCTAAATCTCTCAAGTAAACTCTCTTAGGCTTCCAGAATACAGTAGTGTCTTCCAGCGACAACAGCTGCTAAACCACGGGCTGATAATATCATCTTTTTCATTGATAGCCAAACGGCCATAAATGTGATTACTGCAACTGACATCAAGAAAGATTTGGCCCTATTTTAACAAACAAAGAACGGAAAGAATTATACATTACACAAGTGATCACTTCGATCACTTGTAAGCATAAGTACTGGACATACTCTTCACACTTTCTATGTTACTGCCCTGCACTTTCCCACCAAAGGAAGAAATTGCTCAGCAATTATTTCTTCGGGGACTTAGAATAACTTTCTAGAACTCCAGTTACTAACATTTTGAACTTCGTCAATGTCTCCAAATGGCTTGATTAACTGAGCACATACATTTTTATTAGCTTGAGTAGCAATACTCAAAGTGTATCACAACGGATCTGTATGGATCTGAGTGTGATCGTAACGACATCAACTGTCAGCCTCTCAACCTAACCTTACCTAACCTAAGTCACGATTTTTCCAACAAGATGGTTCTCCGGCCCACCAAGGTCAAGAAGTTAAGAATTGGCTGGATAAGGTTTACGGTGTTCGATGGATAGGAAGAAATGGACCAATCTTATTAAATCGTGACTTTACATTATAATCTGTTGAATGAAAGTTATTTTAGGGTGTTGACAGCAAGTTAAGGAGGCATAGGTATACTACTTTGACTCAGGATTGCACATTGTTTAAAATTCTTGGAAAATGACCAATTGCAGCAATGAAAATAGGAAGAAAACCCAAAAACATCCTGTTTTCCCTGTTTTAAATTTTACCAAATGTTATAAAATGTATAGGTTTTCGCTATAAATGCCAGGCCAAAATAAAAAAATGCATGTTTATTATACACTTTTTGCAAAGAAGTGAAGAACAGTTTCCTTTTCTTGCTGGTTCCCACAACTACGACAGAAAGTATTGTTGGAAATGTCCAGCTTAGATGCGTGTTCCCCAACAGGCCAGTGTCCGGTGCATGTTGCAACAACCCTGGCTATGTCTTGGCTGGGTCTGCAAATAAGGTTATTAGTAGGTATGGGATTTATTGTAGGTGGGCCATATTCTTCTAGATATGATACAGTTGGTTAGGTTACTCCACCTGTGGTTTGAATCAGCGAGAAATATTGAGAAGATCTTGCACTTCATTGAACCAAGAGGAATGTTGACTCTTTGCGCGAGTGAGCTATGAAGGTCTGATCCTTGCCTTGCCATCTCGTCAGCCCGTTCAATGCCCTCAAGGCCACTATGACCGGAATCCAGACAAGAGTGTCCCTGAATCCAATTTTCATGCCCGCTAGCTCACTTCGGCATTGTTGAACTAATTTGGACTGATTTAACTGATGTGGACGAGCCAATCGCTTGAATAGCCGCCTGACTGTCCGAAAAGATAGCTGTATTGCGGTTTTGATTTGGATCTAGTTTAAGTAATTTGCAGCCTGAAAGACACTAACAAAGTTAGGAAGCCGAAAAGACCTGGAGACATTTAAAGACTCAAAGAAAATTCCTGCACCAACCCCACACTCCATCTTTGAGCCTTCTGTGAAAATAGTTGTGTCGAAGCCTCTCGTCACTAAGTCATCATCCCACTTTTCGGGATGGAATGATAACTTTAAAATCCGCACTGAGGTCCACAGTAGGAGTGTCGATTTTTGTCAAAAAGATGTGCACTAGGAGGAGGTCAGTGATATTTCTATGTCCATAGGGTTTAGAATACCAACTATTCGATTCCCTTAGGCTCAACGCGCTGCAAGATACTAAATATTTGATGTGCAAGTCTATTGGTAAGAGGTAAAAAAAAACGTTTAGGGCGTCCGATGGACAAGAGCGCAGAGCTCCAGTGGAGCCAAGACTAGCTGTTCGCTGAACCTTTTTTAATTTCGTTAAAATGTAGGCTTTGCTAAGTGCGGGCCACCAAACAATCGAACCGTAGGTTAAGATTGGCCGGACTACGGCTGTGCAAACCCCACCAAAAGGTTTTACTACAGGCATAGAAAGCTATGTTGGCTTTCTTGACCCTTTCTTCAATATTAAGTTTCCAGTTTAACTTTGGGTCAAGTATCACTCCCAAATATATAGCGCTAGAAGACAGGGAAAGAGTTTCACCGTTGAAGCGAGGGAGGTTACTTTTATTTTGGTAGTAAAGTTCAGTTTTGCTTTGATTGACACTCAAGCCACAGCTTGTAGCCCAGTTGTGCTAACTTTTTAGCAATGCCATCTCCGTAATTTCACTAATCACGGAAGTGAACTTTCCTGATACCAGTATCACAAAATCATCTGCGTAAGCAACAGCCTTCACGCCACATATTTCCAGTTTAATAAGAATTTTGTTCATTACTAGAAGCCAAAGAAGGGAGGACAGGACGCGCCTAGTCAAGTTAGTGTTACCTAAGTTAGCTTGAATTCTTCTATCACTGAGAATGGATCCAATCCAATTTCGGATGTAGTCTTCTACACCCCGGTCAATCAGTGATTCTTGAATGGATTCTGTTAAGACGTTGTTGAAGGCTCCTTCTATATCTAAGAGTAAATTCTTTATAATATATGGTTTTTCCAACTGTACGCACTACCTCAAGTAGGCGTGTTGAGAACTCTCAAGAGGACATACATCTAGAATGCCTCAGATATGGTAATCGAGAATGCGCTCCATTGTCTTAAGCACGAAAGAAGTAAGGCTTATTGGTCTAAACTCCTTCGTGGATTCTTGCCCTCCCCTGCCGATGTTCGGGATAAAAACTACTCTAATATATCTCCAAAACTCGGAAACATGATTAAGACAGAGACATCCTTCAAAGATCATCTCCAGCCATGGAATTGCCAGAAATTGCACTTTCTAAAGCATGATCGGCATTATGCCGTCCAGGCATCTAGACTTGTTTGGGGAAAAGGTATTGATTGCCCAAGCAATATTTTCCCTATTTATAAGGGTATCGATGTGTTCTACGTCAGCCGTCGACGAGTCATTAGAAAAAAGCGTTTGAGGGTTGCTTTTCTCACAACCCGGAAAATGCGTAGCCAACAGCAGTTCCAAGGACTCTGCAGGAGAGGCTGCAAAGGAATCGCCAGACTTTTTAAGAAAAGAAGGGCAGCAATGGTACTCCAATAGAACCCTACTTAGCCTGGCAGATTTCTTTTATGTTTTCAATTGAGTGGCGGTAATCCTTCCAGCTGGCTTGCTTATAGGCTCTTAGACAGTCTTTGTACGGTTGGTAGAATTTGTGTTTGTGGCAAATGTCACTCTAGTCTTTTTCCTGAGACTAGACAATTCTTCATTTCACCACATATAGGGAGTGATTTACGGCTGTATTTAATTGGGTACCAGTCTCTGTAAGCCGTGTCAAAAGCTGCCTCGAAAGTCTTTACCTTAGACTCGAGATCACTTACCGACCCTGGACACCGATTCGGTGTGTTACGCAGTTTCGTACTAATTACTTTACTGAATTTCTTCCAATCAGTTTTTTTGAGATTTCTGTGAGGGGGAAGAATTCAAAATTCAAAAATTATATTGAAGAGTGTCCACCTGTGATCAGAGAAACAATTTACAAGCATATCAACTCATATTTAAAGTAGTTGAAGGAGTTAGTATTTGTGCTCAAAAAAATCCAAAATAAGGTCCCTAAAAACTGACTCTTTATATTTATTATGTTTATTTTATATTATATTATACAATTTATATTTGAAGAACAATTTTAAGGACATGTTCCTACAGAGCGCGAAGCATGCACAATTAGAAACAAAAGCTCACGATAACAACTCACTAGATTTTTATATATAAGACATTCGCAAATACGTATATTTATCCCACATTTATATTGATTAATCTTGTCATCATTGCAAATGAATAGACTTATTTAAGTTCATACTTGATCGTGAAAAAAATACTTGAGCAAAATAACCCCTCAAATAAGACATAAATAGCAACTTACACTCAACCCTTAACCCAGCCAGCACAATTAAAACAAAAATCAAACGTACACCATCAGCCAAGAGAAGCCTTAAAACAAAATATTTGTCTTAAGTTTTTAAGTTATGATTTTCTTAACAACAATTTTTTTCTGTTTTGTTTTGCTTGTTTTAATAAAATTAAAATTTTATGTTTGTTTTGTTTGTTTGATGTTTTTTTTTTTAACTATTTTGTGTTTTTTTTATGTTTTTTTCTTTTTTTTTGGTTAACTCACACTCACTAACAGGTCACGTAGAGCTAGTCAAGATGTCACTTTGATGACACGCAGTGCTGACAGTCTAGCAGTAACAGCACGCAGGTAAGTAATATTTTTTTATCAAGCACTGAACTACAAACAAAATGTATTTAGAAATATTAAAAAATAACAAAAAACAAATTGATGTTAGTTTGTATATTTGAATTATTAGCATGGAAATTGATGTACATATAAATATTAACTCTGCATTTTCCTTTTTTTAATTTTTGTAAATTGCATTAAACAAAATTTGACAACTAATTGAAATAATCATATAAATTTAATTTCCTTCTTCCAATCTTTCAGCCATCGATTGTAATGTGAAAAAGTATAAAGAAAGCCGTGATGAGTTTTAAATTATTTAAAATGTTTCTTTTTTTCAGAATTAATCTTTAAAGTTACGGTTCTACCTTTACCGAAATAAATTTTAAAATTAACCAAACAATTAACTCAAAATAGATAAACTCTAACCCTCAAGGCGCATTCGCCTTTTTGAATGCATTTTAATGAATAAACATAGTAAACGCCCACCGTTTATTTTTATTTTCTCGTGCAAAATGCCGCAGAGATAATCAAATGAAAGTGATGATAATGACTGCATAATTAAAACACTTTCAACTTCAAATCAGCTCGTCTGCTGTACACGAACACCCGCATGCCGTCGCCGCCACCGCCCTTGCTCTGTTGGTCATGTGGCGGCGTGCGGCATGGCACAGATGTGAATCTTTTCTCTATATAAGCGCCCCTAGAGTATCTATGCAATTTAAAGATACATTTTGCATATATACATGTAAAAGTTAGAACAGGGGTGGATTTAGTTGAGAAGTTAGAAACAACTTTGATTTAATAAATTAAAACAGCAACAAATAGCTATGAAGAGGTTTTTTGAATACCAATTTCCAAAAAAATGTTCAGTTACTCTGAAAATTGTTGCGAAAGAATAACATTTCCTTCAATTTAACATCGGGCTCCTCCGTGCGTCGTTCAATCCTTCTTCAAATAGAAACAAGGTATGTCTTTTGTCATCCTCTCCTCTGTCGACAATGGCGCGGTTGTGATCTAATTTAATTAAATTTTATAATAGTGCAAACTGCATATTACTTGTAGAGTGCAGACAACACTTATACAATACCCATGCATACTTTTGGGTTCAAGGTATCCGTTGTCGTCGCCACAGTAGGAGCCGCCGCATTGTGCACACAACCGCGCCCGACAAACGAAAATTAATTTCATTTGGAGTGCAAGCGTTTTTTCGTTCTTCATATTTACTTTATTCTTACAAATTAAATTATCTTCCGCCGCTTGAACTCATCTCACTTGGGTATAGGTATAGTACGAGTACAAAGTGCTATATAAATTGTTATTTATAAATTTCACAAATGAAACAAAATTTTGAAAGAGGCATATCAACAATTCAAAACTCAATCAATATAAATAATTCAGTTGTGAATTTATTGATCTGAGTGTAATAAATAAAGATATGTTAATGTATTAGATAATTTCATCGACGTTTCGGTTTGGCTGGTGCGGTTATATTTATTAGTCCAATTAGACGGTAATAAATTGTGTGAGATTTAATCGAAGGCATTTAAGTTGGTAGGAATGCCAAATTATGTTCTGACGAGCGATAATAGAAACAGTTAAGAAAAAAAAACAAGCAATCAAACCAGTGGCAGGTATCTGGGTCGAATTAGGGAAAGAAGCTTGTTGACAATGAATTGCAGTAACGGTGCAAGGTTTTTGATTTCAATTTTTTATTGCGTTGTTAAGTTGAACTTGAAATAAGAAATGTTTTCCAAATTACTTCAGATCAATAAAATGTTACGTATACGACGTAGGTAGAAATGGCTATCCTACTTACGCGTAGGACACAATTAGCGCTGAGTGCGCCGTTTTGATACCATTGGTTAGGTTACGTTAGGTTAGGTGATAAGGGTTGTGTACAGAGTGACCTGTTGCATGCACGGGGACCTACTGGTCCATTGTGGTCCCCTGTAAAAATAAAAGTTAGCATAGATGCTCTTCAAAGTTGCCGATTAACATAGACTGGCTCGTTAACCAACCAGCCTGTGTCATCTATAAATTTCCTCATGTTTGCCATTGAGACCTGTGCTAGATCATCCTGTTGTCCAACAAACCTGTTCCCGAAATGACGGAGTCGGTTAGTTTGGGGGTTCGGATAGTTACAGAGCAGGTGTTTAATGGTTTATATTCCCTCCTCATCCTGACAGCTCCTACAAAAATCGGGTGCAAAAGCCCCTATCTTGTTGGCCATTGTGCCAATGTACAACTATCAGGATTTTAATGTTCCTTTTTTTCAGCGATAGAATATACCGAGTTTCCTTTTCATTAATGTTCGGTCGCTGAATGGTCGCTACTACTTGTATCTGCTTCTGATCCTTTCCTGGCTAGTTCATCTCCAGGAAACCAACAGAGCTTAACCTGGTAGTGTGGCAGATTATATTTAATTCTTTCCTACAGTTTAAAACTGCGTTTGATCTTACGGTCTCACTGGCTAAGGCTTTGATAGCAGCTGGGCTGTCCACTAAAAAAGTAATATCCGAAAAGCTTAGCTTTTCATGATGTGCCATTTCTGCAGCTTTTTCAATGGCATATATCTCGGCCTGAAAGACACTACAGTCAGCTGGGAGTTTATACGCCTCTCTGATGTTCAGAGATTGGCAAAACACTCCAGCCCTGTTCCTGTTTCCATTTTTGAACCGTCAGTGTAGAAAGGGATACCCTGTTTACTTATAAGTGAATTAGGATCCCAACCCTATCTTTCTGGTATGCAAATAGAAAATTCCCTATCAAAATCTAGTAGCGGGGGATACATTCGGTATCCCCAAGAGGAGCATATACTCTCACTGCCAGGAGATCCAGGATCATTTCCAACCCAGCTTGTGGTGTGGATCCTTGAGCCCCTGTTATTCCTATACAGGCTAGTCTCTGTACCTTATTCAGGTTCTTGAGATAGCTTGATTTTTCTACCCGATGCCCTCCAGTTTCCGTTTTTCGTGAACAAAACTAGCTATGTCTTGTTGGGGTTGACCCCGAAACCGTTCTTAGTTGCCCAAGTAAGTACCTAGCCAAGGCCGGACAGTGGCATAAAAATTGTGGGACTATTTCTTTTTTGTCCTAGTTCTCACAGCTACGGCAGAAAGATTAATGTGGTATGCCCAATTTTGCCGCATGCTCCACTATAGGCCAATGCCGTGTGCAGGTAGAAACAATCCTGGCTATGTCATGCTTTGGATTGGAAATTTAATGGTGGGACTATTTCTTTTTTGTCCTGGTTCTCACAGCTACGGCAGAAAGATTTATGTGGTATGCCCAATTTTACCGCATGCTCCACTATAGGCCAATGCCGTGTGCAGGTAGAAACAATCCTGGCTATGTCATGCTTTGGATGATTGATTTTGGTTTGTTATAGGCGGGCCAGATTTTCCGAGATATAACGCAACTCGTTACTCCACCTATGATTTGATTCTGATGTGCATTTGGTCAGGATATAGCCCTTCACAACTCCAAGAGGAGCATATACTCTCACTGCCAGTGAGTTGTGAAGGGCTGATCCTTGCCTAGCTTGCTCATCTGCCTTATCATTTCCCTCGAAGCCCCTATGGCCCGGTATCCAGATTAGAGTGACGCTCACATCAAGTTCCTTGAGGGCCTCTCTGCATTGCTGGACCAGTTTAGAGGATGATAAAGCTGAATCAATGGCTTAAATAGCTGCCTGACTGTTAGTATAGCTACATTTTGGTTCTGTCGGATATCCTTAAGGGCTATACAAGCTTCCCTTATCGCTAACAATTCTGCCTGAAATACACTGGCAAAATCGAGAAGTCTATAGGATTTTGAAATCTTAAGAGATTCACAGAAGACACCTGCACCAACAACGCATTCCATCTTTGAACCATTCGTGAAGATAGTTTTGTCGAAGTCTTCCGTCACGTCGCCTTGCTTCCAGTCGATTCTTGACGGGAACAAGATTCTAAACTTCTTTGATGTGTTTAGGGTAGGGATGCAGTAATCGGTGGTTGTGTATAAGATGTCCGATGGTATCAGGCTTGTTTGGTTGCATTGTCCGTAGGATCTAGTTTTCCAGCAGCCCATTTGTTTGAGTCTCAAGATACTGCATGACTCCTGACATTTAATAAAGAGGTCAACTCTCAGCACCTTTGTAAGCTTGTTTACTATGTAAGCTTTGCTGAGAGCAGGCCACCAAACAATGGAACCATAAACAAGTATCGGTCTTACAACCGCTGGCTAAGAAGGCGAGACACGCCTTCCTCACCCGTTCTTCAATGTTAAGCTTCCAGTTTAATTTGGTTTCTAGTATTACGCCCAGATATTTAGCACTGGAAAACAATGATAGTGTTTGTCCCTTTAACCGAGGTAGAGTGAGAGGTGGTACCTTGGTTTTGATGGTGAAAAGCATCAACTCGGTTTTGTTACTGTTAACACCTAGTCCACAGCTCGCAGCCCAAGTGCTTACTTTCTTCAAAGCCATATTAGTGATATCACTGATCACACTTGGAAATTTTCCTGAAACTAGAATGACCAAATCATCGGCGTACGCAACCACTTTCACTCCACTACTCTCGAGTTTCACAAGAATGCTGTTCATGACCAAAAGCCATAAAAGAGGAGACTGTACATCTCCTTGGGGTGTTCCTCTGCTGGCATATTTGGTACACATTGAATATCCTAACTTTGATTGAATCCTCCTATTACTTAGCATGGATATTATCCATCTTCTAATGTAGTTCTCAACACCGAAGTCTGCAAGTGATTCTGCGATGGATTCAGTTAGGACATTGTTAAAAGCTCCTTCTACATCTATGAAGGTAGCTAGGGTATATGCCTTGAAATTAATCATGTTTTCTATCGTTCTCACTACCTCATGGCGAGCAGTCTCTGTACATCCACCCCCCATGTAGGTATGTTGCGAGTACATATACGTATACGACGTAGTGTCCCCCTGTTTGCTTGATTGAATGATGACCACCGAATGTCCGACTTTTGGATTTTCTTGCAAAAAATTAATTTCTACAGAGGAAACCAAGCTGCTAATAAATAATTTAATAAAGCCAGCAAAACAATATGCTTGTCCCTCGCCAATAAGACATATACTTGCTTGTCATTTCTATTTTCGGTAAGCAAAACAAAAATGTAGGTGTTCCATAAAAACATATGCGCATTAAAAAAAAGAAACAAACAAATTCAATTTGTTTTTCAACTGGCCATATCGGTATGAGCAAAAATAAAAAAAAGATTATTGCTTTTTGTTTTGCTCAATTAATTTTATAGCAAAAAATCAAGTGAGTTTGACACATGTTAACTTGTCAACAAGCTGGGGTGTCAGTGACCAATAAATAATTATTCTGATTCATGTTATTACAGCTGCGTATAATCGAGCATATTGATTTTTGCCGGCAGCTTTACAGAAATTGAAAAACAAGTCCCACACGCATGTTTTGCATCCGTGAATACAGTTAAAAAATTAAAATTAACCAAACAACAATTGAACTTCAAGAACGATTTATAGATCAGGTTGGAATTATCTTGGTCACTTCTTAATTGTCATTTTTGATCATTAATTAAATGAACAAAATGAAAACCCTCTCGGCAAAATTGCTGCGGCGGCGATGAACGCATATGCATATAGAATTGCCTGAAGCTATGTTATTAAGCTCGTTTATCATATCAATCGAATCAGATCTTAATAAATGCATTTCCGCATGCTGGGCTATGTCGGTGCTTTTTGGAATATTCTCAGAACATGAAAATCGAGGAAGTTTGAATTTTTATGATTTCGGTTCTGCACTTTGAATGTGTGGAAATGAAGTGGAAATTAATTTGTGCCTATAAAAAGGAGAAAGGATTCTTGATTCAAGGTACTGAGATTGACCATGAGATAAGACACTTTGTTTGTGAGAATTGAAAGAATGGAACAGGTTTACAAAATTGTAAGTAAATAATGTATGCAAATTGGAGGAAACGTTTTGTTTATAAGCAAATGTCCATGTTCATTGAGTAGCGCACAATGTGCGCTTTCTGTTCAAGTGCCCCTGAATGGCATTAAAAGCTGACAGTTTGTCAATGTAAGAAATGTCGTTTAGTTAATAATAAGACCGTACCGCATTGTTTGTCGTTTTCTCTCTATTTCTGAATTGGATTGGTAGAAGTTTGAATAAAATAATTTAGTTTGTGAGAGGAAAAAAATTGTTAAAAACTTTGTACTAGGGCACCAGTCTCCGGACAGACCCCAGTGCCCGGACGATTTTGCACTTTATGGGGAATAAAAGAGACACTTAACACAGAATTTGCAAGAACCAAATAACAATACACACACATACGAAATTTCAGCCCGATCGAACGTATAATGGAAAAGTTATGGATCGTTTAAGCAGCAGCCGCTGCTGTTCTGCTGTTTTTTTTTTAGCAAAAAAAGCAGGGCAGGCCTTGGAAAAATATACTGAGAATAGTTGATTCTGTGAGATCTTGTCATCAAATGGAGTTTGTTTCAATGAAAATATAATGAACTTCCAATAACTAGTGAAAAAAATTGAGTCTTGCGATTTTTTGGTGTCCGGGACACTGGTACCAAAAATAGCGAAAACCTAGTATCCGGACAGCACCAGAATTTTATTTTATTATTTTTTCTATGTTCCTTCAAATTCTTTTTGAAACGTTTAATTTCCTTGTCAACAGTCAAAAGAGCTGAAGAGAATATTTTCTTTGTTTTCCGAAACCTGAACATGAGAATAATACAACCAGTTTCTTCCCTCCACCTCCACTTTTCTATTTATTTGAGAATAACGTTATTCTTAACTTAACCAACCTAAACCACCCGTATCGAAGGGATAATTCTTGAATGTGATGTGCACTAAAAAACAGTACATCAGTTAAGTGTTGAAGTGTTCCAATTTCCAAGTGCGGTGCGTTTTCAGGTTTGGTAAAAAGAAACAAGAACTTACTTACTAACTTAAGGTGGCGCTACAGTCCGTTGTGGACTTTGGCCTTAATCAACAGTCACCGCCAGCCAGCTCGGTCCCTAGCTAACTATCTCCAATTTTGCACTCCAAGTTGATTGAGGTCCTCTTCCACTTGAGTGCGCCACCTGAGTCGCGGTCTTCCTCTCCTCCTATGTCCCTCGGGAATAGTGCCGAAGGCTTTCCGGGCCGGAGCAGTGGTGTCCATCCGCTCGAAATGACCAAGCCATCTGAGTCTCTGAACCTTGACCCTTCTGGCTAAGTCCATGTCGTTGTACAACGCGTAAAGTTCGCTGTTGTATCTTCTTCGCCATTCCCCTTCAATGCATACGGGACAAAAGATGACTCCCTCAAACCAATCAAATTCCCATTATATCAGAACAGATTTTTGAAAGATAGTGCGTCTGGTGTTGACGGTGGAGTTCTGTGCTATCTTCTCAAGAACGATGTTAAAGAAATCGCACGACAGTGCATCGCCTTGTCTGAATCCTTTTTTGACGTCGTAAGCCCGTTGCCAACCTTGATGGAGCAGCGTGAGTTTCTCCATCGTCATTTTGCACAAGCGAACGAGCTTGACAGGGATGCCAAAACTAGACCTAGCTTTATACAGTTCATCTCTGTAGATGCTGTCATACACGGCCTTGAAATCGATGAAAAGGCCTGAAGCCATATGGATAAGGGCCAATCAGAAACAAGAACTAGTTAAGCTTGAAACAAGTAAGTAGGTAATTCAAATACATACATTAAATTGACATGGTTTAGTTTTGTAGCTTAAAAAGAGAGGATATGTTTAGCCTTCTATTGTTTTAAGCTGTTTTTTTTTATTGATGAGAATGCAAACAACTTAAAGTAAGCCTTACACTACGTTAGATCGAAGAACTTAGGTGTCAAGCATGCAGCAATAAAGTATGACAAAGTAGGTTTAAAATCGTCCGGAGACTCTGTTTTGATCGTCCGGATACTGGTCCCGATTTTTTTTTTTTTATATTTTGTCTAGAAGAACAATACCTAGGCAATATTTTTAAAATTAATTAGAAGCCAAACAATCAGGAAATAATTATTAATTCAGAAAATGAATTGCTCTATACTCAACACTTAAGAGAAAAAAGATATTGAATTTTCAAGTGAAACTGTCCGGAGACTCCATTTAAGATCGTCCGGAGACTAGAACCATCGTCAGGAAATAATTATCCGGAATCCGGAAAATCGCCATTTTTTAGAACTCATACTTTTAAATCAATGTTTAAAGCAACTTTCAATTCTTTCGTACACCAAACTACTTAGAAGTACCTTACTTACTTATTTACTTATCCGGCTCATAATCCATTAAGGTTCTTAGCCTGAGATATTGCAGCCTTCCATCGTGATCGGTCCCTCGCATGCTCTCTCCAGTCGCCGAAACCAAGCGTTCTGGCATCCGCAGTCACTTGGTCTTTGTACCGTAGGTTTGGTCATCCTTGCCGTCTCGAACCTCGGGGCTGGGATGAGAAGACTTTCTTGGGTGGAGCGTTGTCTTCCATTCGCTCGATGTGACCAAGCGAATGTAAGAGAAATACTAATAGTCTTTGCAAAATATTAAGATTTGAATAAAACACCAATAGAAATAAATTAAAAACGCCGGAGACTGGTACCATTACCCTATCAAACCCTTACCACAGGCAATTTATGAAAAAATTCTTCAACATTCAAGAAGCAACTTCAAATTTATTGCACTAGAATTACTCAATTTTTGTCATCATCGTTAGCTAGCCTGGCATCCTAACTTCATCAACAACCAGCAACATTAATCAATTAAAAACTTACACAAACACAAAAGCAACAAAAATTTGCAAAATAAAATTGCAATGGCATTAAGTGCTTTGAAGAACCTTCTTTAAGCTTGTTTCAAAATAAAATACCTGAACATAGAATTTCTATAGCTCGTATAGAGCTACACTTGTGACAAACATTGAACTTCCTCATAAGCGCCACCATGCGTCGTCATTGTGCAACCTGCCATAAAGCACACACATCATGAATATAATGTGCACGATATGTTCGCACTTGTTTGCACTAGCAGGAGAGAGAGCGAAAAAAAAGACTCCTCTAATTTTTTTTTTCCACTTCCAAAAGTGTATCGCTCGGAAGGTCAAGTTCAATAACGAAAACCTTGAGCACAATGTGCACACTTTTCGACTGAGTATTGCAAACATACTTGTTTAATGAATGAAAATACATTTTTCTCTACTTCAAGGAAATTATTTTGAGGACATTCGATAGCATAAGCCAACAACGACAAAAAAACTTGAATCTTATAGAATTTTTTTGCAGGCCTTTCAGAATTCTGATTTAGTTGGATAACCCCACATATTTTATAGAAGAAACTTGAGAGTGTGTTTGTCTGTTGCTTGAAAATAATCAAAAGAATGAGATTAACAAAAAGATCGTGTCGATTATATTCTTGGCATGAAGAGTTTGAGTCATTTATATTTGGCATTCGATAACGAAGTCATTGTTATTGTTTATTGACATATCCTCTTTCAATCATAACCTGGTATGGCATATTTGGCATTACAACTAGTTGCTGAATTTGACACTAGGTGTGTGCTTTTAAAATTTTATAGCTGTCATTATTAGCATTATGACAGAAGCTCTAACCAATAAAAATTTGTAGTTTGACGTTTTGAGTTTATGTAATCTGACATATGTCAGATTAGAAAAGTCATTCACTATCGCAGTTTAGATTCAAAGTGCTAAGAGAATCTGGAAAATACTTCATATCGTTGAAGTGTTTCTTTTCATTGTTTGAATATTGAAGCGTATACATCATTTTTGTACGTAGCTGTCGCTTGCAAGCACATACATTTTGTTAACTTCTTTTCAGACTTGAATATTAATTAGCTGATCAAAGCTGCAGTGTGTAAAGACTTTTTGAAATTTCGAATAAAACAAATCGGCAGGTGCTTGTCGTAAACTAGCCAACAAAGAAATATAATTTAGAAGAGATTCAATTGTTTGAAACTCACGTTTTGAAAATCAATCAAAATAAATTATGTATTCTTTCAAAATATTTAAGAATTAAATTGTTTTGCTTATTTTTTTCTTTTATTTTTTTTAAACTCATAACGTGTAAGAATTTAGAACTTATCACTTGGAGTTTACTTAATGCAATATTGTACTTTTTCACATTTACAACAGATGGCGCCTTGACCGCATCCTCTCCTTAAAACGTTACCATACAAAAATGTACTTAACTAATTTATGCATATTTTTTGTTTCATTTTTATTAGGAGCAAATCACGCAGTGTAGACCATGGCCTAGCGGCACCATTTGATTTGGATTCATTGCGTTCAAAAGTTGAAGGACGTTTTGAAAGTGTTGATCGATTGACAAGTAAGTATATCTGTACTTTGTGGATTTTTGTAGATTACCTTAAGCTTTTTGTTATGCCAAGTAAGGTGCCGTTTCAAAAGAAGTAGGTTTAATCCGAATTTCCTTATCGATTCAGTTAGCTTTGCCTTATGTTACTTACTTGTGGTTGTGAACTTGGGCCTCAAGCAACAGTCTCCGCCAGTCAACTCCAATTTGATTGAGGTCCTCTTCCACTTGGGTGCGTCACCGGAGTCGCGGTCTTCCTCTCTTTCTACGTCCCTCGGGAATAACTTCGATGACTTTTCGGGCCTGAGCATTGGTGTCCATCCGCTCTAGATGAGCGAACCATCTGAGTCTCTGGACCTTGACCCTTCTGGCTAGGTCCGTGGCGTTATAAATGAAAATAAATAGAGTGGCGCGACAGCTCTTGAAGAGCCAAGGCCTAAGTAGCTACTCTCATCAACGATTCTCTGGTTGCGTGTGAAGAATTGAGGGGACCTACAATCTAACACAGATTCCGAACGGCAAAGCTTAAAAGCACTTTTTCATGACAGATGATACTCTTGGAAGTTTTGTCAGTTCTTCGCAAGAGGCAGTGCCCGTGAAAGATAAATAAAAACTGTGGGCACGAGAGGGTCTCGAACCCACGACCCACGTTCTGGTTATCAGCCAACGCACTTTACCACTAAGCTACGTGTCGTTATACAACCCTTAAAATTCGCTGTTGAATCTTCTTCTCCATTCCCCATCAATGCAAACGGGTCCAAAAATGACCGGAAAAACTTTCCTATCGAAACGGCCTAAGGCACATTCACCTGGTTTTTTCAAGGTCCGTGCTTCTGTACCATACAGCAGGACTGGGATGATGAGGGTGTTGTACAGTTTAACCTTAGTTGATCGAAAGGGCTTTTTTCACTCCCTAGCCAAAAGAAATAGCGATTATCAAAAGTTATTATTCGTCTGATTTCGGCGCTAATGTTATTGCCCGTAGACTCCCTCATTTACCTCTTGACCCATTTTTGCTCTTCTGTCTCAATTCGCACAAAAGCGCCATTGAAATCACACTGGGTGAAGTTGAACAGACTTTGGAAGATTCCAAAGCTCGTTGGCAGTATTGATGGCGCAACGTGAGTTCTCCATCGTCATTTTACTCAAGCGAACGAGCTTGGCAGGGATGCCAAAACTTGACATAGACAAGACATACGCGGTCTTAAAATCGATGAAAAGGTGGTGAGTATCGATTTGGAGTTCATAAGTTTTTTCTAGGATCTGCCGCAACGTGAAAATTTTGTCGATGGTTGACTTTCCTAGTCTGAAGCCACAATGATATGGACCAATCAGATTGTCGACGAAAGGCTATAGACGTAATCAGCAGGGAGGATCTTGTAGGCGATGTTAAGTAGACTGAATCCTTTGTAGTTTGCGCAGTTTAGAGCATCTCCCTTTTTCAGGAGAGGTTCCATTCATCGGGCATGCATTCCCCTGACCATATCTTACAGATGATTTGGTGCATGCTCCTATCTAGCTCGTCGCCTGCTGCTTTGAACAACTCAGCAGCTAGTCCATCTGCTCCAGCGGCTTTGTTGGATTTCAGCCGTGATATTGCCGTTTTCACTTCTTCTAGGTCAGGTTCACGGAATTGTTGGCTATCATCGTGTCCGATGAAAGGCTTCTGTCTGACGGCGGTGTTTTGTTCGTCGTCACCGTTATACAGTCTACAGAAGTGGTCTTTCCAAATCCCCAGCATTGACTGCGATTCTACTGTGATGTTCCCTTGTTTATCTCTGCAGGCATCGGTTCTTGCTCGATGACCTTGAGCCAGCTGTTTAACCTTCCGGTAAAACCTCCGAACTTCATTCCTGTTGGCTATCTCAACATCCTCGGTCTGACGCTTCTCATGCTCTCTCTTTTTTCTCCTGAGAAGCCGGCGTTCCTCATTCCTCTTTCGCTTGTAGAGCTCACGAGCAGCTCTTGTCCTTCTATGCAGCACCGCTTTCTATGCCTCCTGCTTGCCTGCATGCACCTTCCTACATTCTTCGTCAAACCAGGGTTTTTGCTTTGGGGCTTGCGTGAAATCCAGCACATTAGAGGCAGTATCTCTAACTGCTTTCTGGCGTTGCCACTGGTCCTCGATACTTTTTTGATCGTTAAGTGTTGTCTTTTAATTTCCTTGAATTCGGCGAATCGGCCCATTATACTCTTCTTTAAGTAGAAGATGGCCATCATCTTTCTGGCCCATGGATTAGTGATGGTCTCTGGTGTTTGCTATTGGATCCAGGTTTAGTCTATTGTTACGAAAGAGCACAGAACCTCCTTCTTGTCCTTCGTCTCGCGATTGTGCTATGTTATCTTTCCGGAGTAAATAAATGCTGCAATTTTCGTGCCGATAGGTTTCCCATGCCCAATACCTCATGCAAGATATAAATTAGTACTGTATCTGCTATCTCGCGTATCTCCAATCGACCGAAATCGCTTGCCAATACGCGATCGTGAAGTTTTGTCACGTTATCCTCCTAGGCAGCCGTTTTCGGGGCACTTGGATCAACGCCTGACGTGCCAACTCGTTGGAAACTCGCTTAACTAAATTTTGACAGTTGCCATCGAAGAAGATAAATCAGCATATACAGTATTATGATGATTATGAAATAATAATAAATTGTTCTTTTATTAAACTTTACTTGAATTTTAGCCAAAAACCCCATGAAAAAATTAGTTTCTACACCACTGCTTCAATAAACTGACCCTGTGAACACCTAAATATTCCAATTTTGTTTTATACTTCTAGGCGTTAGATTAATTTTTCAAAGCTCAAACCTAAATGTAGATAAAAGCTCCCAGATTGATATCAAATCTTATCAGCACTGCTCACTGCAAAAGAAGCAGTGCGCTGTGGACTAATAAAATGTTTAAAAAAATGGGTTTGTCACAGTTATCTATGTACTTAACGTTTCGCAACAGTATTCTTATCTTTTTTTCGTTTTTAATCTCTGAAGAACATTTCTTAGAAATAAACGATTAGTGAATCATAATTCAAATAATTTCATCACTGCTTCTCTCTGATGGTTTTGCAACTACACTGTTTAATACTTTCAAAACGATTGAAAAAAAAAATTAACAATTAAAATATGCACGAATCCTCTTTCAGCAACACCATCAGACCATAAAAATTAATTGTAGAACCAAAATTCGAATACTAAAATATTTTATTCACCCGCCTGGAATCAGAATGAGAATTTTAATTTTTGTTACCAAAGGAACCGATGTGAATAAAAATTAAATATTTCTACAGGGTGATTCAAAGGGGAATATGGGATATGAATATGGAATATTTTGGAATTTTTACCCTGCAGCTAATGGTTTGGTTTGGCTTTTTAAATGCAAAAATAAATATGGCAATATAAAAACTTCCAGAAAAAAAACTTCAAAACTAACGCCACCCTGTTGAATAGAATGTTTTGATAAACAAAAAACAATAAAAGAAACATAAAGTTCACTTGGCATGCTGGTAACGATTTTAATAGCAAGTTATTTGCATCCAACAAATGAATATTAATTGCTTCCAATTGATCGCTCTCTGCACAAATAGATACAAAAATATAGAGATGTACAAATGATTGTGTGATTTGTTTTACCTACAAATCAAAACGTCATGAAAACAGATTTACGTTTGTGAAATGAAAAATATTGTTGGTCAAATAGGTACACAACACAAAGCTGTATTTTGTAAAAAAAAAAAAACAGCCAAAAATTCAGAGCAATTATTGCTGATGCTTTGCATATTTCCTAGCATCCCTGTTATGGGCTGGAAAACGAGAATTCGAGGTTTTAATTCTAATTAAAAATTTCACCAAAACAGCCAATGTAACTGTCACTTCAATTGAATTATGACTAATGACGTTCAAACAGTCCAGTGAATTAGCAACATTTCAGGCCGAGATCTATTTTTTTTTTTTTTTTTTTTTTTTTTTATAATGAGCACACACTCAAGGGGTTTTCATACCCTTTTTATGCCATAGACACAGTCAGTACTTTACTTTAGGAAAGAAGGAAGGGGCTAGAGAGGAGGTGCCGGTGTACATTGGTTTTAAATTCCTGAACATTGCAATGATCGGGAAAAACAGAGTGTGGAAGAGAGTTCCACATTCGCGTAGTACGGCTAAAGAACGATTCTCTATACTTGAGCGTACGACCGAAGTTGGGCTCGAGTGTAAACTGATGGGCATTCCTGGAAGCGCGGGTATTACGGTTGAATTGTTTAAGGGGTGGAATGCAACTGGCTATTTCTCTAGAGCACTTACCGTAGAAGTAACGATAAAACAGAGAGAGACACGAAACGTTACGACGGTGGTCTAAAGTAGTGAATGCATCAGTGATCTCTCTATCACCAATCATTCTTACAGCTCTTTTTTGAATTCCATCCAAGAGGCTTAAGTAAGTAGCTGGAGCACCAGCCCATAGATGTGAATTGTACTCAAGCTTTGGACGGATATAGGTTTTATAGATGATAGCCAGATCAGACGGGGAGAAAAATTTCTTGCACCGTCTTAAGAAACCCAAACATCTTGCGGCATTTTTGGCGACATCGCGTATGTGCTCGGACCACAAGAGGTGATCAGTGATGCACATACCGAGAATCTCGAGATGTTCGGTCTCATTGATGCAAGTGCCACTCATGGACAGTGGCAAGGGGGGTTTATCTCGCTTCAACGATACAAGACAGCATTGAGTTTTCGAAGCATTAAACTCTAAACGGTTCTTAATTCCCCATTGGACAATGCTGTTTAAGTCAGAGTTTAATGAGCTTATCATATTTTGCCGTTGCAGTTCCACATCCGAAGAGGAGGGATGTGAATCTGGAAACGAATATGAGAAGCTAAGGGTACTATCGTCAGCAAAACAATTTATTGGATTAGAAGTAACAGACAAGAGATCATTAATAAAAATGAGAAAGAGGGTCGGAGACAAAACGGAGCCCTGGGGCACACCAGCATTTATATTGTGGGTTTCAGACTTGAATCCGTCCAATACAACTTGTATTGAACGATTCGAAAGAAAGTTTCTAATCCAACGAAGAAGGGATTCATCGATACCGAAGGCACGCATTTTCGATAAAAGAGCAAGATGCAAGACTTTATCAAATGCCTTTGAAATATCAAGTGCAACAATCTTACTTTCTCCAAAACGATGTAAAGATTTGTTCCACTGTTCGGTGAGATAAACCATCAAATCACCAGTGGACCTGTTGCTGCGAAAGCCGTACTGCCGGTCATTAAGAAGCTTTCGGTCTTCGAGATATTTCTTGAGCTGATAATTTATCAGCGTTTCCATGACCTTAGAAAGAAGGGACGTAAGTGCAATCGGACGATAATTAGAGGGAGAAGAAGATTCGCCTTTTTTTGGAATAGGCTGGACAAATGCTGTTTTCCAACTGCTCGGAACGAGCCCAGAAGAATAGGATAGATGGAAAAGCTTACGCTAAGCCATTGAAAAAGCAGCTGAAATGACATCAACATCATGAAAAACTAAGCTCCTCGGAGGTTACTTTTTTCGTGGACAGCCAGGCTGCTATCAAAGCCTTAGCCAGTTTTAAACTGTAGAAAAGAATTAAATAGAATCTGCCACACTAACCAGGTTAGGCTCTGCTAGGTTCCTGGACAAAGCAATATAGAAGGGAACGAAATAGTAGATGAACTAGCTAGGAAAGGGTCAGAAGCAGATACAAGTTGTAGCGACCATTCCGATAGGGGACCACTCGTCCCTACCCCAATCGGGACAGAAGCATCAAGAGTTTTACGTCGGCACCTAGCAATTAAGCCTTATCCGACGTGTGACCATTCACACAGGTGTAAAAGTGTTGATATTCACCCTGATGATCCACCAGTATGCAAAAGCACATCGCAACTTTCTAAAGAAAGAAGCGGGTACCCTGCATCTGGTTTCAAACCAGTAACAATTGAATAAGTGCCAGCCCTTATTCATCTTGGTTTGATTCTAGACTACTATTCATGCAACACACGGAACTGCACTCAACCTTCAGTCACCGAAAGAAGATCCGTTGTCCGGTCACGGAAACTGCACTCAACTTTCAGTCACCGAAAGAAGAGCCGTAACCGTGATTTGCGAATAGCAGCTGAGGCCAAACTCAGACAAGCACAACCCCCGCGAAGGTCCATCCCACCCGCGGTACCCAATTGCCCCTGGGTGAGGGGTTGGTGTCACATTTGGGTTTTGTATAACCATTCGTTATACAAGATTGTTTTTTGTGATCTTTTGTTGTTTGCAGCTTTTATCCAACTGGCGGATGAGGGACACCGCTCACCCTCCGTCAAGTCTCAAGTATATCCACATTGATCGAAGGGATGAACCAGCCAATCAAGGGATACACCCAACAGGGCGTCTAATTTCATTAACGTCTATCCACATTCGATACTCGTTGATCGTATTTCCTCATTTAATATATCCTTAGATATATTATCTTTTAAGGATCGCATTTATCTTCATCATACGTCCTGCTTTAATCCGTTAATTCCATTAGACTAAACCTGCCTACGTCCGCAGGTTCATTTCAATAAATTGAAAAGAACCTCTCTGCTCTATAACTGTCCGAACCTCCAAACTAACCGACTCCGTCATTTCGGGAACAGGTTTGTTGGGGAACTGGATGATCTAGCACAGGTCTCAATGGCAAACATGAGGAAATTTGTAGATAACACAGGCTGATTCGTTAACGAGCCAGTCTACGTTAATCGGCAACTTTGAAGAGCATCGATGCTAAGTTTTATTTTTATAGGGGATCACAATGGACCAGTAGGCTCCCGTGTATGCAACAGTTTCACGCTGTGCACACGCCTTATCGTTATCACCTAACCTTACCTAATCTAGCAAAATGATTGTGGAAAATGTAATAAAAAATATGAGTTCCCGGTAGCAAACCAAGAGTTCTAGAGTTATTCATACTTTTTTTTCAATAGTTCTGGCAAATTAAGACTAAAACTCGAAAAAATAGTTTTTTGTGCCAACTTCACGCAGCAAGGACTTTTTTCAGAAGATGAGTTCTGATGATGATGCATTCCATTGCGTCAAATGGTAGATAACAGTGCACTCATGAGGACCCAAACATCCTCAACAACCTCTGTCAACCATTGGGTTCCTCGAGTACGCTGATGACATTGATATCATTGGGAGAACGCAGCGTGATGTCAACAGTGCTTTTGCGAGAATACAAACACAGGCTGAAAAATTGGGTTTAGCGGCCAACGACGAAAAAACAAAATACCCTGTCAAGGGCGGATGAGAACGCCATAGGCCGGTTCGAGAGTTCTACGGAATATCTATGGTCCTGTATGCATAAACGGTGAATGGAGTAGAAGGTTTAGCCACGAACTGTATGGCCTGTACAGCAACTTTGACCTAGCTACTAGAGTAAAGGTCCAAAGGTTGTTTAAAAGGATCATTCGCCTCTAGTCTTACATGGCTACAGAATGAATTCCTTGTGTCTTAACTTTTTCTGTTTTGTTTCAATATATATATATAATGCATTTTAGAGTTGTATCATTACTTATTGTGTATAGTTAAATTAGTTAGATAGCTTGGTCACGTGGAGAAAATGGACACCAATACTCCGGCCCGTAAAGTCTTCGAATCCACCCCAGAGGACAGACGCAGTAGAGGAAGACCAAGGCTCACGTGGCGCGCGCAAGTTGAAGACGACCTCAACCAACTCGGCGTGCGAAACTGGAGGCAGCTAGCTAGGGACCGAGTTGGATGGAGAGGTTTGTTGGTTGATGCCCAAGTCCACCCCGGACTGTAGTTTCACCTTGTCAGTAAGTAAGAGGATGTAAATAAACAATATAGAGTGGCGCAACAGCTCTTGAAGAGCCAAGGCCTAAGTGGCTTACTCTCATCAACAATTCTCTGGGTGCGTGTGAAGAATTGAGGGGACCTACAATTTAACACAGATTCCGAACGGCAAAGTTTAGAAGCATTTTTTCATGACAGATGATACTCTTGGAAGCTTTGTCAGTTCTTCGCAAGAGGCAGTGTCCGTGAAAGATGAAATAAAAACTTTGGGCACGTGTAGTATTCGAACCCACGACGTTCTGCTTAGCAGCCAACGCACCTAACCACTAAGCTACGGATATTACAATAAGAGGATGTATTCCAACTTAAAATTACGAGTTCTAGAGTGCCTGATGAATTTTTATAAGAGTTCTGCAAATTGGTAAAAGATAGGGTTACCGTAGGTTCCCATTGACTTAGAGCAAAATTTGAAAAATGAAAACAAATCAAAAAAAAAAAGAGTTCTGATTAGAGTTCCCGGTAGGCAACAAAAAGTTCTTTCTTTTTTCTAAAACTAATCATTCAAGAGTCAATGGGCAAGTTCAGCTACCAGTCAGTTTCCCTGAACGCATTTTCAACTTAAGGCAAAGTCTATTTTTTTTTTCATTTGTCATTAAATTCAAATTCTCAAATTAACTTCTAAATTTTATTGTGAATAAAAAATGAAAATTGACAGGCTTAAAAAATTAAATAAATAAAATGTGTAAGTACATATGATATTTCCACTTGAACAAATTTCTTCAGAGCCTTCAAATTCATACATTTTGCCATCATGTCAAATATTAAATTTAATTTTTTATCAAAATTTAAATTAACTTAAATCAAACCGTGTTTACAAAGTAAAGTTCACTTGCGATATGAATTTTTTTTTATGTCACAAACAAATGACAAATCCTGTTCGCGTACTCAAAAAATTTGTAGTTTTTCGTAAAAGAGAGCTGACAAGAGAGTAAAATATTTCCCCAAACTACGAATTTTAGCACAGTACACAGAATATAAGGTATTATATTGCGCATCTGTCAGAGACCAAGATGACAGAAGTGAGGAAAGGCACAAAAAGAAATGCCGATAAGACAACAACAATTTTTGTCTCTGAAATGTGACTTATGCGCGAGCTTTGGGGGAAGAAAATCGGGAATATAATACCTTGTATTCTGTGTACTGTGGAATTTTATCCCATGAAATTTCTTTGGGCTGATTTGTATAAGTGTCAAATTTGATTGAAAATAGCAAATAAATAAATAAATTTAAATTCAAAGCCTCAATTTTTCATACAAAAAACCTTGCAGTTAAAATGTGGGCAAAATTAGTTGTTTTTAGTATTTCCCAGTCTACTTTCCACTGAATCTGATTAAAATGGAAAGATTTTTTTTGACACCTGACCAATCAGGTACGTGCATTTTGCCTTACGTAGCTTAACCTTCCCAGGGAACCTAAGGTAACCCCATCTTTTCCAAATTTGCAGAACTCTTTCTAAAACTCATCAGGAACTCTAGAACTCTTGGTTTGCTACCAGGAACTCTCATTTTTTTTTTATTAAATTTTCAACAATCATTTTGCTAACTTCACAGGACTCGTTCAAACTCTTTTATCATCTTCTCCAGCCATTTTTAGATTCATTGCAATGCAAGAAACAAGCACTTTTTTTTTTTTTTTGCTTTATACTTGACCTAGCCATCTAAGGCTGCGCGTACGGTGGTGGTGCCAGAAAACTGTGCGATGCGAGAAGAGTTATTAGATGCGATATAATAGTGCGCACAGTAAAAGCGATTTTTGCGGCTAGATCATAAGTGTATGCAAAGGTTTATTATTATCGTTACTGTTTTTCTAATGAAGACCGGGCAACCCAACTAGAAAGCTAGATGACCTTGGCTAAAGTAAAAGGAAATACGAACTATAAGATAAATAAAGTGTATTCCAATGAGAGGTATTATTTTGAATAACCCGCTTCTCGGCAGGTGTCACATTTGAAGCTGTTATTTTTTGACATTTTACAAGTAGAAAGACTAAAAATGGAACGGCACATGCGTCAATGACATATTGAAATTATTAAAATTCGCTTCAAAACTAGTGAAAATTTAGCAGGAATTTACAAATTTTCAGCTTTTTTGAGTCATCGTGAAGCACCTTTCCAGACCGCAATATAGAAATTTGTGGATTATATCGAGCTGTTTGGACAGGACAAGTAAGTGATGTGAAGAATAAAACCCGTGCACTTGGCTCTGCAACAACTGAGAACAGTGCCCATAGTGTTGAAGAAAACCCAGGTTTGTCCATTCCTCGTCGTTCCATAGAACGATTGGGCTTGGGTTTAAGGCTTATAAAGTTCAATTAACACAAGAACTCAAGCCGGCTGATCATCAACAATGTTCTGTTTGCTGATTGGGACCTTGAAATGCATGAAAAAGTTCTGAAATTCCATAGAAAAATCATCTTGACAGATGAGGCCCATTTCCATCTCGGTGGCTACGTTAAAAAGCAAAATTGTCTCGTCTGGGGCTCGGAAAACCCAAGAGTTATTGTTGAGAAGCCTCTCCATCGTCAACGTGTGAATGTTTGGTGCGGTTTATGGTCTGGCGAGGTCATTGAACATTACTTTTTCGAATATGAGGTTGGATCAACAGTTACAGTGAATGGACTGCTCTATCGAGAGATGATTAATGATTTTTGTATGGTCAGAATTGGATGGTATTGACCTGGATAACATTTACTTTCAACAAGACGGCGCTACGTGCAACACAAGCAACGAATTGATCTCTGATCATTGATCTTTTACGGACCGTGTTACCTGTCAAAGAGGGAATCACAATTGGCCACCGAGATCTTGTGATTCAACGTCTTGTTACTTCTTCTTTTGGGGCCAACTGAAAGATAAGGTCTACGCCAACAGCCCAGCGACGATTCGAGACCTAAAAGATAGAATGCATGAAGAAAGATTAGCCCGATACTTCAATGTGGAAGAAAAAAATCCTGCTCAGTGCATTGTATTACTATTTCTACCCCACCCCTAGGACTATAGGTAAGTCTGATCCGCCAGACTATTTTGTTGCGACAACCGCCAACAACGCACACAACGAAATTAGCCAACAACAAGCAGGCAATTTTTCCTTGATGCACAAAAACAAAATAACATTTCGTCATGATATAATTCGCACCGGGTTTTGTACAGAAATTATTAAAGAGAGTGATTTTTCAGCAGTAAGTCGAAGCTTATACGTCATACCGTAACGGCCCCACCGCCGCGCCGCGCCGTTGGCCGTTTGCTTAACATTTGCTCCTTCCGAGTTCGCCATTGATTTTAGTTAAATTTCCGAAAATGCATTTTTTGTTTTAACTGGAAATATCCTCTCCAGCGGGGGTTGGGTTCTTACAGGAGCATACGTACTCCTTCAGAATTTGGTCAGATTTAGTCTTATCCAGTGTCTACCCACTCCTAACAGAATTCGGTCGTACCCAGAGTCTTCCTGCTCCCCACAGAGTTTGATAATACAGTGAAGACCCACTCTTGCAGAGACGATAAATTGGTAATTGGAAGAGTTCCAATCTTCTTAGCTCCAGTTTATTTTCTTTCCTAGACATTCGACGATTGTTAATACCTCGTCCTGAGAATCTAGACGGCATCTTTCTTATGAGGCTGCCAAAAAGCAATGAATTTACCACTCCCCACCTGATAAACATATTCCAAAGTAGCCTAAAATGGGGATGTATTGTATAAGCCGGTAAACCTAGCCACACGGAACCCAAAGACCCTTTTGTACCTAAAACACTTGAACGACTATTTGGCATACACAACCGCAGTAATTTAAAACCGGATGTCATAGCACCCTTTCAACATGCCTACACAAAAAGTAGAAGTGTAGAAACGGCACGGCACTGCTTAGTTGCTTGAGGTTAAAGAATACACTCTTGCATCTTTCTTGGGCATTAAAAGAGCTTTCAATAACGTTCACAACAGTGCAATTGTGACCGAGCCATCTGAGTCTCTTGACCCTTCTTCTTCTTCTTCTTCATCCACTGGAATGATAAGGGTGTTGTACAGGATCTGCCACAACGTGAAAATTTGGTCGATGGTTGAATTTCCTCGTCTGAAGCCACATTGATAAGGACCAATCAGATTGTTGACTAAAGGGTTCAGACGTTTAATATTACGGCAGAGAGGATCTTGTAGGCTATGTTAAGTAGACTGATTCCTCTGTAGTTGGTGCTATTAAGAGGATCTCCCTTTTTTAGGATCCAGGATGCCAGGCACATAGAATGCCCATATTCGACCGACCAAATTTTACATGACCAAAAACTAAGTCAAAACATGCTGTAATGTCCCAAAAGCAGTAAGAACTTTTGATCTTTTGTGAAAAACATGAAGAATTCTTCTTCTTCCTCGGTACCCAATGCTCGTTGATGACGATACTCCAGTCGTTAGCTCTCTAGCGAAAGCTAACCTTTTTGCTAGGCAGTTCCAACTCATCATTGCAAGAGAGAGTGTAATGACTCCTCCAGTTTTTGAGCGCGTCAATGATTCCATGGGACAAATCTTCTTCCACACTCGTGCTGTGGCGAGAGTGATAAAAGATCTCAATTAAACATAAATCCGCTGATCCGTATGGTATCCCCGCTATTATTCTGAATAGGTGTTCTTCCACGCTGACAAAATCCTTGCTTAATCATTTCCATCAATCCGATTCGTTTGGGCTCGTTCGGAGTAGTTGAAAATCAGCATTTGTCTAGCCAATGCCATAAAAGGCGATTATTCTATTCGAACCGTTGAATACAAGTTGCATTGGACGGTTTCAAGTTTGAAACCAACAATATATATGCTGGTGTGCCCCAGGGCTCCGTTTTGCCTCCGATCCTCTTCCTCAATAAATTGTTTCCAATCCAATAAATTGTTTCGCTGACTATAGTACCCTTAGCTTCTCATATTCTTTTCCAGATTCACATCCTTCCTCTTCGGATGTTGAACTGCAACGGCTCAATAGATAAGATCAGTAAACTCTGACTTAAACAGTATTGTACAATGGGGAATAAAAAACCGAGTAGAGTTTAATGCTTAGAAAACTCAATGCTGTCTTGTATCGTTGAAGCGAGATAAACCCCCCTTGCCACTGTCCATGAGTGGCACTTGCATCAATGAAACCGAACATCTCGAGATTCTCGGTATGTGCATCACTGACCACCTCTTGTGGAACGAGCAAATATTCGATGTCGCCAAAAATGCCGCAAGATGTTTAGGTTTCTTAAGGCTGTGCAAGAAATTTTTCTCCCCGTCTGATCAGGTTATTATCTACAAGACTTATATCCGTCCAAAGCTTGAGTATAATTCTCATCTCTGGGCTGGTGCTCCAGCTACAAAACAAACTTAAGCCTCTTGGACGTTGTACAATAAAGAGCCCTAAGAATGATTGAGGACAGAGACATAACCAACTCATTCACCTCGTTTGACCACCGTCGTCGTAACGTTTCGTGTCTCTCCTTGTTCTATCGTTACTTTTCGGTAAGTGCTCTAGTAAAATAGCTAGTTGCATTCCTCTCCTTAAACAATTCGCCCGTAATACTCGCGCTTGTAGGAATGTCCATCAGTTTACCCTCGAGCCCAACTTCGGACGTACTCTCAAGTATAGAGAATCGTTCTTTAGCCGAACTACACGAATGTGGAACTCCCTTCCACACTCTGTCTTTCCAAATCATTGCATTGTTTAGGAATTTAAGACCAATGTACACCAGCATCTCCTTTTTAACCACTTTCTACTTCCCAAAACACTCGCTGTGTCTCTGGCATAAGAAGGGTATACAAAACCCCTTGAGTGGGTGCTAATTATTAAAAAAAAAAAATAGTAGCAAGTATTTACCGGACAAAATGCCCAGTACAGAAATCGCAACAAGATTCTGATTCTGAAAATAAATTCTCAAGAAATCGCTCATGAAAATGACTGTAATTTATTCCGATAAACGACAACTTCTTAACACGTGGTCCAAAAATAATGAGTCAAACTTGAAGCAATGTAAATTCGCAAATGAAATTTTGAATCGACACCACTGAAGTCCGTATACCTAGGGACATTTTAAAACCATTTTCATTGCTTATCATGACTCTGTTATCAAATTATTGTTAGCAATATCTCCCTCTATTTTTGTTTACGATAAAAACAAAAAACTGCAATGTGGAGTCCAAGAAGGCAAGAACCTACTTACATATTTATTTATTTGTTTAGTAAGCAACGGCTACTGAACGAAGGCGAAGCTTGAACTGAAATTCTTCGCATAAGCAATATTTTATTCGTTCTCAATTGTGCCGGTGCCGGTCAAGAAAGCTGACGGGGCAAATGTATGGACAAAAACAAAACAAAAATGTATAAGTAAACAAATACATATAATTCCCGAGCATATAGGACCACAAAGACCACAAAGTCTAGCTAGAATGGCAGTGGAGTAGCTTGATCTCAATTTCAAATGACATTTGTTATCCATTTGCCCGGGAGTTTAGTTCAAAATTTTATTTCGTCAATTTGTTTTCAAACTTATTTACATATGTGCGGTGCGATCTGCTCTCTGAAACATACAAAAACATACCATGGAAAACATTGAAATCTATCGGCATCCAACACATTTAAGTTTCCTAGTGTTTGCCTACAAAAACGATCACATCACGTCAACACTATTTGATGAATTTGTTCCTTTTGTACAGACAGTGAAAGGTTTAATTTTGTTTAATTAATTTTTCTCTTGAGTTAACACAAAAACAATTTTATTTAATTTAACCTTTTTGTTTTAACTTTCTTTAAATTATCATTTTAGATGAACGAAAAAAATCATCACTACCATCAATACCGACAGTTACATATACGGTTGGCAATCGTGACACATTGACATCGGTTGCTGCACGTTTTGACACAACGCCTTCTGAATTGACACATCTAAATCGTTTGAATAGTTCATTCGTTTATCCAGGACAGCAATTATTGGTGCCAGATAAAAATGCTAAAGATGACATATCGATTGGATCCGGAACTGGGGATGAAAAAGGATCTAGCGTTTCCGGAAAATCCAGTCCAGTGGATAGAAAATTATCAACAGAAGATTCTACGGCCAATGAAGAGAGGGGTATGTTCATTTTACTAATTTATAACTCACGGTAGGAGCTTTAAAACATTTGCAATGCGCTTTGCTTATCATAATATTAAAAGTTGCAAATTTGTATTTAAGTAACCGCGATTTTATTCGTCTTCACAGTCGAGGTATGTATTTCATTGGATAGAACTTACTTACTTACTGAAGGTGGCGCTACAGTCCGTTGTGGACTTGGGCCTCATTCAAAAGTCAGTTTTGCACTTCAAGTTGATTGAGGTCGTCTTCCACTTGAATGCGCCTCTCCTCCTACGTCCCTCGGCAATAGTGTCGAAGGCTTTTCGGGCCGGAGCATTGGTGTCCATCCGCTCTGAGTCTCTGGACCTTAACCTTTCTGGCTAGGTCCAGTCGTTGTACAACCCGTAAAGTTAGCTGTTATATCTTCTTCGCCATTTCCCTTCAATGCACACGGGGCCAAAGAAACAGCCTAAGGCACTTTCATCCGATTTTGTCAAGGTCCATGCTTCTACACCATACAGCAGGACTGGGATGATGAGGGTGTTGCATAATTTTACCTTAGTTGCTCGAGAGAGGGCTTTTCCACTCAATTGCTTTCTTAGCCCAAAGAAACAGCGATTAGCAAGAGTTATTCTTCGTCTGATCTCGGCGCTGGTGTTATTGCCCGTGTTAATAGCGGAGCCTAGGTAGACAAGCTCCTCTACTACCTCGAAGTTCTATACGTCTATTGTGACGTTCTGTCCGAGCCTTCGGTGTTCGGTGTCCTTCCTTGAAGACAGCATATATCTACTTTGTTCTTACTCATTTACCGCTAAACCCATTTTTGCCGGTTCTCTCACAAAGGCGCCATTGACATCACGCTGTGTTCTTCCCATTATATCAATATCATCGGCGTACGCGAGAAGTTGAACAGATTTTGGAAGGCAGTGCCTCTGGTGTTGAAGGTAGAGTTTTGCACTATCTTCTCAAGAACGATGTTAAAGAAATCGCACAACAGTGCATCGCCTTGTCTGAATCCTTTTTTGACGTCGAAAGATTCCGTAAGCACAAGGTCAACTTTGATAGAGCAGCGTGAGTTCATTTTGCACAAGCGAACGAGCTTGGCAGGGATGCCAAAACTAGACATAGCTTTAAACAGTTCGTCTCTGTAGATGCTGTCATACGCGGCCTTAAAGTCGATGAAAAGGTGTTGGGTATCCATTTGGAGTTCATAGGTTTTTTCCAGGATCTGCCGCAATGTGAAAATTTGGTCGATGACCAAACAATCAGATTGTTGACGAAAGGTTTCAGACGTTCACATATTACGGCAGAGAGGATCTTGTAGGCGATGTTAAGTAGATTGATTCCTCTGTAGTTGGCGCAGTTTAGAGGATCTTCCTTTTTCAGGACTTACTTTAAACCTTGAAATAAACCTTTTTTCGATTTCTGCAATCGGCATATTTACATACCTGTTTTTTAAAATATCTTACAATCTTAAGGGTGAATCATAAAGACGCTCCGGCTTCGGCTTCGTCTGCATTACGAAGCACCCGCTTCGAGTTCGCTTTACGATGCACCCGCTTCGAGTTCGCTTTGAATGACAGTTCTCCCTTCTCCCTCTATCTCATCATCATCCCTCCAAAACAGCTTTGCCACTTTACTCTTTTCGATTTTTGAAAATCTTTGAAAATCTTATACCTACTTCGCACCATCAAGAATTTCTTAGAATCTACTTAACTCAGAAAAAAATTAATTCGATTTTACTTGATATTTCCAAAATACGCTTCGATTGACTCATCGAGTCATACTTTTTTCCCAAAGTTTATAGTGAAAAGTGGCATGCCTTCATTACACTTCTTCTATTTTCAGCAGGAAAACAGCTGTTGAGCTGTCAGACAAAGCACAAGTTCAGCATATTTGAACTAGAGCTTCCGTTTGTAGTCACGTTACGTACGAAACGTCAGGTCGAAGCTTCATTGTGATAGCAAGCATTGAATTCCTTTAGATGAACTCGTAAACGTCAGGCGAACCCGAAGTTAAAGCGTCTTTGTGATTTAGCCTTAAACGTCAAGCGAAGCTGAAGCTAAAGCGTCTTTATGTTTTAGCCTTAACTTCTTTTGAACGACTCTTTTCGTCAGTTATTCTTTGGTCGGACCGGAGGCGGACAGTTTCACACAAGTTCGTTGAGGTCTTTTTCAACTTTTGCGGTCGTGAGTCGTTTACTGCAACGTAGTGATTTTCGAATTGCATTTTGGAAGCTTTGTTGTAAAAGCGGAGTTCTTGTTGCTGCCCCTTATCCATCAGGTATTGTGTTGTGTCACTCTTTTAGCTAGGTTCGTGTCGCTGTTCAGCCCGTACAGTTCCTGGTTAAATCTTCTCCTCCATTACCGTTTATGCATACCATCAGGTATTGTGTTGTGTCACTCTTTTAGCTAGGTTCGTGTCGCTGTTCAGCCCGTACAGTTCCTGGTTAAATCTTCTCCTCCATTACCGTTTATGCATACAGGACCATAGATCTTCCGTAGAACTTTTTTCTCGAACCGGCCTAAGGTGCTGTCATCCGTTTTTGACAGCGTCTCCATGCTTCTGCACCATATAGCAGGACGAGGATGATGAGGGTCTGATAGAGCATAAAGAGGGTTTTTACTACTGATTTGCTTTCTTAGCACGAAGAAACAGCGATTAGCAAGAGTTATTCTCCTTCTGATCTCGTCGTCATTGTCCGTGTTGATAATGGAGCCAAGGTATACAAAGTCCCTAACTACCTCGAAATTATATGCGTCTATCGTGACGTTTTGTCGTAGACTACGGTGCTGGGTGTCCTTACTTGATGGCAGCATATACTTTGTTTTGCCCTCATTGACCGCTTAATCCATTTTTTCAACCCCTCTGTCTCTTCTGTATACTCTCTGTTGACATCACACAGCGTTCTTCCAATGATACAAACACTTCTGGAAGATAGTGCTTCTATTGACGGCTACCTCCAGGTCCCCTTGTGGATATTGGGATGTGGGATACGCGTACTTGCTACTACTATGCACAGTACACAGAATACAAGGTATTATATTGCGCATCTCTCAGAGACCAAGATGACAGAAGTAAGAAAAGGCACAAAAAGAAATGCCGATAAGACAACAACAACTTATATTGAATTTTCACATTTGGTCTCTGAAATATGACAAATGCGCGAAAGGCACAAAAAGAAATGCCGATAAACAACAACAACTTTTATTGAATTTTGACATTTGGTCTCTGAAATGTGACATATTCGCGAACATTCAGAGAAGAAAATCGGGAATATAATACCTTGTACAAAGATTAAATAAGTAACAAGATGGGAAACAAGGCTGTCAAAGTGACAGTTGCCTACAAGCTTCGGACCATAGTTACTGTGAAAGTATGCTGTTTTTACCAATACTATCACAGTAAATATGGTCCAACCATCTGAAAATGCGAAAACAAACAAAAGAGAAATGTTGAAAATGCGAAAACAAACAAAAGAGAATAGAAAAATCTCAGCTCATCTCTGTGTTTTTGTAACTCACATGCATTTATGTAGACGAAAAGAATAAAGTAAATGGAGGAATATGAAAATTGCGGGATCTAGGGAGTGAAACGTAAGTCAGTTTCCCATCTTGTTACATATTTAATCTTTGACCTTGTATTCTGTGTACTGTGCTTCTATG
>CAKKXW010000005.1:32949180-33015582 GCA_920937365.1 Sphaerophoria rueppellii | reverse complement strand
ATCGCAGAAACTTTTGCGACATTTTACCGCAGAAATGTCGCAGAAGTGTCTCTGCGATATCGCACACACTCCATTTGATTGTGAGTACTTTCTGTCGTAAAAGCGATATCGCCGCGGTAAAAATCGCGTGTGTGCACCGGGCCTTAGAACCCGTGATGTAAAAATGTTGCCAGCGGAAAAAAGACAATCTTCTACTCTTACTAAGTCAATCCATTTGATAAGAATTGCTTTGCAAAAATTACGTTAGAAACAATTTTCTTCAAAGTTAACATTCCTCCAATTTCTGTTTTTGTTTTATACTACGTTTCCACCGACCCTAAATCCGAGATTTAGTGAAGTAGATTAAGAAGTTAGGTTCAAAGTTCAAACGTAGTATTATACCCTACTTCCGAGGAAAGTCGAGATTTGTTCTTAATCTTCTTCGCTTAATCTCGGATTAAGGGTAGAAAAAAAGAATGAAAAAGTGCATAAGACCTACTCCGTTTTAATTGCCATGATTTGTCCTGCTTTTGTTAATTTTTGTACGTTCAAATGAGAAAAAGAGATTCACTGCTGAGCTGAAATATACAAGTTATAGGAACTTCTAAATGCAGAAGAATATGCTATAAGCAAGATGAACTATAATCTTGATCTTGATTTCTCCTTTTTCCTATAATCTTGATTTATCAAGATGTTCTGCATTTTGATTTTCCCTCTCTATAGAACGAGCATGGTTTTAATTTGTTGCATCACACATTTTTGCAGATGCAGATGTATGTAAACCCACCATAATTATAGCTATGACCAAAATATTGATTAAGTCATTTTTAAACTACCACATTCAAGAAGCACACTCATTTTTAGAATGCATATCCTACTTTTCGTGATCATATTGACAATAATCATATCCCGTTATTCCTTGGATTAACCGCTGAGTATTCTCATTTTTTGTTTGCAGAATTTCATTTGTAAAACCATATTAATACAACAAAATAGAAATAAACACATTTTCCACTTCCCTCAATAGCATACCTGCGTTTTGTCAAAAGTTTTAGCTTTCATGATGTCATATCTGTACATAAAAGCTTCGTTCCAGTAGAACGATATCATCATTCCATTCCAGCGGTATGTAATATATCTTGCTCTTTCCCACTGTACTTGAATTGCCCTGCTGGAAGAAAAACAAATGAATTAAAAAAAAAAACATTTGGTTCTGTCAAATGTGAGTTGTCATTGCGCTGTTGATAGCTTATTTTTTTCTACTTGTACAAATTAAATTAAATTTTCAAATCAAAATAAAAAGGAAATCATCTAAATATAATTCAAAATTTCAATAGTTAAATGGAAAGTATCTAATCCATCTGCAAATTCATTCCTTTATAAGCTCAGTTTCACGTTATAACACAGAAGTTCAATTAACAATGCATACCGCTGTTTTTTGGAAAGATGGAGGTAATTTTATTTGGTTTTAGTTTTTTATTAGTTGTTAAAACTAAAAGGTTGGTTAATATTGTGACTGTTTATTCAACTGCCTTAAAATAGGTTCTTCTTGATTTGTAGAAAAGAAGCAGCCGGTTTACGGTGTTTCATCATCATAGTTCTCTGTTAACTTGTGTTGTGTATATATTTTTTTTTAATGTTTATTTATGTTTGGTTGTGCAAGACTTCTAATTTGCGTTGATAAACAAAGAGGAAAGAGTTTCCTTCAAATATGTCGTGAATTCGTGATTAAACATCATCACAATTCATATTCTGTGTCGTAGATTAGAATGTGTAAACCGGTCGCACTTATTTATGATTTTGAATCAAAATATTTGCGGCTCGTGTACTGGATTCTAATTTATCTGAAAACGCAGGTTTTTTTGTGTTCTTATGTGGTTCAAGAAAGATATGGTCAGACGAATGCATGCCCGATGAATGGAACCTCAGCATTGTTTGCCCGATCCTGAAAAAGGGAGAACCTCTAAACTGCGCCAACTACAGAGGAATCAGCCTACTTACCATCGCCTAAGAGATCCTCTCTTCAGTAATATGTGAACGTCTGAAGCCTTTCGTCAACATTCTGATTAGTCCTTATCAATGTGGCTTCAGACCAGGAAAGTCAACCATCGACCAAATTTTCACGTTGCGATAGATCCTGGAAAAGACCTATGAACTCCAAATCGATACCCACCACCTTTTCATCGATTTTAAGGCCGCGTATGACAGCATCTACAGAGACGAACTGTATAAAGCCTACCAAGCTCGTTCGCTTGTGCAAAATGACGATGGAGAACTCACGCTGCTCCATCAAGGTTGGCAACGAGCTTACGGAATCTTTCGACGTCAAAAAAGGATTCAGACAGGACGATGCACTGTCATGCGATTTCTTTATCATCGTTCCTGAGAAGATAGTGCAGAACTCCAACGTCAACACCAGAGGTACTATCTTCCAAAATCTGTTCAACTTCTCGCGTACGCCGATGATATTGATATAATGGGAAGAACAAGCGTGATGTCAATCCTTTGTGAGAATTGAGCATAAGCGGCAAAAATGGGTTTAGCGGTAAATGATGGAAAAACGAAGTACATATATGCTGTCTTCGAAGAAGGACACCCAACACCGACGGCTCGGGCAGAACGTCACAATAGACAGTTATAACTTCGAGGTAGTAGAGGAGTTTGTCTACCTAGGCTCCGCTATAAACACGGGCAATAACACCAGCGCCGAGATCAGACGAAAAATAACTCTTTCTAATCGCAGTTTCCTTGGGATAAGAAAGCAATTGAGTGGAAAAGCCCTCTCTCGAGCAACTAAAATAAAATTGTACAACAACCTCATCATCCCAGTCCTACTGTATGGTGCAGAAGCATGGACCTTGACAAAATCGGATGAAAGTGCCTAAGGCTGTTTCGAGGGGAAAGTTCTACGGGTCATCTTTGGCCCCGTGTGCATTGAAGGGGAATGGCGAAGAAGATATAACAGCGAATTTTACGGGTTGTACAACGACGGACGTAGCCAAAAGCGTCAAGGTCCAGAGACTCGGAAAGCCTTCGTCACTATTCCCGAGGGACGTAGGAGGGGAGGAAGACCGCGACTCAGGTGGCGCACTCAAGTGGAAAAGAGGACCTCAATCAACTTGGAGTGCAAAACTGGAGACAGCAGCTAGGGACCGAGCTGGCTGGCGGAGACTGTTGATTGAGGCCCAAGTCCACAACGGACTGTAGCGCCACCTTAAGTAAGTAAGTAATCTTGTGCTTCAACAAAACGTGTTGCTAATGTGCAAAGGACTCTTGGACTCCGCTCATTTTCAAGAGTTTGTATTTGTCTCGTAACCTTGGAAAAGAAAACCTTAATTTCAGTTCAATAACTCGATATCAAAGTCTATACAATATCGAATTGCTATCTTCGAAGACATGAATAGATAACAAAAACATTGTTCACACGCATTCGCAAAAGTTAGTTTTCTTGTATGTGATTTAAGTTCAGCTAGTTACCCTCGGCCAGTACAAAAATATCCCCTTACGTCTAGAAACCCGACACGTTCTTCTGATCTCCCTTGCATAGAAGTTGTAAACAGTCTAGTCTTCTCCGGGAAAAAGCAAACAAAAATTAACTTTAGCTGAAATAAAAATCAACGCAAACTTGAGTAGCTGCCTGATAAAAAATTGTTCTATTTATGACACAATCTTATCGAACCCAACTTAACTAATTTATGAATTCAATTAAGACAAGCCAAAATGATAATAATTGTTTTTGTTGTCTATTTAATTACAGATATACTCGATGGCCTTCGACCAGGATCACCAAAACCTGGCCATATTGAACGCATCTCACCGAAAACAAGCACCGACTCTTGTGAGGATCCAGTAATAACTCAACGTTTCCTAAAAATCAATGTTCGTCACATTACCGATGGCCAAGGTGTTGTCGGTGGTGTCCTCTTGGTCACACCCAATGCCGTTATGTTCGATCCAAATGTCTCCGATACATTGGTCATTGAACATGGACCCGAAAGCTATGGTGTTATTGCTCCTATGGAGTTGGTTGTCAATGCTGCTATATTTCATGATATCGCTCATATGCGTGTTGCTGGTGGCGAATCAAATACAACTGAAAAAGCCGAAATCTATTATCCGAAATTGGTGTTGGAGCAGCAACAACCGACATCGTCAAGTAATTTGGAAGGTTAGTTGAAATTTGACAGTAGAGTTTGAATTTCATTGATATCGATAATGATTAAAGATGATGATCCATCTGAATTAGGTGTAGGTTCGATTGAGACATGCGATGACCAGGAGTCGATTTGTTCTGGCTCGGGACGGGATGGTGATGCATTCCCAAAAGCATTCGATAAGGACCGTGTTACACCGATTGATGTGAGTTTACTTCATTTATTAATGTTGATCAAGATTTTGTAAAATTGTTTGATAATTTAGAAGGATGATAAAGATGGTGAAGCCAAAGAATTGTCAAAGACTGATTTAAAGTCGGAAGCTGAAAGTGATGATACTGAAGATAAGAAAAATTTATCAATATCTGACAAACGAACAACACTCGAAGAGAGACGAAAGAGTCTTTTGGATCATCATTGGGCTATTCCAAGCAAGGACAGGTAAGATCGACACTTTTTTTCTTCTTAAGTAGAACATTGATTTCACACTAACCGAGCATTTTTTACAAACAAAAAACTAATCCATTGCTCATTAGATTGTCTTAATTTGAACGTTTTGTTTTTATTTATATAATTAATTGTTTTTATTTGCATGATGGTTCTTGTTCTATGATCTTTTCTTCTGTCTGGGCTGAGAAAATGCGTTCTTCCATCGGGTTCGAGGACTGTGAGTCAGCGGAACTAAGTAATTTGGCGTTTGAAGTTTCTAAGCCCTTTTACGGTCGGTTGGAAGACTTCTGTTTCCTTGTATTCCTGTCTGAAGCGTTGTCGTCGCGATTTTGGCTCTCTGAACACCACCCACATTTGATACAGTTCCCAGAGGAACCTTCTTCTTCGGTCGTCTTTCTCGCATTCGTGAAAAAATATCCGTCGATGATTTTATTTTTTGTTCTTTTGAACTGTCCAACATTTTATTCCGAAAAAGGAATCTTATGTAGTGCGTACAGGACCCCAGGAGTGAGAAGTTTCGATTAGGATTATCGAATTTCCACTAACTCCTCATAACTGCTGCTAGCAAGAGTAACGTTTTGCCGTAGGCGGTGCTCGTTCGATTCAAATCCAGTTCTTCAATCGCTGGGAGGCCTCAAGCACAGCCGATGGTGTCCGCATAGCCAAGAAGTTGCTCAGGGTCTTCTTCTCCGACTTTCTTTTTGTATAACTCACTTCTCAATCTTTACAAAATTTGTGATTGTGAAAAGGTCGCTAGCCCGTCTAACTTTTACAAGTTAATCAATTCCTGTCTTACTTAATTTTTCCTTTAAAGTCTTTAAACAGATTAGCTTCTGCCATCTCACTTACTTACTTAAGGTGGCGTTACAGTCCGTTGTGGACTCAACAAACAGTTTCCGCTAGCTAGCTCTGTATCTAGCTAGCTGTCTCCAGTTTTGCACTGGTTGAGGTCCTCTTCCACTTGTGTGCCCCACCTGTGTCGTGGTCTTCCTCCTCTTCTATGTCCCTCAGGAATATTGTCAAAGGCTTTCCGGGCCGGAGCATTAGTGTACATGCGCTCTAAATGACCGAGACATCAGAGTCTCTGGACCTTGACCCTCCTGGCTAGGCTCACGTCGTTGTACAACCCATAAAGTTTGCTGTTGTATCTTCTCCATTCCGAATCTATGCACACGGAGCCTAAGATGACCAAAAGAACTTCCCCCTCGTTTTGCCCTCATTTACCTCTAAACCCGTTTTTGCCGCTTCTGTCTCAATTGTCATAAAGGCGCCATTGACATCATACTGTGTTCTTCCCATTATATCGATATCATCGGCGTGCACGACAAGTTGAACAGATTTTTGGAAGATAGTACCTCTGGTGTTGACGGTGGAGTTCTGTACTATCTTTTCAAGAACGATGATGGAGCAGCGTGAGTTCTCCATCGACATTTTGCACAAGCTAACGAGCTTGGCAGGCTTTATACAGTTCGTCTCTGTAGATGCTGTCATACGCGGCCTTAAAATCGATGAAAAGGTGGTGGGTATCGATTTACAGTTCATAGGTCTTTTCCAGGATCTGCCGCAACGTGAAAATTTGGTCGATGGTTGACTTTCCTGGTTTGAAGCGACATTGATAAAGACCACTCAGATTTGTGACGAAAGGCTGCAGACGCTCACATATTAAGGCAAAGAGGATCTTGTAGGTGATGTTAAGTAGGCTGATTCCCCTGCAGTTGGCTCCATTAAGGGGATCTCCCTTCTTCAGGATCATCATACCTAACCTAACCTACCCTAACAAGGATTGTTTTTCGTAACATTGGCGTACATGTCAATCAAGGCAGGGCGTATGTTTCCACAATCTTCTCTTGAAGAGCCAAGGTCTAAGTGGCTTACTCTCATCAACAATTCTCTAGGTGCGTGTGAAGAATTGGGGGGGGCCTACAATTTAACGCCGATTCCGAACGGCAATGTTGAGAAGCACTTTTTCATGATAGATTGATACTCTTGGAAGTTTTGTGAGGTCTTCGCAAGAGGCAGTGTCCGTGAAAGATGAAATAAAAACTATGGGCACGAGTGATCTCGAAACCACAACGTTCTGCCTAGCAGCCAACGCTCCTAATCGCCAAGCTACGGACACTACAAATCTTCTTCTACCATGCCTTATTTTTGGAGTTTGTTATTCATCATCACCATCATCATCATCATCGTCGGCCTGGTCACTGAAGTTTCTCCCTTCATCGAACCCACAACCAGGTTCCGGTGCGGGCCTCCTTCAACAAGTTCTTCCTTGTATCCCGATTGTTAGCCGAGACCATTCAATTTCCACCCCAACGCTTTGGGCGTCCTGGTCTACGCCATCCTTCCAGTGCAAATTTGGTCTGCCACGCTGTCTCTTACCCTCCTGGTCCCTCTTCGCTCATACTAGCTAGTTATGGGGTCCACCGGAGTCTTGGTTTTTGTCATCAAGACTCCTTCGGGATAGGTGTTATACAAACTCGTTATATTGTCTCCGGAATCGGCCTTCCTCACAAACGGGGCTAATTATTTACCGTAAGACTTCTCTCACGAACCCGGCTGAGAGTTCAGAGTGTCTTTGACAAAGAACCCGTAAATGAGTAAGGCTATCGTCTTATACAAAAGCAGTTTCGAAATAATGATAAGATTTTTGGATTTAACGAACATTGAAAAACTAAAGTAGGTTATGTTGGATTTGCGCATCCGCCCGCGTATTTCTTCTTTCATGTTGTAATTTTTATCGGTTACTACGCTACTGACCCAAAAGCTCATATGACCGTCACTTGACGTGAGGAGCTCTTATGACTTGTTATCTCAAAGCAGATTTCATATTAGCTCCTTAGAAGGTGTCCTTTCGGGACACTGTCTTATAGGCAGGCACGCAATACGACTTGGTGTAGCCTCAAATGACTTCTGCAGGAGCTGTATGGACGAGGAAGAAGAGAAAACAATCTCTCATCTTCTCTGCACATGCCCTGCTCTTTCACTAAGACGCAAACTTCATCTGGGTGAATACTTTTATGATAATCCCAGTGAACTAAATAAGGATATGAAATATCTTCTTCGCTTTATAAAAATCTCAAAATGATTCGACTAGTAAGAAGTAATTCTCTTGATTCATGTGGTATCTAAATGGGTGTTTTCTTTTGGCCTAAGTGTGCGGATTCTGTATCCGCAGCCACTTTAACCTAACCTAACCTAACTACTGACCCAAGGTAACTGAAGGATCATACTTATTCGAATTCGTGCTCCTACGCCTTAAAAGTTGTTCTTCTACTTTTGCCAACGTTTTCAGCAAACCAGGCCACCGACACAGTCTGTCGGATAAAAATGAAAGCGACTTCTTGTAGAAATATGCTTTGGAAGCGTTTCTCTCTTCTTCAAATTTTTGACACTATTCATCAAAATGTGTTAAATTTGTTTCTTTAACAATAATGTACAAAATGAAAGTACATGGTTAGGTTCCCGGAGTTAAGACTTTGGCCCAAAGTGCTGATGCAGATCCGGTGCTTTGTAAGAAGTTCTTCCACTATTTGCGAGCGTCAAGCAGCTTCATGTTGGTCTGTCCTACTAATTGTTTCAATTAATATTACTGTTTTTCTTCTTCTACTTAATTTTCAATCGAAACTTAAACGTATTTTTGTTCGTGACTCCGCCTAATGTGCATGAAATAGAGATTCTTTTTGGATCAATAATAACTCAGCGAATGCGAATGCACTAAACTTAATGTAAGTGTTGTCCTGGAATGCAAAAAAAAAACCAACAAATTACTAAAAAATTGTTTAAATAATAATTTAAATGTTTCAGTTATTAATATTTTTCTGTTTATTTTCCATCTTCCCTTTGCACCCTCCATCTTGTCAATCAACCGAACCCAAACAATCCCGATTTCCCTGGTTTTCTTCTCTTCTTTTTTTTTGTATATCAAAATCATCATCAACTTCTTTCACTCACACATTCACAACACAACTCGACACACCAAAAAAAAAAAAAAAAATCATCTAGATTTTCTATATCTATATCCCGAAGATCATCGGACGAAGAAAACGATAATGAATCAAATACAACAGTCGATAGTGCTCGCGCTCAGGATCCCCATTCGGCAACATCATCGCTATGCGGTGTTGTTGGTGGAACGGGCATTGGTACCTTAGCCAGTGGCATAGCCGCCATTGATTTGGAACATTTGGAAGAGCTATCGAAACAATCGCGCTACGATTCGGGCATTGATATACGTGATCCAATTCCAAATGTCCAACCCATACCAAAGAAATCTGTCTATAGTGACGCTGATATTGTATTAAGCTCGGACTGGGTACCACCGAAAACCATTTCACCGACTAATGTAACTGAAACAGCAACAACGGCATCTAGTTTGGATTTGCCAACATTTGGTAATCGCAAAAAGGCTTCTAGTGTGAGTTTTAGTGTTGATGAGAATGAAGCTCAGCAGGGACAACATCAAGCAGGCAATCTGGATAAATCGAATGAGAAGAAGAACAAGGTAAGAGTGTTTTAAGTTGATTTAAGTTTAGTGAAATGATTAATATTACTAGTTAGTTAGACCCAATTATAATCTGAGAATGCAATCGAAAATGAGTTTCCAGACCGATCAAAACGACGTATTCATTATTTCTTAAGTAGGTACGTTGAGGAGCCCTTCAGGAGCATGTGGATCGGTTGTCGTACACATCTGAACTTGCAAATGAATTAGTAACCTTTGCAGATCAATCGGTTATGTAGGTGAGTATTAGACATTCATTTGGGCTAGAAAGTCCTGAAGTTTTTGTAGCTTCCTTCTTATTGCTGTATCGATGATGCAGGACGAATTCTACTTACTTACTTGCTTATGGTGGCGGTACAGTCCAAGTCGGATCAGGGCCTTACCCAACAAACTTCTCCAGCCAGCTCGGTCCCTAGCTAGCTGGTTGGTTCAGGTCCTCTACCACCTATGTGCTCCACCTGAGTCGCGGTCTTCCTCTTCTGCGACGTCCTTCCGGGATGGATTCGAAGACTCTACGAGCCGGAGCATTATTTTCCATTCGCTCAACATGACTGAACCATCTAAGTCGTTGGACCTTAACTTTTCTGGCTAGGTCAGTGTCGCTGTACAGCTCGTACAGTTCTTGGTTAAATCTTCGTCTCCATTCTCTATAAACGCAGACTGGACCAAAAATCACTCGAAGAATTTTTCTCTCAAAGCAGCTCAAAGCGTTTTCATCAGATGTTGTCATGGTCCATGTCTCTGCACCATACATTAGGACCGAGAGTAGAGCGTCAATTAAGTTGATCGGTTAGTAAGAAGCAGCGATTGGCAAGAGTGATTCTTCGTTTGATAGCGGATCCCAGGTAGACAAAGTCCTTAACTACCTCTAAGTTAAATCTGTCTTTGTTGACGTTTGCTCCAAAACGTCGATGTTGGTAGTCATTTCTTGTCGACAGCATTAACTTGGTCTTACCCTCGTTAACCGCTAGACCCATCTTCCTGGCCTCCGTCTCAAGACTCACAAACGTTCCACTGACATCACGCTGTGTTCTTCCAATTTTGTCAATGTCGTCTGCGTATCCTAGTAGCTGGACGGACTTTTGAAAGATTGTACCTTTGGTGTTGACGTTGGAGCTTTGCACAATCTTTTCAAGAATGATGTTGAAGAAATCGCATGACAACGCATCGCCTTGTATTTTTTTGACATCAAAAGCGTCCGTTAGGTTTTTTCCGACCATGCTAGAACAGCGTGAGTTTTCCATTGTCATCTTACACAGACGGACGAGTTTTTCTGGGATGCCAAAACTAGACATTGCTCTATGTAGTTGGCCTCTATAGACGCTGTCAAACGCGGCCTTGAAATCGATGAAAAGGTGGTAGGTATCGATTTGAAGTTCCTGAGTCTTCTACAAGATCTACTATAGGGTGAATATTTGATCGATGATGGACTCTTTTGGACTGAAGTCACACTGATAGCACCTATCAGGTTGTTGACGAAGGGCTCCAAACGTTCACACGGCAGGCAGATAAGCTCTTATAGGCGATGTTAAGGAGACTTATACCCCTGTAGTTGGTGCAGTTTAGGGGATCCCTTTTTTAAGGATCGGGCACACGATGTTGACGACGAATTCTACACATAAGAGTTATCACTGCCTAGTTCTTAAGCTACAGTCCGTTTAAGTAGATCCGTTGCCGTAATGTGTTGGACCTTGACTCTCTGCGCACTATCGAGAGATGATTAATGATTTTTTATGGCCGGAGATGGATGGTATTGATCTGGATAACGTTAACTTTCAACAAGAGGGCCCTACGTGCCACACAAGCAACGAAACCATTGTTCTTTTACGTGAAAAGTTTCCGAACCGTGTTATCTCTCGAAGAGGTGATAGCAATTGGCCACTGATATCTTGTGATTTAACACATTGCGACTTCTTCCTTTGGGGCCACGTGAAAGATAAGGTCTACGCAAACAGCCCAGCGTCGATTTAAGACCTTAAAGATAGTATTCATGAGGCTATCGTGGACAAAAGGCTGCCACTTTGCGATCATGAAAAGGATATGGTCTTGCAAGCGTCTTCGTGGTGGCCATTTGGCTGATGTTGTTTTTCATCATAAACATCCCGATCATTTATCTCAAAAAATGGCAATTTCTTTTGAATATCAAAATAGGTTCGTTCGATGTAACCAGCCACGGAGCGCTCCGGTGCTTGTCACTGCCCTGAACGGCGCTGTAAAAAACAATAAATACTCTGGGTTTGGCTTTACATCGAACGCATTAGAAGTGCTGTTTTTTTTCCTTTGTTGTATAGCAACAGCTGATTCGAACGGCTCCGAAATTCACGCCCGAAATAAAAACCTGGAGCGTTGAGAGCGCTCCCGGTGCGAGTACTGACTATACATCGAACGCAGTGGTATTGCACCGGGGAGAAAAAAGAGCGACATCGAACAGCTCAGTGCGAAATCAGATCGACCCAGAGCGCAAAACGAACAAACCTAATAACACCTTTTATTGGAAAACCCTTTGTCACTGTTCAGCCCCTGCAGTTCGTGATTAGATATTGATTCTTCTTAAACCAATGTAGTTATGGTTGACAATGTTAATTTCAGCACTGTTGTCAGTTCTAGAGTTCGAAGCGTTGGCAGACAAAGTCCTTGACTACATTTAAGTTAAAGTTATCTCTGGAAATCTACTATCCAAGACAGATTTGACTGTCTTTCTTGTTGACAGTATTTTGTTGATCATAACTTCATTACCAGTTTAATTCAGATTCTTTGCTTAAGACGCTGTGTTCTTCCGACTTTATTATCGCTGGCTTATCCTTATAGTTGGATGGACTTTTGCAAGACTGTACCTCAGGTTTGATCTGTGACTTTTGGCCACCAAGATCTGATAAGTGAATGATGTTGAAGAAGTCGCTTGACGCGACTTCAAAGTACATTCTGCTTACCAATGTATTACAGCGGCTTTGTACACTTCAGGAGTTAATCCAGCTTCGATGTTTCAATTTTTTCACTATTTCGGGGTCGGGAAGGGAGATGTGATCATGAAGATATGCCTTCTTTTGATGCTTTCAAAATTGATTTTTGCTAACAACCAGGGATTATTGGATTCGCGGCGAATCGTTTTACTAGCGAATTCGACATTTTTCAATTATTGGTTTCGCTTTCGCCTTCTTCGTTTCAAATTCGACCAATTAACGAATTCGAAAGCGAATTTGAAATGTCAATGTTGTTTGGCGAGTTGAAATTCGACAGCTTTTTTTGGGCGGATTCACAGGCGAAAAAGTGTTTATTATTATTAACTGGAATATTGGAAGAAAGAGTCAAACGAAAAGTGTCACATCAATGGAATATTGGAATAAAATATTTTCGCTCCGCCGCGAATTCGTTTATAGGGAAAGGTTGAATTGAAAACGATCCGCCGCGAATCCCATAATCAGGCTCCAGATCTTATACATATTTTCATTTATTAATCACACACTAATCGATTAAATTTCTTACAGATGCTTAAAAGACTTTCATATCCTCTCACTTGGGTGGAAGGTCTTACTGGCGACGCCAGTGGCAGTGTCAGCGGCATGGGCGGAATTGGCAAATCATCCGACGCCGAATCGGCTCCAAACACTGGTGATTCAAATCAAAGTGTCTTTTCAAAAGTATTCTCAAGGTAAGTCTTGCCGAAGTTTTAGTCTTCATTTCTTGTATTGCCATCAAATTTGTTTGTTTGTTTCAATCATCAAAATGTTTGGCTTAAAATTAAGCAATTGGAAAAATAAATAATTTTTTCTTTCATTTTAAATGCTCACTCCCGGGATTTGGCTATAAAATTTTATAAAAAAAAAATAACTAAACAACACTTGCACACATATAAACATCCAACACTACTCTGTATCCCTTTTTTTCTTGTTTTTTGTTTGACAAAACACTTCAACACTTATTTTGCAACAAAAATTGGAACTTTTATTGATTTTTGTTAACAAAATTTTAATAAATAAACATACAAACAATAAATAAAAAAAAATATATATATAAACAGCTCACCCATAACTTTGGTATCTGAGTTGGGTGGCAATTTGTTTTCAAAAACGCCATCTGAAGAATCTGGTGGCTCGCCAGTGCCTCCATTGACTCCACATTCGACACATTCTGAGGGTCATGTTATCCCTGGGTAAGGGTTGCACAAAACAAAAAAAAAAAACAAAAACAAAAACATTCAAATTTAGTTGCATTGATTTTTCTGTCATTTCGTTTCGTTCGATTTCACAATGAAATTATTTTTCGTTTTTTCGTTAAGTAATAAATTGAAACAAAAATTGAGTAATCTTTTTCGATGTTTAGGGAATGTTTTCTTTTGTTTTATTTTTCGAAATTAATTTGACTTTTGTAAATATAAAAATTAAAATTAATTTTGTTGTTCTGACCCATGTGCTTTGAGTACCTTATCTGACTGTGAGGTATCTGTTGCCTTCCTTCTTAAAATTCTTCCTTTTGTTTTTGTTCTGTTATCGGTTTTTGTTTATTTGTTTTTAAATTGATGTTAATGTTAAATATAAAAAAAAAAACCATTTTTTTTCAAAAATTCATTAAACAATTTGCACGTAGCAAACTTCGTAGCACCATTTTTCCATTTAATTTTTGTAATTTCATTCCTTATCTTTAGCTTTTGACTCACACGTCGTTACAGTTACTTTAAATGTGTTGTAACCTACATTTATATAATGTTTAAATGTTAAATGATGTTATTCCTTCCGTTAGGTGTTTTGATATAAAACAGAAAAATAACAGGGTTCGTGTCACTATATCCCTTTCTACACTGACGGTTCAAAAATGGAATCAAGAACAGGTGCTGGACTGTTTTGCCAATTTCTCAACATCAGAGAGACGTATAAACTCCCAGCTGACTGTAGTGTCTTTCAGGCCGAGATCTATGCCATTGAAAAAGCAGCTGAAATGGCATATAATGAAAACCTAAGCTCCTCGGAGATTACTTTTTTCGCGGACAGTCAGGCTGCTATCAAAGCCTTTGCCAGTAGGAAGGAATTAAATAGAATCTGCCACACTAAGCAGTTTAAACTCTGCTGTGTTCCTGGACACAGCAATATAGAAGGGAACGAAATAGTAGATGAACTAGCCAGGAAAGGGTCAGAAGCAGATACAAGTAGTAGCGACCATTCAGATAGGGGACCACTCGTCCCGATTGGGATACTCAAGAGGAAGATAGACAAAAAGAGAAAATCAATAACTCCTGGAAATCCAGGGACGATTGCATAATCTCTAGAAGATTATGGCCCAACACTAATGAAAAGGAAACTCGGTATATTCTATCGCTGAGTAAAACTTACTTACTTACTTATGGTGGCGCTACAGTCCGGGTCGTACCAGGGCCTCACCAAACAAACTTCTCCAGCCAGTTCGGTCCCTACCTAGCTGTCTCCAGTTTCACACGCCAAGTTGGTTCAGGTCCTCTACCACCTGTGTGCTCCACCTGAGTCACGTTCTTCCTCTTCTGCGACGTCCTTTCGGGTTGGATTCGAAGACTATACGACCCGGAGCATTATTTTCCATTCGCTCAACATAACCCAACCATCTAAGTCGTTGGACCTTAACTTTTCTCGCTAGGTCAGTGTCGCTGTACAACTCGTACAGTTCTTGGTTGAATCTTCGTCTCCATTCTCCATTAACGCAGACAGGACCAAAAAAAAAATCGAAGAATTTGTCTCTCAAAGCAGCCCAAAGCTTGGTCCATGTCTCTGCACCATACATGAGGACAGGGAAGATGAAAGTTTTGTAGAGTGTCACTTTAGTTGCTCGGGAGAGGACTTTACTACTCAATTGCCTTCTAAGTCCAAAGAAGCAGCGATTGGCAAGAGTGATTCTTCATTTGATTTCAGCGCTTGTGTTGTTGTCTGAGTTGATAACGGATCCCAGGTAGACAAAGTCCTTAACTACCTCGAAGTTAAATCTCTCTATGTTGACGTTTGCTCCAAGACGTCGTTGTTGGTAGTCCTTTCTTGTCGACAGCATTAACTTGGTCTTGCCCTCGTTAACCTGCCCTCCATCCCATCCTCCTTGCTAGACCCATCTTCCTGGCCTCCGTCTCAAGACTCACAAACGCTCCACTGACATCACGCTGTGTTCTTCCTGGCAGTTCGGAAATAGTGGGAAGAAATAGTTGCTTAAAAATGTTTTTCTAGTTTTGCAGAGTGCTGGACAGTGGCATAGGATATAAGCGGTGTTTTCGTGCTCTTATTCGTTGCCGCAGCATCTACATAGGTCGTCTGTGCTAAGCCCAATTCTCATTTTGTGGTTGCCAAGTAGGTCATTTCCCGTTATAACGCATGTAAGGGATATTAGGGAGGTTTTTTCTTAAGAAGTAAGAAAGTCGTAATTCGGCTAGAGTTTCCTGGTGTTGCCGCAAGTTTCTAGGAGGTTCCATCTATTATTTTTGAATAACATTGTTACCAATATTTCGTTTTAATTCACTTCATTCTGATGTTATGATCTATGAGAGAGATCAAGTACTGAGACTTCTCTTGCAAGCTCACCCGCTTTTTCGTTTCCCGGCACACCACTGTGACCGGGAAGCCAGAAGAGTCTTACCTTATGCTGCATACCAAGAACCCTTAGCTCTAAGGGACAGCAAGAATCATGCTTTGACTTAGTTTAAGTGGCAGAGATCACTTTCATGGCCGATTGGCTATCAAAGAAAAAGATGATATCATTGATATTTGTTTAGGAAAGTGTTTCACTGCCAAGATCTCGGCTTGGAAGATACTGCTTACGGTCGGGAAACCTGAATGATCTGGCAAGTTGAGGTTTTTTGAGTAGAAACTATAGAAACTGCTAAAGTCCAGACACCACTGTTTTTGAGTTGAATGAGAATTTCAAGGTCCAGAGAAGAGCTGGGAGAATACCACCTTGTACAGTCTTTAGATGTGTACATCTTTATATCTGAGTTGCCTAATTCGCAATGGATTTGTCTGTCAACATACACACATCACTTACACTCATCAACGATTCTCAATTGACGGGACCTACAATTTAACGCCGATTCTGAACGGGAAAGTTATGAAGCGCTTTTTTTCATGACAGTTCCTTTATGAGTACAAGCAGGATTCGAACCCACGTGTTCTGCGTAGCAGCAAACGGACATACCACTGCGCCATGGGCACACACATTGTTCATTAATAAATTGGGTGGCGTGACAGCTCTTGAAGAGCCAAGGCCTAAGTGGCTTACTCTCATCAACAATTCTCTAGATGCGTGTGAAAAATTGAGGGGACCTCCAATTTTACGCCGATTCCGAACGCAAGAGGCAGTGTAAGATGAAATAAAAACTTTGGGCCCGAGTAGGATTCAAACCCACGACGTTCTGCTAAGCAGCCAACGCACCTTACCGCTAAGCTACGGACACTACACATTGTTCATTAGCAGACTATTATATTGCGACTGTGAATTTTCAACTCACTGTTATCAAAGTCTGCCATATAACTCTCGGGAACTGTACTGTAATAGGGGATAAGCCTTGCAGTTTTCTAGTCTTATATGGGCTATATTTGCCTTGTCTAAGGAAAACCGGAACAAGTTTAAACAAGCTAGGAAGGCCTGCAACGCCCATAGACAAAGTTTTTGCATGTCCAAAAATTAAGGCAAAAAATACTGCATGTCCCAAAGGCAGTAAGAATTTTTGGTCATTCGTAAAAAATATGAAGAATTCAAACCTTTTCCTTCAAACCTTTTTGCTAGGCCGCCAACTCTTCGCTGCCAGAGAGTGTCATGACTCCGCCTTTTTTTGAGTGCGTCAATGATTCCATGGGACAAATCTTCTTTCGCATTCGTGCTGTGGCGAGAGTCTTAAAGGATCTCAACATACATAAATCCGCTGGTCCGTATGTTAACCCCGCAATAATTCTAAAGAGGTGTTCTTACACGCTGGCAAAACCCTTGCTTAAGCTTTTCCATCTATCCTATTCTTCTGGGCTCGTTCCGAGCAGTTGGAAAACAGCATTTGTCCAGCCAATCCCAAAAAAAGGCGAATCGTCTTCTCCCTCCCCAATTATCGTCCGATTGCACTTTCGTCCCTTCTTTCTAAGGTCATGGAAACGCTGAGTGAAATAGCCAGTTGCATTCCTCCTTTCAAACAATTCGCCCGTAATACTCGCGTTTCTAGGAATGCCCATCAGTTTACCCTCGAGCCCAACTTCGGACGTACTCTCAAGTATAGAGAATCGTTCTTTAGCCGAACTACACGAATGTGGAACTCCCTTCCACACTCTGGCTTTCTCAATCATTACAATGTTCAAGAATTCAAAACCAATATGCACCGACACCTCCTTTTCAACCCCATTCCTAAAGCACACTCACTGTTTCTCTGGCATAAAAAGGGTTTAAAAAATCCCTTGAGTGGATGCAAATTATTGTATATAATTATTGTGAGTATTGACAGCTGCAAAAACTTTGAAGATGCTATTTATTTTTAGTGGTGCTTGCTTGTCTTATTGTTTTACGTCGTCATCCCTCGATTGGAACCGATTCGCGTATTACATTTACTAGACAAGCAGTGCTGGTATTTCCATTCGCTTAAGAACATCTGTATAAACATTAATTCGTTGTCAGTTTTACAAATAAAGGTTTTCCTGAATCATCCGAAAGATAAACAAAGTTTGCAGAAAAATAAACCTACTTTTTTCCTACTTGGCAACTAATGTCTTCTCTATCCTTTCTTTTCTCTTAACACAGCTAATTATTTCGTTTATTTGCACATCTTGTCTATAAATTACGCAGGTTTCCCAAAAAAAATCAAAGTTGAATGTCTATGTGTCAAAAAAAGAGCCTTCTCTATCTGTCAACCCTAAAAAATGAAATATGTATAATGCATAACCTAACTGTTTTTCCAGTTATTTTAAATTTGAATTTGAACAATTTTTTCTTAACAAAATGGAATATCTTATAGGCGTTCATCAATTGGTACATTCATGCGACCCCATTCCTCCGAAGGCACCCAATCGACAACAAAGTTGAACAAGGAAAAACCACAAGTACCCAAATTGGACTATCGCTCAATGGTGTCTATTGATGATAAACCGGAATTATTCGTCAGTGTCGATAGTAAGTATTTATTGTATATTTGACAAACAAACACAACTATTTTGATTTTTTGACTTTCAATTTTAATACAAGTTTTAAGAAAAATAGTATTTTTTTCATATGATATCGCACTAACATGTTTCTTTGTTCTTTTTTTCTATTGTTCAATATTCATAAATTTGTTAACTTCACTTACACTACCAAATAATGTACTTTGTAACAAATACATCTTTTTGAAACTTGAAACTCTTATCCTTGTTACAAACAAATATATATCACATTGTAGTTCGGGCACCATTTTTTCCAAATCTCGATCAACTTGGTATGTCAATAACAGTACATTTGTATGCATTGTACAGAATAATATCATTTTAACAACTACTCAATGTTGTAGATCTTCTGTTTAGTCTCTCTTTCATGTTCTGAATCTCTTTCTTTTGCATCTCAAATCTTATTTGTTTATTTTCTTTGTCCATCTTTATTTTCGTATAATATTTTTTACTACAAGGGATATTCCAAGACAAACAAATATAATCTAAAAATTTAGAAGAATTTCTTGTGTAGGAACTAGTGGTCGATTTTCCGCTGAAGCTGAAGCCAAAGCCGAAGGTTTAATTAAGCGAAGAATTCTCATTTCGAATAAAATAAAAGTACAAACGATGTGACAAAATGTGTCAGACAGCTTAAAGAATTCAAACATTTAAATTTTTTCACCGCCTACTATGATGTTACATTAATAGACAAACTTGAAAATTGATTTTTTTCGGCGCATAATACAATGCTGGACATTAATAAACATATTCTTCGCCTTCGGCCAAAAGTTCGGCCTACCTATATACCGAAGCCGAAGCTTCGGTTGGACACTAGTCAGTTCAGCGTCTACAGGGCATCAAAGTTGTATTATTCTTTTCGTCAAGAACGTTTTCTGAGTGTTAAAAGCGTGACCAACATGCCCAAAAGAAAAATTATTATTATTATTATTATTATTATTATTATTATCTTTATTTTTTCACTTCAAAAGTTAACAAACTTAAAACTAAAGATTACAAGCATGGCTCATGGGCCGTCTGCCGGAATATTTTTCTAAACTAAACATTTAGTGAGAGAAAGTATAATATAATTAAAATTTATCAAAAATACATTTAATAGAAAAAAAAAAAATGAGTTATATGAAGAAAACATTTCAGCAATTGAGAAAAGAAAACGAGTAATGCCAGAGGGAAAACAAATACTCATTTTAATGGAGTTATTTTATAAATTAGGTGAAATTAATTTATAAAATAAAATAAAATAAAAATAAATGCAACAAAATTTATCTAATGAATCTGATTCGAGTTTTAAGTGTTGTTGACTCAATTTTTAACAATATTTAATGGCTTTTAGTTTAGCTAAAACAAAAAAGGATACATAGATCTTACAAATTTGCAATTTCAAATGCGGTTCGGGCTTTTAGTTTGGCGAAAACAAAAAAAGATATCTTTAAGATTTTAATGGTTAGCAATCTTTCAAATGCGATTAAGGCTTTTAGTTTAGCTAAAACAAAATTGTAATAGAGTTATTATAAAAGTATATTGTTGTACATGTTTCTAAATGAAACTGCATCTAATAAAAACTGAATAAGTAGACGCCAACCGTTATCTCCATTCAGAACACCTAGACATTCTTCAAGTGACAGAAAACTCTTGTTAAAATATAGCCGCCGGAATTCTTGCAAGATTGGGCACAATGCAACAAAGTGGAAAGTGTTTTCAACTTGATTAAGGTTGCACAAAGTGCAGTTTGGGTTGTTATCAGTTCTGTGAGGTCTGTGATTGAGCTCTAGCATCTCCGTGCGTGCTTTGAATATGATACTCATTTCCATTACAGTAAATTCATCTCTAAAGTAATTAGAAGTCCCGAGACTGAGGTTAAGTTTACTGTAAATTGGTCTCGACACAGACTCCCTCGCCCTATCTAGATAGCTTTGGAACAAGTGATCATCAATAGTAGATATACATTCATAGAGAACGTGTCTCCACGTATCTAAACTATCAACAGATAGAGACAGAGGAAAGTTGTGTGCCGAGGCCAAATCATACCGACATCTAAAACACACTGATAGGATCCTCTTTTGCAAATTGTTGACCGACCTTTGCATTACCCTCAATATATAATCTGCATTTGCTTTTAAATTCATAATAAATATTGGAGCAAGTCCCGTTTCAATCTGTATAGCATAGTTGGGCGTGTTAGTTGGGAGTCTAAAGATACGCTTGAAAAAATATCTTTGGACAGCTTCGATTTCTTCTATTTGCTTGTACCCATAAACTTCATTGCCATAACACAAACAGCTTTTGATGGTTGCTTCAAACACTTTAAACTTAGACGTAGGATCTACAAGTTTGTTATTAAAAAAGTTTGACCACATACAATTAATTGCAGTTTTTGCGATTCTCACCTTATCTTTTATGTGAACACCAAAATTCAGGTTATAAGTTAATGTGTAGCCTAAATATTTAAATTCTTTCACCACTTCTAAGTTGGACCCATTGAGGGTCCAGTTGCGGTCGGTTCTAGTGCTACGATGTTGGGACCTAAAGACCATAATCTTCGACTTCGTGGTGTTTATTTGGAGATCCCATAGATCACAAAATTGTTTTAATTTGTTTATTTGAAGCTGAAGTGTGACTGCATTATCAGTTAAGATCACCAAGTCATCAGCGTAGAGCAAAACTTTAATAGATAGATCACCAAAAGTAACACCACCAGGGATATAGTCTTCAATATCATTTATATACAGTGAAAAGATTAGCGGGCTTAAAATGCAGCCTTGAGGCACACCTGTATTACAACTAAACGGTTTCGATTTGTTACTACCATTAGAAACTACAGCCGTCATGTTTGAGAGCAGCTGCTCATAGATTCGGATAAATTTTGTCGATAGCCCGATAGCTGCAAGTTTAAATAGTAGAGATCTTCTGTTAATGGTGTCAAATGCTGATTTAAAGTCAACGAAAAAAGCGTAAAGATTTATTTTTTTCTCTAAGTAACGTCTAGCAACACTTGTGAGAGTGAAAATTTGGTCGATTGTCGAAAGATTAGCCCGAAAGCCCGCCTGAAAGCAACTTATTTTGTTGTTTTGTTCCACCCATCTTACAAGCCTGGAATAGAGGATCTGGGTGAATAATTTCCTTAGAGAACTTAGCACAGAGATGCCTCTATAGTTTTCAGGTAAAATAGGGTCACCCTTTTTAAAAATTGCAGAGATAGATGAGGACTGGAAAATTCCTGGAAACTGCTCCACTTCAAACATTTTGTTGAAGAGCACTAAAATAAACTCTAAAAACTGCAAGCTGGCGTTTTTATAGAACTCAGCTGGTATGCCGTCTAGCCCTGCAGCCTTGTTGTTCTTCATTTTTTTTAGTGCAACAACCAGTTCTAACATAGAGAATGGAGCGTCTAATTCTTCAATATATATAAAAGGCAGAGCAAAGCTCATACATTTCTGACATGGATCAGCTATGAAAAGTTGTTCAAAGTGCAATGCCAGTATATCCACTCCAATGGGATTTATAACTGATCTATTACGGTCACTCAAAATGCGCACATTGGCCCAGAAAGCTTTAGAGTCATGACTTCCAACCAAATTTGATGCAGATTTTTTTAAAAAAAGTTCTTTTTTTTGCTTACATAACTCTTTAAAAGCGTTGTTGAAATACAGATATAAAGACTTAAAAAAAACATCATTTGAATCTCTAAAGAGTTTTAAGAACTTAAACGACCTCTCTCTACTTTTTCTGCATTCGTTGTCGAATAAGAAAAATTTGTCTGTAAAACGGCTGAATATAAAAATGCGAACCGTTTGAGATGACATTTCTCAAAGAGTAATACGTGGTTACATTGTGTAACGGGAATAATGAAATGATCATTGCACTGGAGAACTGACTGTAGAAGTAACGATAATAGAGAAACTTTACGAAAGTGTTAAAGTTAAAACGATAGTTTTTTTGAATACCATCCAAAAGGCTAACTATAATGAGCGGACGCTATAGTGTCAGAACCGAACGAAACGCTCCCTTCCGAACTGCATGTGAACACTTTACCCATAATGAACGGATGTGTACGGAAGTATCTTTCAAAATAAAATATTTTGCAATTTTAACAAGTTAATTACCTGATTTCAACAACAAATCGAATTCCTCTTCAGAAAAATCAATAAAACCAGTCAAATTTTCGTCCGTAAAAAGCGAAGGGAAGCGCAGTTTACGTCCGTAAGCAAAACTGAAAGAAAATTGACGAAACGGAGCAATCCGCTATTTAGGGCACAATATACGAATTCCTTGTATTCGCTCAGTAACGGACGGCTCCGTCCGCTCCGTTCCGTTTATTAAGAGACTAAGTAGCTAGAGCACCAGCCCAGAAACGAAGCCTTACACTGACTGCCTCGACCGGTTGTAAGTTAGGGTGAGCCTTATCTTAAAACTTTTGAAATTGCTTACTTCCAACTAACCAAATGAGAAACGCGGTCGGGGATAGAGTCCTGGGGCACAAAACTACTTATGTTATAGATTTCAGACTTGAATCCGTCCAATACAACTTTTATCGAACGTTCCAAAAGAAAGTTTCTAACACACCATGAGACTTTCCGTTTAAAATATTTCAATACGTATTGTACATGTTTAGTGTATACTGAACTCCTCCTAAACGGGCGTTGGGGGGATGGTGTGGATTAATAAATCAGCCCGGTAGGTGGCGCTGCAGTCTAGGTTATTTATCTATACTTACTTACTTACTTACTTAAGGTGTTACTACAGTCCGGCGTGGACTTGGGCCTCAACCTCAAAACCTCTCCATCCAGCTCGGTTCCTAGCTAGCTGTCTCCAGTTTCGCACGCCGAGTTGGTTGAGGTCATCTTCAAGTTGCGTGCGCCATCCGAGCCTTGGTCTTCCTCGGGAGTATTGGTTCCCATCCTCTCCACGTGACCAAGCCATCTGAGTCATTGTACCTTCACTCTTTTAGCTAGGTTAGTATCGCTGTACAGCCCGTACAGTTCTCTCGAACCGGGCTAGGGTGCTGTCATCCGTTTTTGACAAGGTCTCCATGCTACTGCACCATATAGCAGGACGACGATGATGAGGGTCTTATAGTTGTTCGGGAGTGGGCTTCACTACTGATAAGCTTTCTTAGCCCGAAGAAACAGCGATTAGCAAGAGTTATTCTCCTTCTGATCTCGGCGCTGATGTCATTGGTCGTGTTGAAAGCGGATCCAAGGTATACAAAGTCCCTAACTACCTCGAAATTATATGCGTCTATCGTGACGTTTTGTCGTAGACTACGGCGGAATATACTTTGTTTTGCCTTCATTGACCGCTAAACCTATTTTTTTCAGCCTCTGTCTGTCGCAAAAGCACTGTTGACGCCACGCTGCGTTCTCCCAATGATGCACAGACTTCTGGAAGATAGTACCTCTAGTGTTGACGCGGGAGTTCTGCACTATTCGTTCCAGTATGATATTAAAGAAGCATGCAGCGCTGCTTTATATGCTTCTTGCTTGGCTGCATGTACCTGCCTGCATTCATCATCAAACCAGGGGTTCCGTTTTGGCGGCCGCGTGAAACCCAGCACATCAGAGGCAGCATCCCTAATGGATGCTGGCTGTAGCGGACTTCTCATGAGGTTACTTGACACTCGATCTGGCGATCTCTTTTATTGTAGCCGCTCGACGTTATACTTCCTTCTAGTACTCCTTGTTTTTGGCTCTGGTCGAGATATCCGCTGTACTACCTTGGCTACAACGAGGTAGTGATCCGAGTGGATGTTGGCCCCTCGAAAAGTTCGGTCATCAATAATGCTTGAAGAGTGTCTTGTGTCGATCGCAATACGATCAATCTGCTTGACAGTTGATTGGTCTGGATACCCCTAGGTCCCCTTGTGGATGTTGAGATGTGGGAAACGCGTACTACCATTGAAGTTTATTTCATTTTTTTTATCCTTTTAGATTATTTCAACGATACAAATAGTGTCAGCTGTGTCTTCTTACTTGTAAAAAAATGTGAGAGCATTACGTTGTGATGTCAGAGCCGTTTTCTGTCATTTCTTGTAAGCGATGTCAGTCTCTTTTTCCTACAAAAATACATTGACTGATGGAACCGGTCACATTTTAAACATTGCTTAAACGTGCTTCCACTTTAAAACTTCTTCGTCAAAATATATTCCTACTGCGTGGTTGCTTTTGATGCAGATGACCCTAATGTCATCAAAACTGATGCAGTAAACAAGTTAAAAATAATTTTGTTTTTTATACAAAAATGTCTTATCAAAAAACATTTCATAGTCAGAGCACCTCCAATAAAGTAATCTTCACAAGAAGTGTGGTGATAAGCCTACCAGTTTTTAGTAGAAAATAGCATTAACTTTTGACATACAATTTTATTAACTTTAACTTGGCACGATGATAACAGGGTCAATTGGACGAACAAATTGATTGTAGTCAAATTAAAATGTTGGTAATTTTCCATCAGCAAACATAATAATCAATGGAATTTTTTATTCTTAGTGTTTTTGATAAGAAAAAAATGACGCAGTGGAGGACATGATGACCACTGCGTCATTTATTTTTCTTGAAATGTAAATAGTTGCTGATAAGTGCTACCTCATGTTAATTATTATTGAATTGGCATTGATAATGCCTTGATTTATTTTTGGCAAAAATGCACGGTTTGATAAAAATGCAGTTCGAGGGTTATCTTGACTATGCTTTGGAAGGCACCTAAACGGGACTTAAACCAATACATTCGCCCTGGTGTTTAACCACATTTTTACTTGAGACATATTGAATTCGTAAAACACAAGTTGAGCTTTTGATGAGATATGACATTGCGATGATAGAGAAGTCGAAAAAAAAGTGGGTCCGGCGATTCCGTCCGTCTATCTGTCTGACTGAAAACGCACCTACAGCACCTTAACCACTGGTCCGATTGACTCAAAACTTAGAAATTAGAGGTTTGAGCGAAAATGCATGGCTCGTTTTTTTGATTTTGTTTTTAAGATCAAAAGGAGGGAAAGCCAACATCGATTCGGAACACTACCTCGTCGAAGCCAATCCCAACAACGGCTAAAACAAAAACGCAGCCTCTAATGTGCTGGGTTTCACACAGCAACCAAAATGAAACCCCTGGTTTGACGAAGAATGTAGGCAGGCCCATGCAGCCAAGCAGGAGGCATACAAAGCGGCACTGCAAAAGAGGAGAGTGGAACGCTGCCGGCTTCTCAGGAGAAAAAAGAGAAAGCATGAGTGCGTCAGATCGAGGGTGTTGAGAGAGCCAACAGTAGGAATGAAGTTCGGATTTTTATCGGAATATAAAACAGCTATCTCAAGGTCATCGAGGAAGAACCGATGCCTGCATCGGAACATCATGATAGTAGTATTGCAGTCAATGCTGGCTGTAGACTGTATAACGGCGACGACGAACAAAACCCAGCCGCGCTGTCAGACATTAGCCATTCATTGAAAACGATGATAGCCAACAATTCCGTGAGCACGACCTAGAAGAAGTGAAAACAGCAATATCACTGCTGAAATCCAACAAAGCCGCTGGAGCAGATGGCCGAGCTGCCGAGCTATTAAAGCAACAGACGACGAGCTAAATAGGAGCATGCACCAAATCATCTGTAAGATATGGTCACAGGAATGCATGTCCGATGAATAGAATAGGATCCTCTCTGCCGTAATATGTGAAGCCATTCGTCAACAATCTGATTGATCCTTACAAATGTGGCTTCAGACTAGGAAAGTCAATTATCGACCAAATTTTCATTTTGCGGCAGTACTTGAGAAAACCTATGAACTCCAAATCGATACCAACCACCTTTCCATCGATTTTAAGGCCGCGTATGACAGCATCTACAGAGACGAACTACATAAAGGCTGCCAAGCTCGTTCGCTTGTGCAAAATGATGATGGAGAAATCACGCTGCTCCATGAAGGCTGGCAACGAGCTTTAAGAATCTTTCGATGTCAAAAAAGGATTCAGACAAGGCGATACAATGTCGTGCGATTTCTTTAACATCGTTCTTGAGAAGATAGCGCAGAACTGCAAGGTCAACACCAGACGCACTGTCTTCCAAAAAATCTGTTAACCTCTCGCGTACGCCGATGATATTGATATAATGGGAAGAACACAGCGTGATGTCAATGGCGCCTTTGTGAGAATTGAGACAGAAGCGGCAAAAATGGGTTTAACGGTAATCGAGGGAAAATCAAGTAATATATGCTGTCTTCGTGGAAGGACACCCAACACGACGGCTTGGACAAAACGTCACAATAGACGCATACAACTTCGAGGTAAAAGACGAGCTTGTCTACCAAGGCTCCACTATAAACACGAGCAATAACACCTGCGCCGTGATCAGCCAAAGAATAAATCTTGCTAATCGCTGTGTCTTTGGGCTAAGAAAGCAATTAAATGCCCTCTCTCGAGCAACTAAGGTAAAATTGTACAACAACCTCATCATCCCAGTCCTGCTGTATGGTGCAGAAGCATGGACCTAGACAAAATCGGATGAATGGGCCTTATGCTGTTTCGAGAGGAAAGTTCTTCGGGTCATCTTTGTCCCGTGTGCATTGAGGGGAATGGCGAAGAAGATATAACAGCGATCTTTACAACGACATGCAGCTCGCGAGAAAGAGAATCAGATGGTCGGTCATTTTAGAGCAGGTGGACACCAATGCTCCGGCCCGAAAGCCTTCGACACTATTCCCGAGGGACGTCGGAGGAGAGGAAGACCGCGACTCAGGTGGCGCACTCAAGTGGAAGAGGACCTCAATCAACTCGGAGTGCAAAACTGGAGACAGCTAGCTAGGGGCCAAGCTGGATGGCGGAGACTGAGGTCCAAGTCCACAACGGACTGTAGTGCCACCTTAAGTAAGTAAGTAAGATCAAAATTTTAGGGTAGCCACCAGAGATTAAAATGAGTATGTTTGAACAGTTCGAACACGTCCAACTTTTTCTTGTGTGCTTGTTCATACTCGTTCGTTTGCAACCCTTATTTATGAATAAATTGATTCATAAGTAAAAAGGCTTGTAAGTCAAACCAAGCAAGCAGAGGAAACTCGTAAATATTTTTCGTTTTCGATCATTTCAAGTCAAATTGATTCACAAGCAATCTGTTTGCTTGTACTTACTCAATCATGTTCGAGTTTTCGGGTAAAATTGTTTGGATGTTTCAATTTTTTTTCTCTACGAAGAAAAAAAGGAAAGATGTAGGCTTTGTATGGGTTATAATATAATGAATAAAAATATTTTTAAATGAGTTAGGTGGCCGGATTTGCAGTCATAAATATAATAATCCGCACTGGAAACATTATTTTTCACATTAATTAAAGAAAGGATTTATTAATGAATGCATACATTAAATGTAGGCTAGGTATGTTTGTATAGGTACCTAAATAGAAAGTAGTGATTGACGAAGATTATGTCGTGGGAATACCTGCTGCCGGTTGGTAGAGAATGCTGTTTGATAAGGATATTTTAAATATTGTTAATCTTTGTATGACATATCTGACCTTCTACCTATTACCAAGCTATCTACTACTTTCTGGATAATATATTGTAATTCCTTTCTAGGGTGGGATGTTGGCTATTTTTTAGAGTATTAAAACAAAAATTGAGGTATGTAAGAAGAAGTCAAGCTGTGAATGAATTAGTTTCAGTAATAATTTTTGGTTCTCCGCATTTTTTTTTATAAATTAATATTTTTTTGTTTCAATGAGTACATTTTTAAATATTAAGATTCAAATGAAATTATAAAGATATAGAACGTATGGTATTTAAGGTATGAGATGTGCAAATCGATTCAAGAAAATATGCCAGATACTGTGCGTGTTCTACAGCATAAACAACAGCTGCAACGATTTCAAGAGATCAAGAATAATTTATTGAATGAAAATGTTATATTCTTGACTCCCTTTAAATTGTTTTTGGTTCTCCTGTTTGTAGAAGGGGCAGCTAGCGAATTTATGGTATTTAAGGTATAAGATGTGCAAATGATTCAAGAAAATATGCCACGAAAATATTTTGACTCCCTTTAAAGAGACGTTTTTGGAGCTGGAATCGTCAAAAGCACTACACATAGGGTTTTCCCACACTACAACAAGCTATTGAAAACCTGCACCCTGGGTGAAACGGATTCATTCAATTTAACTGAATTCAAAGGAAAAGTGAAACATTATCTTATGACTTTATTTTACCCTGACCGCTACGTTCTAATATCCGCCATGCAACAACATAAGATTATTACAAGCAGCAGAGAAGACTAAAATGTACGATTTTATAAAGTCCCTAGCTCCAGCCATTGAACCAAATACGAACTCTTTGGATATGCAACCGTCAGTTTCTTCAAGGGAATGTGATATGTCATATGTACGCCGATTTTGCTGGAGAAAATTCAACTGAAAACGCGGATTAATTTGCTCATGAAATCAAAATGTATATTGAAACCCATACACAAGGTCCTGTTGTTATTCTACAATGGTTTTTTGAACACAAAAAATCAAAAGAATCAAAATATGTGGATTTTTTTATTTCTATTCGTTTCTATTTTATTCGAAAAATTATACACTGGTATAAAAATTCGACAATGAAAAAAATCAATGATGAAAATAAACCTCCTGACCATAAATTACCTACATTTCCACTCAGCACACAAATCTCAAACAAACCAAACAATATTTCTCGATTTACTTACAAGCGCCATGAATAATGGAGTGGTGATTGTAAGCGATTCTACTTTCAATCAGTAAACTCGTTTGAACTCGTTTGAAATAAGGGATGACTTGTAAATAGTTTTACTCATGAATAAAAAAACTCGAAATTACTTGTTTGATGGTTGACTCAGTTTGATCAAACTCGTTTTTTTTGAGTAAATACCCGAAACTTACAAGCAATACTTGACTCATTTTAATCTCTGGTAGCCACCATTCATTTTTTTTTTCGTAAAAACCAAAAGTTTCAATTTTCTCAAAAAATGTTTGTTTAAAACACTGATTTATTTTATGTTAAAAAAATGTTTTTATATTGCTCCGAAACGGTACCTCCTATAGAACCGTTTTGTGGTTATAAGTTTTTTTTCGAAAAATATACCAAATACCCAAATTAATTTTTAACACAATTTCGGAAAATTTTATATATAAAAAATTAATTAAAAAAAAAAAACATAAGGCTCCTAGGATTTTATTTTTTAATTTTGATTGAATCTGTTTTTGAGGTACAAATTTCAATTTCAATTTTTAATTATGTTGTTTTTTTATGCTTGTTTTGAGTTATAATTTGGAATAAAGGAGCAGGTTCGTACGACCCAGTCGTGCACATTTTTTTCATATCATCCTGCATCCAAACTTGTTAAAATTCCAAAAAAGTTAATTAATCCAAAAAAAAATGCAAAACAATCTAAACTTATTTTTAAACAAAACCACTTTCTACAAGGTTAACAAGTTTCGACGACATCTTATCTGTTTTGTCTAAGTTTCTTCCAATTGTCACTTGTGTATACGCTTTTTTCCTTTTATGTCTTCATTAGTGTTCTTTTAATAGAAATTAATTAAATGGCGCTGAACATTTTCTTGTTAATTAAGATTCTCTAAATAATTAAAAAAAATGTTTCAGCAGACTTCTGGCGATGTCCTACTTTCTTAATAACTTGTTGTAGTTGTTGTTGCACCGGTTTTCAAAATTAACATTTAAAACAAATACAATTATTATGCGAACAAATGGTATCAAGGAATATCACAGCGTGACATCTCGCGATGTTCTTTTTATTGACTTATCCACTCAATTGTTAGTTCAAAATTTTTAATTCATTTGTTAACATCTTCAATCAACAAATATTTGGATTCAAACAAATTTGCCAACAAAAGGTCTCTGTCCTGTAATATAAAACATTGGAAAATTTTGATTTGTTATTATTAGCGACTTTTTTTAAAACGTGCAAATTAAACCGCTAATAAGTTGGATAAAATTTGACGTTTGTTTATTTATTTTTCGCTTAGCAAATTATGAGTCATTCAGGAAGTACAATGTTTTTGTTTTCTTAATTTTTTAATGCATAAACAATGAAACCGTTAAATTTTCAGGATTAAAAATAACACCTTGAACGGGACCGTTTTAAGTATGTATTTTTAAAATTGGTATTATGGTTTGGATTTCGGTTCATTGAAGGCCGAAATTCGAATAAAAACTGTTATGCGACCAAGGACTTAATTTCATAATTAAACTTGAATTTACATTTGCTTTGGAATTTTGTTTTGGTGTCAAACAGGTGTACGAGGCTTAAAAATGTTTTCTTATTAATTAAATAGTAATTGTTGTTCAGTAATATTTTTGTTTTTAATGATAAAGACAACAAATCCAAGACATAAGCGCTTGTACTGTAATATACGCCTTGAATTCAAGAAGGGGAATATTGGAAGAGTTTCGGCTTGAAGTTCGTTGTTTTTTTTTTCTCAGAATAAGCTACGGACACTACAAGAAGAGATTACCGAGATAGTTATTCCTACTATTGGAGAGTGCCGGACATGTGCATGGAAGAAGTTGGACTGTTTCCACTTCCACCCCGTCCAAGCATCTTCTACAGAAATTATTTGTGTAGACCCTCAGCCTCATAGCATGTCTCCTTATGACACAACGTCCTGTTATGACTCTAATTGTGGAGCTTATATTTTGTCTGGTCAGGGAAATCAACCCTTTTGACCGCTTCAGGTCTATGCTTGGCTATATTTGTTTGGTTGCTAGACAAGTGGAACCCTGTGACCATCTAGCATTTGCTGATTCTAGAGCATATTGATTGAGAAGATATTTGCATGAGCTCATCAGCTTTACAATTTCCCGGAATGTCTCTGTGACCCGGCACTCAAATGAGGTGAATGTTAAACTGTTCTGTCATCTCATTCAGAGATGATCGACAGTCGTGGACTATTAGAGAGTTGGTGGAGACAGGCGCGAGAGATTTGAGAGAGGCTTGGCTTGAGAAGATTCGTATATCCTTGCAAAATATAACGTTTTCTTTGGGTCAGGGTAATGTCTCTTTTATCGCCATTACTTCTGCCTGGAAAACACTACATTGATTGTCTATATGATAGACTGAGATTCAGTAAATACCACTTCCAACGCACGCCGTAGTCGGTTTTTGAACCGTTTGTATAGAATTGTATCGTGTTTTCTTCCAGAGGTCCTCCTTCTTCCCAAAAGGATCTTGAAGGTATAGAAATATGGAAGTTAGTATCGTCTACCATTTTTGGGGTGGAATAATCTAAGCGATATGGGATTGATCTGAAGTTGTCTTAAGATAGTAGTATGACTAGTTTTGTTACTGATCCATTGAGAGGTGGCTCTAAGCCTCACGCATGAGTTGGATGCCACCATTTTGGAGAAAATGTCAAGAAGTGTTAGGTTTAAAAGTACCTCCAAAGCTGCTGTAGGTGTTGAGCGAAGTGCTCTCGTGATGCACAAACCTGCTGACCGCTAGACCTAAATGTGCTTATTCAAATTTACCACCTTGTCCAATGCGGCCCATTGTCGTATGGCAACGCCATAAATGAGTATCGGTCTGATTACCGAAGTGTATAGCCAGTAAGCTTTTTTTTGGAGAGAAGCCTTATTTTGGGCCTATGGCCTTTTTTACAAGTAAAGAGTGCTTAAGTAGTCTTCTTAATTCTTTCATCAATATTTGCCTTCCAATTTAGTTTTCCGTCTAAAATGAAGCCTAAATATTTGGCTTGGTCAGAAAGGCTTAGGGGTATTACTGCCTGGCGTAAGACAACACTATTGTGTGCTCGTAATAATGTTGCCAAAAATGTTTAGTCTCTAAAAAAACACTAAAACCGACTTTGGATACATGTTTAACAACTTCGCTGCCCCTAAACAAAGGCAAAAAATATATTACGCTCACTTCCTGAATCACATTTGATACAAATGATAACAGAGATTACCCTTGCCACCAATTATCACGTTGATGAAAAAAACAAAACTTAGTCATAGAAAAAATGATGGCACACTTCAAAATGAGACGTCGAACAGATTTCTTAATTTCTTATTCTGAATCATATATGATTCAGGATCGATCAAATATGATTCATGAATCAAATATGATTAATGAATCAAATACACGGCTCAAATGTATTTGATCATCATGAATCATATTTGATTCATGAATCACATTTTAGCCGTGAATCACATATAAGTAATGAATCACATATGATGCATGAATCACATATAATTCATGAAATGATTTTGAAGAAAAAATTTTAGAATAAATTATTATAGGTTAAAGTGTTTCCTTCTTCAGATTGGAAGATAGAGTTTTTTGCACTTTACACAATCTTTGATTCCAAACTAAAACAAATGACAATTTCCAAATCTTCCACGACAATAAAACATAGACGTAGTCAAATTTGAGAATAAAAACGTTTAATTTGATTGAAAAGAGTGTTTTTTACGCATGAATTCGTCAATTTTAATTTGTTGTTTACTTTTGTAAATAATCATCATTTCAGTCTATTGCAATGCATGAATAAACAAAAACACCAAAAACAAAAAAAAAAAACACTGTAAATCCAATTGTTGTGTGTAAACCTGTGCATCTAAACGTATACCAAGGAAAACCAACCTATTTGTCTAAACCTTTTCTTCTTCTACTTTATTCTCTTCACCTACTCTATACCACCACCCACCGCCCACTCCACACCCAAATTGTATTGTTGTAAATAATTATATATTTTTATTTTTAACTTTTTCCAATTAATTAATTCGACTTTTTTTCTTTCTTTCATTATTCCATCATTGCTCAACTCCAATCAACAAAATAAAAAAAACACAACAACAATTAGAATTGATTCCGAGACCAGCCAGAGCCTGTCCCGATCCACCGCTTTATCTCCGACTACGTATGGGCAAACCAATTGGCAAAGCAATTCCACTACCAACATCAGTGATGTCGTATGGAAAAAATAAATTACGACCAGAATATTGGTTTAGTGTACCAAAGAATCGGTAAGTGTTTGCTGTCTATCGATGTGTGATGATAATATGATATCTGAGTTAGTGACCACGTAAAGAACCACTCCTAGAAATTGATACACAGATATAATTTGGGTATCACTATCTGTGATGATGGGGAACGTGCCATAGCCAAATAGAAAATGATTATGCGACAAACAAAACTTGTTATATGAAATTGCATGATACTGTTGACTTTTTTCGATCTATTACTTAAGAGCGGATCCGATTTGCAGCATTGACAGTAATTCTTTTGGCGTTATAGACAAAAAAAAAAAAAACTATTATATGGACACAATGACATTGTTATAGGTGAAACTTATCAGACAATTATAAGCAAAACACTTTCGTTCACTAGACTTATACAATGAACTAAGTTGTCCCTAGACGTGCAATATTATTATGCAATTTATTGCACAATATTTATACTTTTTTTGTTTGTAAAATCTTGGATCTAATTTACGGTTGAATTGACAACTTCGTCAAATATTCCAAATGGTTTTATCAGGTTAACTAGGTTTCGCCATTGGTACTTGTATGTACTTTTTTGGATTTGCGATGAGATAAAGATGAGCACGACGTATGCGTGTGTCCCTTAAGCTTTTCCCAAGTGTATCAACAGCATGGTAACCGGTTATCAACAAGGTTTCCCTTGGCTATCAACGGAGTTTCCTCCGGCTATTAACGACCTTTCGATCGACTATCAACAAGGTTTCCCTCGGCTCATCAACGGCTTTGAACCGGTTTAAAAACGGATTTCCTCCAGAACCGATTATCAACAAGATTTCCCTTGGCTATCAACGGAATTTCCTCCGGCTATCAACGATCTTTAGATCGACTATCAACAAGGTTTCCCTTGGTTCATCAACGGTTTTGAGCAGGTTTAAAAACGGAGTTTCCTCCGGAACCGGTTATCAACAAGGTTTCCTTTGGCTATCAACGGAGTTTCCTCCGGCTATTAACGACCTTTCGATCGACTATCAACAAGGTTTCCTATGGCTCATACACGGCTTTGATCCGGTTTATCAACGGAGTTTCCTCCGGCTATCAACGATCTTTAGATCGGCTATCAACAAGGTTTCCCTCGGCTCATCAACGGCTTTGAACCGGTTTAAAAACGGATTTCCTCCAGAACCGATTATCAACAAGATTTCCCTTGGCTATCAACGGAATTTCCTCCGGCTATCAACGATCTTTAGATCGACTATCAACAAGGTAAGGGAAACCTATTTGACCCACTCGATCTGCTGAATGACCTACTGTCTCAGTTATGTCGCGAACCTTCAAATGATAGTCTGCCTCCGTAGTAGCATTTTTAAGAGTATCTGGACGAGTCTCTAATCAAAAACAGATGAGCGACTTCGTGGCAACTCATAAAAGAAATTTTTGACGGTCACAATCGGAGAATAAGAGTCACCGTGCACGCTCTTTGATTTCCGATATGTCTCTTTTTCAATTTTTCTGAAATCTCAGAATCCGCTCAGCTCGGTCCCAAGCTAGCTGTCTCCAGTTTCGCACGCCAAGTTGATTCAGGTCCTCTACCACCTGTGTGCTACACCTGACTCGCGGTCTTCCTCTTCTGTGACGTCCTTCCGGGTTGTTTTCGAAGACTCTTCGAGCCGGAGCATTATTTTCCATTCGCTTACATGTCCCAACCATCTAAGTCGTTGGCCTTTTATTTTTCTGGCTACTTCAGTGTTCAGAATTTTTCTCCCAATGGAGCCTAAAGCGTTTTCATCCGATGTTATCATGTTCCATGTCTCTGCACCATACATTAGGACTGGGATTTGTAGACCGTCACTTTAGTTGCTCGGGAGAGGAATTTACTACTCAATTGCCTTCTATGTTCAAAGAAGCAGCGATTGGCAAGAGTGATCCTTCGTTTGATTTCAACGCTGGTGTTGTTGTCTGAGTTTAAAACGGATCCTAGGTAGACAAAGTCCTTAACTACCTCGATGTTAAATCTGTCTATGTTGATGTTTGCTCCTAGACATCGATGTTGGTAGTCCTTTCTTGTCGACAGCATTAACTTGGTGTTGCCCTCCTTGACCGCTGGACCCATCTTCCTGGCCTCCGTCTCAAGGCTTACGAACGCTCCACTGACATCACGCTGTGTTCTTGAAACAGTGTCATCTGCGTATCCTAATAACTGGAAGGACTTTTGAAACATTGTGCAAACGTCAACATTGGTGTTGACGTTTGAGTTTTGAACAATCTTTTCAAGTATGGTGTTCAAGAAATCGCATGACAACTCATCGCTTTGTCTATAACCTTTTTTGACATCAAATGCGTCCGTTTGTTTTTTTCCGGCCATGATGGAACAGCGTGAGTTTTCCATTGTCATCTTACACAGATGGACGAGTTTTTCTGGGATGCCAAAACGATACATTGCTCTTAGTCTAAGAGCCGCTGAAGGGCGACCTTCACCCATCTGTTAACCGGCTGAAACTTTTTCTTATGAAATTTAGTTTGAAAACATATATGAATATGATAGCTTGGCTAACGAAAAGTGTGCCAGGCTATATTAAATTTGACTTTATATTTTAATCAATTACTAACTCCTCCTTCACCCATATGTTAAAATAAATCGTTGTGCCACATAGCCATATGTGTAAGTGGGCTTGAGACAAGAAAAAAATTGTATGGGAGAGGGGGGCCTATTCCCCCCGTTTAGCCAGGAGGGGCAGTTTTCTGAAAAATTGGCTTATTTTAAAAAAAAATATTAAAAATCAACGGCTTCATCTACAACAACGTGTTATACCTTTCTGCAAAGCCAAAAACTTAGGCTTTCATTTTGTATTTAAATTTAATTGTTTTAAATAATAGTTTTAGAAAAATTAATTTTCAAACTTAAAATTTTGAAAAAAAAAAATTTCTTAAATTTCGAACTAAATTTTTCAAAATTTTATGTTATTAAGTACTAATTTTGTTTTCAACATTCAATGCTGTTTTTAATTTTTAGTCGAACACAGTAAACCGGATTGAAAAATACCTTGCCATTGTCGAGATATAAAGAAAAAAACAAAATCACTTTTTGCTTTTAAAAAAAACTTTTTTATTTTAACGTTACTGTTTTTTATATTCAAAATTATTGACAGTATTGAATGTTGAATGCAAAATAAGTACTTAATCACATGAAATTTTGAAAAAAATTAACTAAAAATTTAACAATTTTTTTTTTTGCAAAATTTTGAGTTTGAAAATTATTTTTTCTAAAACTATTATTTAAAACAAATAAATTTAAATACAAAATGAAAGCCTATGTTTTTGGCTTTGCAGAAAGGTATAACACGTTGTTGTAGATGAAGCCGTTGAATTTTAATATTTTTTAGAAAAAAATTAGCCAATTTTTCAGAAAACTGCCCCTCCTGGCTAAACGGGGGGAATAGGCCCCCCTCTCCCATACAATTTTTTTCTTGTCTCAAGCCCACTTACACATATGGCTATGTGGCACAAAGTTTTATTTTAATGTATGGGTGAAGGAGGAGTTAGTAATTGATTAAAATAAAGTTAAATTTAATATAGCCTGGCACACTTTTCGTTAGGCAAGCTATCATATTCATATATGTTTTCAAACTAAATTTCATAAGAAAAAGTTTCAGCCGGTTAACAGTTGGGTGAAGGTCGCCCTTCAGCGGCTCTCCTACTATCTATATAAATGGTCTCTATAGACGCTGTCATACGCGGCCTTGAAATCGATGATAAGTTGGCAGGTATCGATTTAAAGTTCATGGGTCTTCTTCAAGATCTGCCGTAGGGTGAATATTTGATCGATGGTGGACTTTCCGGGTCTGGAGCCACACTGACAGGACCTGTCAGTTTGTTGAAGAGGGGCTTCAAACGTTCACACAACACGGCAGACAAGAACTTATAGGCGATGTTAAGGAGACTTACACTTCTGTAGTTGGTGCAGTTCAGGGGATGTCCTTCCTTGAAGATCGGGCATACGGTGCTGAGGATCCATTCGTCGGGCGTGCTTTCCACCGACTAAATTTTGCAAATGAGCTGGTTCATGCTCCTAACCAAATCATCTCCAACAGCTTTGAACAGTTCAGCGGCTTAGACCGTCTGCTCCAGCAGCATTGTTCGACTCAAGTTTATATATCGCTATCTTCACTGTGTCAATGTCGGGTGGGTGGAATTGTTGGCCTTCTGCACCCAAATTGAATGGTTCTGTGTTCATTTTTTCATTTCATTTTCATTTTTTTTATTGGTAGTACAAATAAGACTGATGTCTTTTATAGTACATAGTGTGCGGATATATACATAATTGGAATAAAAAATTTAAGATTAAATAAAAAAGAAGAAAAAGAAGAACTAGAAGAAAAAGAAGTATAAGAAGAAAAGGAAGAAAAAGAAGAAGAACAAAAGAAGAAGAAACATAAGTTAAGGACAGAGCAAGAAATATATTTTAGTGACGAGATGAAAAATGCGCAGATAGAGCCTTTTTAAATGCAAGAGCCCCTATAATAGCCTTAATTACAGTGGGCAAAGAGTTCCACAATCGGGTGACATGGACAAAAAAAAGACGCGTTGAGTTCAGGTATTCAAAAGTGGGAGTTATTAAATTTAGGGTTCTAGAAGATTGGGCAAATTGAAGTTTTTCATATAGATACTGCGGTTGTTTGTTATTAATGACTTTGTGCAAAAATATACAAGACCTCATATCTAGGAACTGTTGGAAAGTGCAACCAAGTACCTTTTCATGGTAATGAGAAACATGATCATGTCTACCCACTCCATAAACATATCTTATTAAAGCATTGAACGCAACGAGTAGCTTATGATAACTACGAGAGTCAAGTTTGCAGTACACAACTGTGGAATAGTCAATTATAGGGACAAATAGTGTTTTTACAATCCTAAGTTTAGTAGGAACAGGTGTGAAAGATGCTGACATCCAGAGCTTGCGAAGGGCCAGCGTAGATGCGTCCGATAACGGAGTTAATATGATCTGTCGCAGTCAGGGATCGGTTAAGTTTGTAACCAAGGTTGGTAACTACATCCCTAAATTGGAGTTGAATGTTGTTAAGAGTGATTGGTGGACATTCATCTATGTTGTAGGGCCTTTTAGAGATCAGGATCAGCTGCGATTTGTTTGCATTGAGTGAAAGTCCATTTCTCTGTGCCCAATTGCAGATGTTAACTAGATCCTCATTGACTCTAGCAAACAGATCTTCAATAAGACCTATTGGACGGGAGAGATATATTTGGGCATCGTCAGCATAGAGATGAACATTAACACTTTTACAGCTGACGGGGAGGTCATTAATGAACATGCAAAATAGGATTGGCCCCAAAATTGAGCCTTGCGGTACTCCAGCTGTGAGGGGTCTGGAATCGGAAGAAGTACCATTGACAACAACTCTTTGGTGGCGGTCAGCCAGATAATGTTTTATTAGTTCTACCGACCTTACGCTAAAGCCAAAATACCAACGAAGCTTTCCACAGAGAACATTATGATCAACACTGTCGAAGGCCTTGGAAAAATCTAGCAAACAGAGAACGGTTAGGAAATCAGAATCAAATTTTGTCCTTATATCATCAAGAATTTTAATCATAGCTGTAGAACAGCTATGATTTTCTCGAAAACCAGACTGCACATGGGAAAGCAATGAGTTATCCGACAGATGTTCAGAAATTTGCTTTGCTAGTATTTTTTCCAGAACCTTCGACAAGCAAGGTAGGATACTGATTGGACGAAAATCGCTTGCTGTTAATGGCTGATTTTTTTTTGGAACGGGAATAACCTTCGCAAGCTTCCAGGAATCAGGAAAAGTTGAGGTCATTATAATGAAATTTATTATGTGCGTAAGAGAACTTAAGATGTGGTATAGAATTAATTTAATGAAGCGAATAGGTATACCATCTTCGCCGATTGCATCAGATGTTACGGATTTTACTGCGTTCACTACATCGATTTCTGTAACAACCTCAAAACTAAAATCTAATCCTTGGACATTTTGAGTCTCAGGAACAAAATAAGTGTTAGTAGAGGTCCCACAAAGAAAAGCATCATTGAATTGGCTTGCATCCAGAGGATGGACAGTTACATTTTTCTTCCCAACACCTATAGAACGCAAATTATTCCAGAGCTTTTTCGAACCTTGATGGATACTTAATTTGGATAAGAAATATCTTCTCTTTGATCTTCGGGTAATTAGGGTCGACAGATTACGGGCACGACAGTAACTGATCCAATTAGAGTTTGTTGCTGTATGTTTCCATTTCGAATAAGCTCGATTTCTCAGTTTGATAGCATTACGCACCTTAGAAGTGACGGATTTTTTGCTCGTCATCGTCATTATACAGCTTGGAAAAGTGGTCTTTCCATATCCTTAGCACTGACTCTGGTTCCACTTCGATGTTCTCTACAGGCTTCGGTTCGGGGTGTTTTAGTCCTGGAGGTTCGTTTCACCTTTTTGTAAAGCTTTTGAACATCGTTCCTGTTGTGACACCCCTCTATCTCCTCGATCGCGCGCTTCTCATGCTCCGTTTTTTTCTCTCTGAGAAGTTTGTGCTCCTGTCTCGTTTTCTGTTCATATAGCTCACGGGCTGCTCGTGTCATTCTTTGAAGCGCCGCTTTGTATGCCTCTTGTTTAGCTGCATGTGCTCGCCGGCACTCATCGTCAAACCAGGGGTTTCGTTGTGATGGCCGTGTAAAACCCTAGAAACCTACATTTTGTGCTAGCAGCAAAATACTTCTGAGGATATTTTCGGAGACATGAAAAATGATTTTGCAATCTCTTGTGATTGTACCCGTTTGACTTCGAATTTCCTCCTAGCATTTCGCGTGTTGGCCTAGATCGGGATATCGTCATTCGTACCTTGGCTACAACATGGTAGTTGTCCGAGTGGATGTTAGCACCTCGGAATGTGCGGACACCTTGCTTGCTAGGGAAGTGTCGTGCGTCGATCGCAATGTGATCAATTTGGTTGACGGTTGATTGATCAAGAGATTTCCATGTGGATATCGAGATGTGGAAATCGCGTACTTGCTACCATTAAGTCTTGCCCCGCAGCGAAGTTGATTAGCCTAAATCCGTTATCGGAGGTGGTGTCGTGTAGGCTATGTCGTCCGATTATTCCACCAAAGGTTTCTTTTCTACCCAGCCTAGCATTAAAATCTCCAAGGACAATTTTAATTTCATAGCTCGTAGGTCTTGTCGAGGAGCTCGTAGAAACTGTCTTTGGTGTCTTCATCCTCTTCCTCAGTGGGGGTAATACAATCATTTCAAAAAAAAAATTAAAACCATTGTAATGTACACTGTGGCGTATGAGTACTTTTTTAATAAAATGTTGATAAGTTTTGAAACCTCTAGCATTTTAAATATTCCTCAAGTCCAGATATCTCCAACGTTTTACATTTAATAATTATAAATTTGACTTGAATTGGCTCTATGGTCATAAATATTTTAAAAATATTCCAGCGTTGACGAATTGTACCGTTTTGTAAACACATGGGTCCCCCACCTTTATGGCGAACTTGAAGAAGAAAAAATTAAAAGCCGCGGTTTTGAATTAATTCAACACGATACAGAATGGACAAAGAGTGGTCACATCAAAAATGGTCGCACTGGTAGCGAAGAAGGCGATGAAATTGGTGACATTACACGTGAATCATGGGAGGTAAGTTGTGTCAATTTTCCTCTTACTTATTTTAACTTTTAATTATTAGTCTGCTTAGAAAAAAAGCAAAAAAAGTGAATAATATTTAGACAACCTACCTAAAAAAAAGGAATATATTAATTTAATTTAATTTTATTTATATTTTTCTCTCGAAAAATCTCTCAAAAACAATCAAATCTAAATTACCAAAATTGTGTGTGATCGTTCAAAAAATAAAACCCAAAAATAACAGCTTATAAAGGCGCCGTATACAAAAATCTACAACATTATTAAAACTGCCGGATCTCATGATTTGGATTTATTGGGTGGCGAGGTTAGGAATTTTTTTGAAATTTTATTTTCAAATAACAACCAAAGACACATACAACCTTTCTGTGTTTTTTAAGTTAACAAAAGCTTTCAAAAACAAGAACTAAAACTTAAATATAAATATTTGTTTAATTTGTAGTTGAAAATGAAAACATAAAAAATGTATGTTGCTGGTGGAACGAACTCGCCCAGATGGGTGTTCCTGTTCCACCATCATCAGTAATAATTGTTATGTGTTTTTCCCTGTTTTTGAGTTGATTTTCAGTTTTTGATTTTGTGAAAAAAATTAGAGAAAAAATAAAACACACCCACTACTAAAAAAGTTCTATACTGAATGTTAGCCAGCACCAGTTGTTATTTAGTTTTGTACTTTTTATTGTTTTTATTTGTTGAACCCAATTAAAAAGTAACTTGTTGGTTTCAATATTTGACTTTTATCAAGTAATAAGCTTTACACACTCTTAGTGATGATTGTTATGACCTATCAATTCCTTTTTTTTTTATTTTTGTTTAAACAAATTGTTGTAGTGTATTATGATCATCTTCAATCTATCTGTATAAACAATATTCTCAGAACACATCCTTTGATACAGAAGCAAAATACAAAACATCAATCAAACTGAAATGTACAGATAAATATTTATGTAAATTCTTGGCAAGCCTTGATTTTGTTAAAATTTCTTTTTGAACAATTTTGTTGATCTCTTTTGGGCGGATGTTTATTCATTTTTTTTTGTTTTCTCAAAAATTTGTTATTTCAAAAATGTCTTTTGAAGAAATCAAAACCAGCAGTCTATTTGCAAACATTTTTACAATTTTTGACAAGGTGTATCTTTCAAAACAATCCATCCTCACCTTAGCAATGGTACTTGACTCATTTCAAACTACCTATACAGTAGGTACCTATAATTTGACAATTTGTATTTCTGTGTATCTCGAGCTTTTAGAATTTTGATTTTTTTGCAGTTGAAATTTTTAGATTTCGTACCTGTTAAATTCTAAAATTCTGAAGCAAAAATAAACTCTGCTCTCATTTTTTCCGGATTACAAAAACAAAAGTTTGTTTATTGTTTTTTTTTCAAGCAAATAAAAAGGAAATTAATGACTTCCCTGATCATCTTTACTCTTCAAAACCCACGGAATTTGCTAGTCCAATCAACATGTAAGACGAGTTTTTATCAAGGTCTGAGTTAGAACTCAGCGGCTTCCAATGTCTGGCTAAAGAAATAACAAAACTTTTGCTCTTTGAGAGTTCAAACAATTCCTTTATTTTATTCGAAACTAGCTGTCCCTGCAGACTTCGTACTGCCTCAATCGATAATCGATAAGGATAACCCTCTACCACTCTACCACTCTACCCACTCTACCCAACCCACTACATCCTTGTGCTACCCAGTACTCTACCCCTATCCGCTACCCCGTAACGACACTACTCTGTTACGCTACGAATTATTTCTACACGCTTACCCTTACACCATTAGCCAGAAACCCACTTTTCATTACCCGCAACGCGCAACCAATTTTTTTCTGCATTTCAATTTTTCCATTTTTTGTTTACTTTTTCTTGCTAACCATTTCCCCATCACAAATTTTCCAGTTTCCCTTTGAAAACCAGTGAGTTTTCCGAGTTCCTTTTCAAAACCCATTTTTAAATTTTCCAGTTTTCCATTTGAAAACCTCTGCACCTAATATTACATGGAATTTTCCCTTTGAAAACCAATGAGTTTTCCGAGTTTCATTCGAAAACCCATTTTGAAATTTTCCAGTTTTCCATTCGAAATTTTCCAGTTTTCCACTTGAAAACCAATGCATCCACAATTTCATGCAATTTTCCATTTGAAAACCAATGGGTTTTCCGAGTTTTTCATCAAGAACTTTCTATTTTTCCATTCTAAAACCCATTTTGAACAGAAAATTCCAACCAAAAAAATCTAATTTCCGACTTTTGTTTGGTTTTTTCCAGTTTTTCCACTCTCCCATGAGGTTTTTCCATTTTTTTTTTCACAGAAATCATCACTGAATACAACAGTATCAACCATGAACATTTCACAAACTATCTGTTGGGCCATTTCGGAGTCTATAAGAGACATACAAACAAACACACAATCCATTTTTATATATATAGAGATAGAATTTATATTTTTTATACTCCATTTTTACAAGTACCTTACACAATTTATTATAGCTATGGTCTTTAATATAAACGCGGGTTTTATACTCAATTCAATTTCATCTAATATTTACATATAATTCGGACAACTTAATACTAAAACAAAAATTGTTTCGGTTTCTTTGAAATCGCTTATGATGGAAAACTAGCTGCGGTATGATGGATGTTTCCACAAGCAGAGCCAAGATTAAAGTGGATGAATTCTTGTGGTCTATCGTTTGACAAACGTCACGTTGACACGTCTTTAAGGTGGTCCACAATAGCGGATATATCACTAACATCTGGGTGATGATTATTTTAATAACAGTCTTATAAATAAGATTTACTCTAAGATAACAGAGTCCACTACTAATTACAACCTGAAATAGCAGGCGCCGCTGGTTATTACAATATGCAAGCAGATGCCACTTTTTAAGACGCAGTCCCAGTCAATGAACTTTACAGTCTATCAAAATTGACGAGAGGACCTCCCTAAGTACAACAAGGTATCCCGCTGGGTTATTGTTCTCTGCTTTTGCCTTCAAATTTCACCTCAGTTACTCAATTTCGTATCAAAACATGAATGTGAATTATACTTGGCAAACGAAATGATTCCATACATTTTGTATCTCTCTGATAACAGAGCGCATTAGGCTGTTGGCTGATTGTAAGAAACGACTAAGTGTGCTTAGTTTTAGTTGTTTGTGTGCAGTTGTTGTTTGTCGACTGTGCGCTACTGTTGTCGTCAATCGTCGATGGTGGAGTGGTATATGTACTTATTATTTGCAATGAATGTTTGTGAATTGAAAAAACATACCATGTTTCAGATTGTATCAAAACTTCGTCCAAGGAATTCCTCCAGCCAGGTATTTCCTTGGATATATGTCTAAAAGTCTACGTCTAAAATAAAAATAAATAAATAGAGTGGCGCGACAGCTCTTGAAGAGCCAAGGCCTAAGTGGCTTACTCTCATTCAACAATTCTCTAGGTGCGTGTGAAGAATTGAGGGGACGTACAATTTAACTCCGATTCCGAACGGCAAAGTTGAGAAGCACTTTTTCATGACAGATGATACTCTTGGAAGTTTTGTCAGCTCTTCGCAAGAGGCAGTGTCCGTGAAAGATGAAATAAAAACTTTGGGCCTGAGTAGGATTCAAACCCACGACGTTCTGCTTAGCAGCCAACGCACCTAACCACTAAGCTACGGACACTAAGTCTACGTCTAGTACAACGAATATCCTTCCGGTTCAGAGTTAAAGGTTTTATAGACTTGTGCTTTTTTTTAATTTTACTCTTCTTTCAGTCTTCGAGTCAAATGTTTGTGTTTGTAAGATCGCAATATTCGCTGTTGAACGCAAAGCTATTTTTTTTTTTTTTATAAGCGGTCCTGAAAGCGTAGTGGTTGTTGCCAATTGGCTTATTTTGTTTTTCATTGTTAACAGTATACCTTCCTCTTACATAGATCAATGGCCTTTGAGAGGATGAGCCTCTGGGTTTGAGCGTTTTGCATAATACTATTAAGAACGATGTTTGACAATCGAGTGACACTTACCAGCTTGTCTGTAACATTTTGAACCAAAATTCCTAGCGCAAAAGGCAGCGTTTTATCGCCATAATAGACCAGATTGAAAGGGTTGCCAAAATCAGATATTAACTTTTCGGTTCTAAAATAAACACACCCAACAATACATTTTCAATGAAAATTTTATCTTCTTTGTAAATAAAATGCTACTGTACGTGTGTATGTCACTGGACTCCTCCTAAACGGCTGGGCCGATTTGAATAATTTTTTGTTTGGATGGAAGCAGCCTGGCAGGTGGCGCTGCAGTTGTTATCTATACTGCAACTCCAAGGCTGGATCGAAATGAATGAATTATTAATTTATTTTAATCATTATGAGTATGCATGATACTTATTACTTTTCATTCTACTTGCTGACCCGGTAAACGTTGTTTTACTAAATAAATAATGATTTCTAATAACGGCTGAACCGATTTGGCTCAAAATTCGTGGGGAGGTAGCTTAGAACCACGAGGCAGCTATAAGATACTTTTTGTCCTACTAGCTGACCCAACAAACATTCTTTTGCTTTATTAGTAATTTCAAAGCACGACTGTATGAATTCCTAAACGGCTGGACCGTTTCAAATAATTTTGGTTTTGTATGCGTTTAGGTGGTTAAGAATCCGCCATACTAGCTGTCTCGGTAAACGTTGTTTTATCATCATATAAATAATTTCTACGAGCTATCCTAGCTGCAAAAAATATCGATGTTGACGCTATAAACTAATGATTGTTTTGGAAATGAAAACTTTTATCCCGAATAAGGATAAAAGTGTCAAACCCAAGGAAAAATCATGGTTTGATTCAAGCTGCAAAGAGGTTATCAGGGAAAAAGAAGTAAAGTTCCGGTGTTTTAGAGCCAACCATACTGAGGAAAACCGGAACAAGTTAAAACAAGCCAGGAAGGTCTGCAAAGCACGTACCCGACGGACCCAGTTTTTACATGACCAAAAATTAAGTGAAAACATACTGCAATATCGCAAAGGCAGCACGAATTTTTGGTCATTTGTAAGAAATATGAAGAAGAATTCTTCTTCCTCGGTCCTTCGCTCTCTCGCGAAAGCTTACCTTTTTGTCAGGCAGTTCGCTTCAAACTCTTCAGAAAAGCCAGAAAGTGCCATGACTCCTCCAGTATTGAGCTCGTCAAAGATAACATGGGACAAATCTTCGTCCGTTCTCGTGCTGTGGCGAGAGTCCTAAAAGATCTCAACATACATAAATCAGCTGGTCCGGATTGTATCCCCACTATTATTCTGAAGAAATTCTTCCACGCTCGCAAAAGCCTTGCGTAAGCTTTTCCATCTATCCTTTTCTTCTGGGCTCGTTTCGAGCAGTTGGAAAACAGCATGCATTTGTCCAGCCAATTCCAAAAAAGGGCGAAACTTCTACTCTCCCCAATTATCGACCGATTGCACTTACGTCCCTTCTGTCTAAGGTCATGGTAATGGTGATCAACTATCAGCTCAAGAAATATCTCGTAGACCGAAAGCTTTTTAATGACCGGCAGTACATATGGCTTTCGCAGTAACAGGTCCACTGGTGGCTTGATATTTCAAAGGCATTTGATAAAGTCTGGCATCTTGCTGTTTTATCGAAAATGCGTGCCTTCGGTATCGATGAATCTCTTCTTCGTCGGATTAGAAACGTTCTTTCAAATCGTTTAATACAATATAAATGCTGATGTGCCCGTTTTGTATCCAACCCTCTTTCTCATCTTCATTAATAATCTCTCGTCTGTAACTTCTAATTCAATAAATTGTTTCGCCGTACTATCGTCGGCTTAGCTTTTCTTATTCGTTCCCAAACTCACGTCGCTCCTGTTCGGATGTGGAACTGCAACGCAAAATATGATAAGCTCATTAAACTCTGACTTATACAGCATTGTACAATGGTGAATAAAAATCCGCGTAGAGTTTAATGCTTCGTAAACTCAATGCTGTCTTGCATCGTTGAAGCGAGATCTCCCCTGCCATTGTGGCACTTGCATTAATGAAACCTAGCACTTCGAGATTCTCGGTATGTGCATCACTGACCACCTCTTCTGGAACGAGTACATATGCGATGTCGCCAAAAATGTCGAAAGACATTTGGGTTTCTAAAGGCGGTGCAAAAAATGTTTCGAGGATCGTTCTTTAGCCGTACTACGCGAATGTTGAACTCCCTTACACACTCTGTCTTTCCAAATCATTGCAATGTTCAGGTATTAAAAACCAATGTACACCGACACCTCCTTTCCTCCTTCCTTAAGCACTCACGGTGTCTCTGGCATATTAAGAGAGTTAAAAAAAAAAAGAACACAAAAGTACAATGAAACCATATCGTCATTCCACGTGTTAATTCAACGCAATCAACCGTTTTCACTTATCCATTTCTCAATTCTGGTAGTACCAAGTTTGATTCATTATAATTGAGCTTGACAAATATTGACTATCAAAAGCGAAAGCCAACTATTGTTGTCAACAAGCGGAGTTAAATTGTTAACATCCATAATGCTTACACAGCCTCCATACAAACAAGTGCCCATCTTACTGTCACAACATCATCAATTAACATCTCTGATTCAACTTTTCAAGAAAAGAAGTCTCTCCAACTGTTGAATGTTTCCACACAATCCAGACTCTGCTTTCCCAAGTACCGTTTTCCATAATCAACAACAATATTATCAGTTCTGATTGCTGATCTTAATATAATAAATTTTCCTCATCAGCCCTTACCTACAAATTTATTCACAATTTAATAATTAAACTTTGCAAAATAACATCAACATTTTGCTTCATTTTGACCCGTTATCACGATAAGGTTTTATTTTTTCTGAATAATCATCGGCGACCTTGATCTCATTCACACCAAAAACTCAGATTGATTGCGAATGTGTAAACAAATTGTTAAAAAGTTATTTAAATTACAAATGATATTTCTTTAAAGATTGTTTAAACAAAAAAAAATATTTATGTTTATATATCGAACTCTCGTGCCGTCTTCGGTCGTGCTTGATGCGCCCTCTTCATTTTAAAATGTGACAAGACAAAAATGTATGTATATTTTATTAACCCCCAAGTATGCTTAATTGATTAGAATCTTTGTATTGTTTGTTTTGATGATAGGATGGCGGCCATTTGGCGTACACTCCACATCATTTGATTAGACCTAAGGTTTTACTGAGAGAAGAAAAAACTGACAAGTTGATCAATAAAATAACTTAAACATTCGTCACTATTATGACAATAACTTTAAGTAATCCCAATCCTGCGATTTAGAGTGTACCAACAGAATACTCTTGCGTCATCAAAGTTTATGTTTATTTTCTTAAATTCAAAATTTAAAACAAATTAAAATACTCTTCAGTTCAATCACGTTTCATTGTTGGACTTTAGATGGTCCATCAACAAAGTACTTATCACGTGTGTATGTGGATATAGTTTTTTTTTTTAATTTAAGGTTTGCTTTGAATTTAGACGACAAAAATACATTAAGGTTAAGGTTAATGATTTTCTCTTGGCTCATTAACATATGTTATCTAAAAATTTAGAAGATCCGTGCTCGCGTTTCTGCGATAAATGTTCACCTAGTTTTGCTTAAGGTCGTTCCAAGCCCCTTTTTTTATAAATGGGTAATCCAATCAAATGTAATTTAAAAATAAATATTGTCATTGACCTATGAACGTGATATACTGCTCGTGCCAAAGTGTAATAATTGTATGCATACTTAAAGGTAATTACTGTGTAATTACAGTCACCAGTCATCACTTTATTGGCATGTCAACTTGCGTAATGGTTTTGATATTTGGTTGAAATGTTTAATTTGAACAATTTTAATCAAACTAGGGCTGCACAAAAAAAAAACGAAAAATTAGTACCCTCCCAGTTTTAAGTATTCGTTACAAACGTAACGTTACTTCGTTACTTTTTATGTTTAAAGTAAATTTATTGCAAGCTACACGTCGTTGTGTTGTTGTAACGAATCATCCGAGCAATGACACAGATTGAGAAAGTAACGATTCGGCACAAGTAACTCAAGTGTAGCGTAAGTAACGTTTATCATAAAACCCAGTTTCTTGTAACGAGTACATAAGACTAAGGTCCCAAGAAGAACAATATCCTAAAGCTCTTTAGTCTTGATTTGGAACGCAATGATCTCTTCCTTGTTCTATAGAATTTCAGGGTAAAATGTGATTCCAGTATTTTTCTTAACCCAAAGAAATAATCGAATCATTACAAGTATCGTTACATAGTCCAAGAGTAATTCAAGAGCATGGAAAGCTGTATTGAGCTTCTTATTTCTACAGGGTAGAATATTTTCACAAAGGAGATCCGGCAAAAATGTATGGAAGCTGGCCTAGGAACCAATAACGACATAATATATATCAATTGAAAGGTTTTTTTGTCTACTTTAACATTTACATATGGCAGTAAGTCCCAAATCACTGTGTGGAAAAAGTTATTGCACAATATGTGATTCACAAGCAATAAGTGTTTTCTTGTTTTCATCTTGACCTTGGAACCAATAACGACATGATGTATATCAATTGAAAGGTTTTTTTGTGTACTTTAACTGTTCTTTTGGCCAAAAGTCCCAAATCACTGTGGGGAAAAAGTTATCGCACTTAGATTTAAAAGAAGTTTTGTTCTGCTTTCTTTGTAAAGCTTTTCTATTACGATGAAAACAAGAAAACTCTTATTTTTTTGTGAATGACTTAATTGTCCAATAACTTTTTCCCCACAGTGATTTGGGACTTCTCGTCAAAACGAAAGATAAAGTACACAAAAAAACCTTTCAATTGATATACATCTTGTCGTTATTGGTTCCAAGGTCAAGATGAAAACAAGAAAACACTTATTGCTTGTGAATCACTTTATTGTGCAATAACTTTTTCCACACAGCGATTTAGGACTTACTGCCATAGCAAATTTTAAAGTAGTCAAAAAAACCTTTCAATTGATATATATCATGTCGTTATTGGTTCCTAGGCCAAAATGCCGGTTCTCCTTTCTTTTTTTATTTGAAAGTACAATCCTTCCGGTTAAATGATGGAAATTAATTCATTCAAAAGGCTGCCTCGGCTGGCCATGCAATGCAATAGCCTACAATATCGGTCCAATTTTTAAGCACATTATCGATTGTGTACAGCTGTATTTCACCAATGGCTGCACGAATATTGTCCTTCACAGCTTCAATTGTCTCTGGCTTTTCGGCGTAACACTTATCTTTAACGGCACCCATCAAATAATAGTCCAACGATATCAAATCGCAGCTCCGAGGTGGCCAAACGACATCAGCTCTGCGGCTGATAATGCGATCTTCAAAAACAGGACGTAAAACATCAAGTGTAGCTTCGGCTGTGTGGCACGTTAGCGCCGTTCTGTTGAAACCAAATGAAGCCAATATCCTCCTCTTCAATTTTTGTGAACAAAAATTCGTTCAACATGGCCCGATAACGATCGCCATTGACTGTAACGGCCACTCCTTGCTCATTTTCGAAGAAAATGGCCCAATTATGCCTCTGGATCAAAATCCGCACCAAACAGTGACTCGTTTTGGGTGTATCGGATTTTCAATGTATGCGTGCGGGTTTTCTGTTCCCAAAATGCGACAATTTTGCTTGTTTACATAACCGCCAAGATCAAAATGAGCTTCGACTGAAAAGATGATTTTTTTTTGGCAAAATCGGCAACTTCTCTAAGTCGATCGCAGGCCCACTTAGCGAAGCGAAAACGCATTGGACTTTGTATGGCGTCATGCCAAGGTTTTGATGCAAAATTCGTCTCAATGATGTCTCCGAAATGTTCAATTGTTGAGAACGACAGTGGAATTATGTTGATGGCGCTTCACGCATACTTTCTGCCACAGCAGCAATCTTCTCGGGTGTAAGCACTGTTTTCGGCTTTTCACGCTTTGGTTTATCGACGAGGATGCCAGTTTCTTTCACATTTTTCACAAGATAACGAACCTACGGAGCTGACGGTGCTTCTCTTCTTCCAAAATCCGTACGCAATTTTCGCACACATTGTGCAACATTGCCATGATTTTCAAAGTAATGTCGCAATATTTCCCAGCGTTGTTCAAGCCTATCACAACCATATTCGTTCAGCGGAAGGATAAAACTAATTATCTGTTAAAGTGTTAAGCACTAGTTTAAAAAAAAAAACGTTAGATGGCGGACCCTTTTTTATCTATAATTGAGAGCCGTATCAATGACATTTTGTATGAAATGTAACACGGTTCAATGCCCGCCATTGAAAAGTTCAGTTTTCGATGACCTTGGCCCATAAATCAGGCTGAATCCGACCGATAGTGGTGGTTTGCGACTTATTCGCATAAACCTGCGACTTAAGAAATCCAACAAAAAAAGTCTTAATGGTCAAGAAATTCAAATTACACGATCCTGGTGACCAATTCACTTCGCATCGACAAGAGATAACCATGCCATGAAACGCTCGTGCTAGAATATCGATTGGCATGTAGCGCCATTCCGTTGAAACCATATGTCTTTGTTTTTGTTGAAGGATCACCTTCACCACCCAGCATCATTTTGGAGAAAGTAAATAGTGATGACGCCTCCAGCCCAAAATCCACAGCAAACACTAACTTTACTTAGATGCATATCGTGCAAATTTCCTTATTCATGCACCTATTCATCCAAAAGTGGTCCTCAGCACTAAAATGATTTGGTGATAATGACCAAAATAGGGATCAACTTCCAAATGTTCCAAAAACCAATTAGCAAGAACACGACGCTGCATATTTTTTTGGCTTTAGCTCCTCTCTCGTCAGCGTTGCGAAATGCACTGCCTCGTATTCTCCTGCACACTTTCACGAACAGCGGCGATGTGTTCGGTAAATCTTCGGTTTCATTGACGTACGGGTTTGCTGATAATGTTGAGGAGTCGACTTGGAAGGACGACTATACTCCCCAATTAAAAGGGCGCAACGCACTTAATCATTTCACTTGTTGCTTGTTGCTAGTTGTCTTTAGTGACAGAAAGTAAAAGAAACACTATGGCCGCCACGATCTGTTAGACTCATCCTGTCCTTGTTGGAAAACCCTTTATCTACGAACGTGAACATTTCACCTCGATGTCTCACTGAAATGGACAGTCACTAACTAAAATTTACACAATATCGATGTTTGTTTTTACTTCCGGAACTAAGCAATTAAAAAAATGTGTCTTAATAATTGCCTTCTTTCAATTCATGAATATTAGGAACCACCAAGAATGCATATTTTAGCGACACAATTTAACCGGTTTTCTTAAAGCCAGTACTTCGCATCTATGTATATGAATTAATTAAAAGATATTGTTATCTTAAGCATGTCCAAACGAGGTCTAGGTGTGTGGGGGCACGTCGATTTAACAAAACATTATGAATTCGTTTAAAAAAGTTGTATGGAATTTTAATGTTTGGATTTTGTGTTATCACTTTTGACTGGTTTTTCTGTCAAGTTAATATTGTCAAACACAAACCTGATGTGCGGTAATGGGAGGGAACTTAATAATGCAAGAGGCCAAAATACATTGTTATTCTGACTTATGTTAATGTTTTTACATTTACGTTAACATCTACCTATATAACTTCTACAAAGAAGGTTATTTACAAGAAGTATGTACTTGAGATACAGTGCCTTGCATAAGTATAACCGCACCCGAAAAAATGCATTTAAAAGAAAACCTACAATAGGAGTGACTCCTTACTATTTTTTTTATTGAGTTGCATCACTGATCAAGCAAATTGAGAAGAAAATAAAGTACCGTTATTTCCTCTCCTGGTGTTTAAAAATTAAAAACAGATTTTAATATATTGCAAAAATATAACCGCATTTATTGTTTTTTGTTTTTTCATTGTTTTAAGTTCATTTTTAACAAAAACTTAATATGCAATTTTGTTGCCTCTATTTTCCACCAATCTTAGAATTCTTTTTGGCATACTATTAACTAGATTTTTCAATATGGAGTCGTCTAAAGCGTTCCATTCTGTCACAACTGCCCCTCGCAGCTCAGCAACACTAGCAAATTGCTTATTATGGAAATACATTTTGCGAGTTAAAATTCCCCAAAGATTTTCGATGGGGTTGCAATCAGAAGAATGTGACGGCCACTCCATCAAATTAATGTTTTTTGATTCGAACCAATCCAAACTTTGACGACTTACATGAATTGAGGCATTATCTTGCTGGAAGACATGCTCAACTAGGCGAAATCGTCTGAAATAAGGTACCAAATTCTCCTCAAGGACAGAAGTGTAGTCAGAACTGTTCTTTCTGGTAGAGGTGAAGGCAAGTGCAACCTTACCACGTTCGCTGAAGGCCCCCCCAAACCATACAGCTGTCACCACCAAAGTTCCTCTTGGAAAAAAACTTTTTCTCTTTCCTCAAATCGTGCCAATATCCTCTAAACCCATCTGGTCCATCGAGATTTAACTTTTTCTCATTACTAGAAATAACCTAATAAAAGACATTCAACGAGATTTTAGTGTAGGTTTATAGAAAATCACTTACGGTTTTCCAATCCCAAATTATGTTTTGGCGGGCAAATTGCAATCTTTTTGTTTGTGGGATGCTGTTAAATTTGGAGCTGGCACCAGTTTGTCCCAAAGAATCACTCCACTGCTTTTTAAAGCACGAGAAACGGTTGAAACCGAAACTCCTAAACCCAATTCGTTACGATATTCCGGCAAAGAATGCACCGAACTGGAAGCAGTATTGATTAAACGCCTCTTGTCGCAGAGTGTCAGCTTCTGCGGACGCCCAGGTCTTATTTTTGTCCCATAAGATTCTGGATGTTTTAAAAAATTTCGAACGACACGATCCGATCATGAAATTCGTCTTTCAATAGCCCTAAGACTTAGGCCGCTTGACCGCAAATCCAAGATTTTGCCTTTTTCAATTTCGCTAAGATGCGTAGCGCGTGGCATTGTTGTTTTTATTTGAAATCACTTGACTGAATGCAGCTTCAATGAGATTTGCATTGTGCGGTTATTTTTTTGCAATACATCAAAATCTGATTTTAATTTTTAAACACCAGGAGAGGAAATAACGGTACTTTATTTTCTTCTCAATTTGCTTCATCAGTGATGTAACTCAATAAGAAAATAGTCAGGAGTCACTCCTATTGTAGGTTTTCTTTTAAATGCATTTTTCCGGGTGCGGTTATACTTATGCAAGGCACTGTATCATTAAACATGTAATGTATTTCACTATTAAGTTAAACGGTTGTATTTGCTCACCACTTATATCAAACAGAATCCATTGTGCTTCTTTGTTGTCATCATCTTGGGAACCTTTTGATGCTACAAAAGGTGATGATCCTTGTTTAACATCAAAATTCAATTGCATATTTACTCATCGCCTTTAGCCCTAAAATTGCAGGGCTTTCAGCTTAAGTTCTGGTCTCAGATTTTCGCTGCAGCGAAACGCAACTAGCTAATTATTTACAAATTAATCAAAGACAGCTATTTAGTATCCAATGATCTCTCCATAATTCGTAATACCGCTAGATCTGGGTTTTTAAAACCAGATAATTGTAAGGTTATTTAGTCGATGCTCGAAGTTTCTGTACACGAAAGTGATTTCTAGGACACATTTCTGCCAAAAGTAATTTTGTAAGGCTAAACACACACCGAAGCGGACAAAACGTCTTTTTGTCTTTCGACAAAAAGTGGTATCGAATTCTACCCCACACAAACTATACAACTGACACGTTTTTTTGTCGATTTCTGTTTGTTTTTTCACTCTGGTGTGTGTTACTTCATAAGACGGTGTAAAGTTTTAGGTGCTGACATTTTGTCCCGGACTTTTTGTCTTCTTCGGTGTGTTTTGCTCCTATACAACCCCATGTATTTACTGCAACCGACGAGCGGACAAGACTTTTTGTCGTGTTGTATGGAGCGCACAAGACTTTTTGTCGTGTAGTGTCTTTTTCGGTGTGTGTTGCCTCATAAGAGCAAAGACACGATTTTCTGTTGTAAGACAAAAATACGTTTTGTCCGCTTCGGTGTGTGTTTAGCCTTATTTAGTTCTATCAAAACGAGAAAAAGTGGAATGTGGGTTCCGCGAGATTTCTTCTTTTTTTGCAAATATTTCATTTAACTCAGAATATAAATATAGGGTCATTCATTATTCTCTCCAAAGAAAAGCTAAATAAATTACACAATGATACATCCTCAGTCTTTATCGATAAAAAAAGACCCACACTTTTTTCAGCCCGCTACGACACTGCCCGCTACCCTACTACCCTCTACCCTCTACCCGCTACCCCTACCCCGTTATACCCAGGTTACTACCCACCACCCGTCACCCCGCTAACCCTATACCAGCTACTCTGGCCATATCTCATAAACGGCTTTGTACAAAATGCTTTGAACTCATTTACGCCACTACCTAAACATTTGGTACCAAACAATCCACTGACTAGTACAAAAGTAGTGCTACACGGAATTGCATGAAATTTGTACGTGTATAAGAAAACAGCGTTTGCTGGATCAGCTAGTACGGTAGTTCCTACTCAGAAGCCTTCGCAAGCTCATGAACAACAACTTTGTTTATAATGGAAATTAGAAAAAATTAAAGCGGAACAAGATAGCATACTTTGAGGAGCTTGTAAAAATGCATGTCTATTCATCGCAATTGATAAACAATAACAAGTCTGCAATGGGAAACCAAAGCATCAGTGGAGTAGTTAGCGCAGTGCGTAGTGCTTGGCTTCCCAACTAGCTGGTCCTAGGTTCAAATCCCAAATGTAAACTCAAAAAGTTTTTCGATTAAAATGAAAAAAAAAAAAAAAAAAAAAAAAACAACTAGACAGCACCACTAATAAAGGAGTCTGATGATCGGCTTGGCACCTGTGAAATAGCTATAATTCCAGCCAAATAAAGGAAATGACGGAAAAAGCCATTGTTGGAAGCACCTCTAAGTTGTTATCGTTGTTCAAATACGTAAGTGGATATGCCTTTACATTTATAATGAAAAAAAGGAAAAATGGGGTGTCCACATTTTTGGCCGATTTTGTAAAAATTATCTACACTACTACGGCGAGCATTCCGTCAAATTTGGTGCCAAACGATCCAACTGTTCTCGAGTTTTGCGCTTAGCGTTTTAATACATAAAATAAAATTTGTGTTAAAAACACTATCACTCAAATGGCCGCCTCGTGAGTTTTCGCAGCATGCTATCTCAGCCAAAACTTGATTAATGTTGGTTTTAAATCCTCTTAAAAAAAAAAAAAATGGCTCTTGTCGCATTCGGTAGTAGTCTAGTAGTGGCTTAGTGGTTAAGTGCGTTGGCTGAACGTTGTGGGTTCGAATCCAACTCATGCCTATAAAAGTTTTGATTTCATCTTTAACGGGCACTGCCTCTTGCGAAGAACTGACAAAACTTCCAAGAGTATCAATCTGTCATGAAAAAAGTGCTTCTCAACTTTGCCGTTCGGAATCGGCGTTAAATTGTAGGTCCCCTTAATTCTTCACACGCACTCTGAGAATTGTTGATGAGAGTAAGCCACTTAAGCCTTGGCTCTTCAAGAGCGGTCGTGCCACTCTATTTATTTTTTTATTTTGTCGCATTCGGGAACACCTTGCGACACATAAGGGCACAGCAAACATTCACTTTTTCTGGCTGCTATGGCACCTCGTCGAACACTTGTGGGCTTTTTTACCCCATATACGGCAATTTTGTGTTTTTACATACCCACCGAGTCCCCATCGCTAAAGGAAATGTTTATCGTCGTTTATTGTCTGTTTTTCCAACACCCTTGTATGAATGAATTAAGATATGGGTTAAAGTACACCCCGACTTAAATATCTATTGTCTTCCCTTAATTAGGTGATGAGTTAGTACCTCGAACTACAACTCCTCCTCTAACCTGATATACAGTTTACAGACGGAAGATTTTTCTCCTCAATCTGGTAATGTTTTAGGGGTTTGAACCTTTGGTGGGGATAAGTGGATCGCAACTGCCTCGAATATGGTCCGGTTTTTCACCTGTCTCAGTCGGGGCAGTTGTGCCCAGTTGTTTCTTCTCTGTGTTTCCTCTTCTGTTTCATTTTACTTCTAATGGGGTTTTCTCCTATTCCGTAGTAGAGTTCCGGCCCTAATAGCGGATACATCACACCTGTCTTTGCCAGTTTATCTGCCTTCTCATTTCCCTGAATCCCTACATTTCCAGGTACCCAATGAAGAGTTACTTTGTTGTTCTTGCCTAGTTAATTTCATTTCATAACGAGTTTTGCGTTAAACTTGTAAGATGTTAACGTATTAAGGGCTGCCTGATCATCTGACATAATGGCAGTATCTTTGTAACGGGGTTCCATTTCGAGATTGAGTTCTAAACATTTGCTAATTGAGTTGATTGTCCCATTGGGATGGAAACTCTGGTCTTGGGCCCATATATTCCTACACCAGTACCCGTCTGTGTACTCTTCTTCGTAGGGCAAATTCTCATAGTTCCTGCGATAGAAATGCATGCGACCCTTTTTACTTTTTCTAGTGATTTCCTAGCTGTAACGAGTTCTTCCAACACCCTTTGTTCGATCTTTAAGCGGTCCATTATCGTAAATGGTATACGTTCAACTAATATTATGACGACAGTTAAGATAAACACGTAACAAATGCCAGCGCTACCAACTTGAACCCACGAAATGAATGACCCCATACATGTTCCGGGACTATGCTATTAATTTGCTTCCGAATGATTTTAAATTTAATTTGATCGAGCTTGAAACATAAAAAGCGCCTAACTGTTTAAAAATATAAATAAATCAAATCTGCCAAACGCCCTAAGCTTTAAACAGCACCTCTCTCATAATAAAATCGAATTAAATTCAAATGCAATTTATGCAATTTAATTAAACCTAACTCCTGTAATTATTATAGTTTAATTTAATTATACGTTGGCTCTATGCAAAAACAGAGAAAACAAAACGTGGTACATAGATTTTTGAATATTCAAGTGTAAACAATTTAATTAATCAATATTTTGTTCAATGCCATTAGCGTATAATATGACGTGTTAGGTACCTTTAAATGCTGCGATTCAATAATAAAATTGATGTAAGAAACGCATTAGTTTGAAAACCTGACATCAAGTGTTTCAGCTCAGATGAATGCTATCAAAGCTCTTCGATTATTTTTTGACAATGAAACATCAGGTATAATGGTTTGAAATATGCAAATTGAGCACCCTTTCAAGAATTTAATTGTTTTTTTCCGTTCAAGAACCTCTATTAGATTTCGAATGTAAACAAACTAACAAAACAAAAAAATATAGAAACAAAAAAAAAAAAACAAGAAAAACAGTTTATGGTGCGGAACTAATGCGAAAAATTGACTAATTTCAACTTAATTAACAATTAATTCAAAAATTATAAAACACTTATCGTTTCGTCGCGTTCCATAAGAAAATTATGGAATTGTCAATTTTAAAAATAGGATTATTATATACCTACTGACATTTGAGATACGTGAAATGCATTTTAATATTATTTCGCAGTTTGGCCAAGCAAGCCTTTTTGATAAAATTATTTTCAAGGTGCCAGGCAGTTCCTTTTCTCCATGAGGTTGGATAGTCTTCTTTGAATTATTTACTTGGTTTTTTGTTTGTTCAGATCTTTTGCTAATTGCTAAACAGATGCGTTTTCGTTTAACTGGAATAAAAAATCAATTAAATTTAATTTAGTTTGTGTCTTCGCGCTTATTATAAATATGCAACGTAAAAAGGTAAATTTTCATTTTCAATAATTGTAGTGAAAATTGGTTTTAAAGTGATAGCAAATTTTATGAAAAAAAGCAATAAAGTCAGGGTATATTGCACTCAATTCAAAATGAATTATGAACAGCCATCGAACTTGAAACGCCGGGTTTAAAAACTACAAACAAAACAAATTCGTAGTTTCGCAAATGATACAGAACATTTATATTTTTATCAGTCGCAATTAATAGTGTTACCTAGTCTGTAATGTTGGAGTTTAGTATTGTATTTGTTCTTCCTTAAAATTCAACGGTAGTTGTTGTTAGTAAGAAAGCTTAGCTGTCGGGACATCCTGGCACAGGTAGACTCTTACAGCTATATCAGTAAAAAATCCTATTCCACTCTTATTCCACAGGTTAACTTACCCATAGAATAAAAGTTAATCCATAAGTTAAAATTTCTACTTATATAAATATAATAGCCGCGTTTTCTTCACTAGTCAGTAGCCAACTCAATCTATCAGTCAAATTCATTTGATAGGTCAATGGTTACCTAAAACGTCAAAAATTGACCTGTGGGTTTGCGTATTGGATAAAAATAGCAAATACTTCAACCTAATTGAGTTCATAAATCAGAAAGTTAGATTCAAGTAACAAAATAATTCTTAACGCCATCAGCGCTCTTCTTCATTACAATAGCTGAAAGGTCTATTACCGGCACAACTGTTTCAGGCAGAACTTTTGGCGATTAAAGTGGTCCTGTCCTGACTCAGAGAAAACGTGGTATCCACATCTGATAAACGGATTTTCTCAAACAGTCAGGCAGCTATAAAATCCCTGGACTATGTCTCTACAAACTCAATTACGGTCCAAAACTGTCGATTGTCTCTAATGGAAATGGCACAACAGTTAAACATTCACCTTCATTGAGTGCCGGGCCATAGAGACATTCCAGGAAACTGCAAAGCCGATATCTTACCGACATTACCCATTCAAATACAAATTAATGATGTTGGCATACCAATCGCTGCACGTAAACTTTTGCTACAACAAAATGCTACTAAGAGAACCAACATAAGGTGAAATAACATAACCAGTCTCCGCCAGCCAGCTCGGTCCCTAGCTAGCTGTCTCCAGTTTTGCACACCAAGTTGATTGAGCTCCTCTTCCACTTGAGTGCGCCACCTGAGTCGCGGTCTTCCTCTCCTCCTACGTCCCTCGGGAATAGTGTCGAAGGCTTTCCGGTCCAGAGCATTGGTGTCCATCCGCTCTAAATGACCGAGCCACCTTAGTCGCTGGACCTTGACCCTTCTGGCTAGGTCCATGTCGTTGTACAACCCGTAAAGTAAGCTGTTTTATCTTCTTCAGACGAGGCCAAAGATGACTCCTAGAACTTTCCACACGAAACAGCCTAAGGCAAATTCATCCGATTTTGTCAAGCTCCATGCTTCTGCACCATACAGCAGGACTGGGATGATGAAGATGTTGTACAATTTTACCTTAGCTGCTCGAGAGAGGGCTTTTCCACTCAATTGCTTCCTTAGCCCAAGAAACAGAGATTAGCAAGAGTTATTTTTCGTCTGATCTCGGCGCTGATGTCGTTGTCCGTGTTGATAGCGGAACCAAGCTATACAACGTCACTAACTAACTCGAAATTGTATTCATCTATCGTGACGTTTTGTCCAAAACGTCGGTGTTGGGTGTCCTTCCTCGAAGACAGCATATATGTACTTCGTTTTGCTCTCCTTTACTGCTTAATCCATTCTTGCCGTTTCTGTCTCAATTCTCACAAAGGACATCACGCTGCGTTCTTCCAATTATATCAATATCAACAGTGCACGCAAGAAGTTGAACAGACTTTTGAAAGATAGTGCCTCTGGTGTTGACGGTGGAGTTCTGCAATATCTTCTCAAGAACGATGTTAAAGAAATCTCACGATAGTGCACTGCCGTGTCAGAGAATCCTGAGCAGCCTGAGTTTTCCATCGTCATTTTGCACAAGCGAATGAACTTGGCAGGGGTGCCAAAACTAGACATAGCTTTATACACTTTGGCTCTGTAGATGCTATCAAATGCGGCCTTAAAATGTAAGGTGGTGGGTATCGATTAGGAGTTTATAAGTTTTTTCCAGGATCTGCGGCCAAGTGAAAATTTGGTCTGAACCCACATTCATAAGGACCAATGAGATTGTTGACGAAAGGCTTCAGACATTCACATATTACAGCAGAGAAGATCTTGAAGGCGATGTTAAGTAGACTGATTCCTCTATAGTTGGCGCAGTTAAGAGAATCTCCCTTCTTCAGAATCGGGCAAACAATGCTGAGGTTTCATTCATCGGGCATGCATTCTTCCGACCAAATCTCACAGCTCTTATCAAGATCGTCGCCTGCTGCTATGAACAGCTCGACAGCTAGACCATCTGCACCAGCGGTTTTGTTGGATTTCAGCCGTGATATTGCGGTTTTCATTTCTTCTAGGTCGGCTTCACGGAATTGTTGGCTATCATCGTGTCCGATAAAAGGCTCCTGCCTGACGGCGGTATTTTGTTGGTTATCGCCGTTTTACAGTGTACAGAATTGGTCTTTCCAAATCCCCAGTACTGGACTGCGATTCTACTATGATGTTCCCTTGTTTATCTCTGCAGACATCGGTTCTTGCTCGATGACGTTGAGCTAAGTGTTTTACCTTCCGGTAGAATCTCATTTCTGCTGTTGGCAGAAATGGAGGAGCAATATTTTTGAGTTTTACTTCAGCCACGATAGTTCTTTTTATCGCTTCTCTGTTTGGAATACGCCTCAACGATTACTGAACTGACAGACTGAGATTCAGTTGCTGCTTTGAGGCCATTACTCGTGAAGAAGATTCCTTAGCCTTTTCTCAACAAGGTCTTGAAGGAATGTTGATTAGAGCTGAAAAGGATCTTTAAAATGAGTACATGCCATAATATTAATTGGTCCCTTCACAAACCAAACCATGCAATACTGTCTGTTGTTTTTAGTAATTTTATGAGGTGTGCCAGTGCTGCCGTCCTTGAAAACAATACAATAAACACATTCAACAATTTTACAGAAATGCTATTCTACTTGATTTTTTCAAGATAATTAATATATCGATCTTTAAAGATTTCACTATTTAACCAAAGAAATAATTGTTTCAATTAAGAAATAGGTACACATACATTTGTACACATCAAAATAAAAATTGTAGTTCTTGGCCTCCAACTTCTCGTTATCACAACAGCCAGCAATGCTTGAGGTAAAAACATTCGTTTCATTGTTGTTTTGTCGTTAGTGGCGTACGTGATGTCGTGCAGCTAACCAACTGATATCATTAGGCTCTACAGCTTCTGGTACCTGTATATTTTAAATTTAAGAATATGCAGATATGCTAATCCAATGAAATACTTTTTCATTGATCCAAACGAAGTTTAGAATTTTTTGTAAGTGCAAGCCGATGATAACGGGCGATGCCCTGCCCTATTTACATAGTCGTCATTTCCTTTGATTTCAAATTAAAAAAAAAAAAAAAAAAAAAATCGACTTCAAATGACGAAATTCATTGAACCTAGTCTCTCTTTTGTTGTATATTATTTTGTAGGACCTCTTAAAATTCCTTCTGTCACAAATTTAAAAGGAAATTCCATCAGGTTATCTAAGCAACTTTGTTACATACGTCGCGTCCCTTGTGTGCAATAGGATTTTTTCAGTTTTCTGATCTACCTGCTCTGATGCGCAATGATACGGTATGATGCCAAGTTGATTTTTTTTTCTACCAAACCCTTCGTGTTCTGGGTTTCCATTATTTTAATGTGTTTATGGAAAATTTTGGAAAAATTTCCACTGCACTTTGGTGATTCAGTTTTCTCTTTTGCTTTTCTTTTCTATATTTACCTTTTTTTCTCTAAGGGGTGATGTATAAAAAACAAAAATAGATAAATACCATGAAGAGAAATTTAGTTGATCTGTCGGTTATAAATTACATTTCTTTATTTAGAGGTAGAACATTTTTATTTAGTGATTTTTTTTTTGTTCTACAACATCTAAGTGATTTTTTTATTAAAACCCTAGAAAAATAACCTTATTAAAAATTACGTAAAAGATAACCTACGTCGGTTCGACATTTATAAGTTTCTATGCTTTTTTATCCCAAAACATCTGTCTATAATTGTTCGTTTACAAGCTTAAATTGTTATGTAGTAATATTACAGTTACAATTAAAGAAAAGGCGTTTTTTAAACTTTTATTTAATATGTTGGGAATTTTCTAGTCAAAGAAATGAAAGACACGAGTTTTTTAGTTCAGCGTATAATTCAGGAATAGGTTAAGTTTTAATATAGGTATACTTAGTTAAGCAAATTATAGTAAGGTAGTTTAAGTGTTGCCATTTAGTATATTATATTTAAATAGTAGGTATTTACGATATTCCAGATTAGTATTAATTTAATTTGCATTAACATATTCATAGATATTCAATACACCTTCTCAAATTAAATTTCCATATTAAATCCTAGCTTATTGACAAAATACCAATGTTTTACTTTTCTTAAGTTTTTTGTTAATATATCGGCAATCATATTATTTGTTGATATATATTTTAAATTAATAAAACCTTTTTCAAAAATGTCTCTTACAAAATGTACTTTGATATCTATATGTTTGCTCCTTGCATGGTAAACTGGATTCCGGACCAACTGTTGAGAGCTTAAGTTATCTCCATACAATACAATAGGATTTGTGGCGAAATATCCAAAACCAATGTCACCAAGAAGGTTGCGCAAGTAGATGAGTTCCTTAGATGCCGAAGAAAGCGCCATATACTCCGCTTCAGTACTGCTGAGTGCCACAGTAGGTTGTTTTCGGGACTCCCATGAAACCGCGCACCCAGCCAGAATGAACACGAAGCCAGTAAAAGATCGTCTATCGTTCGAATCTCCACCCCAGTCAGCATCGGCGTATCCAACCAATTCAGTAGAGGACTTTCTGAAAATAAGTTTAAAATTTATTGTTTTGTTCAAGTATCTGAGCAAATGCTTTGCAGCTGTAAAATGCTCTTTATGAGGGCTCGTGTTGAACTGTGATAATTTAATCACAGAATGCGAAATATCAGGCCGTGTTGTAAGACTTATAAAGTTTAACGACCCTATTAATGATTGATAAATCTTTGTATCAACCTGTGCACAGTTTGGACACTTAGTGCATTTCTCCAATTTCGATCCCGGATCCAACGGTGTGCTAACTGGCTTGCAATCTTGCATTTGAAAATCGGCTAAAATCTCTGTAATCAGTTTTAGCTGACCCAGTCTAATCTGCCCTCTATCACCTTCTCTTTCAAACTCCATACCCAAAAAATAGTTGAGGGGTCCTTTGTCTTCGAGCTTAAACTCCGCAGCAAGTTTCATCTTGATATTATTAAGGTCTCCTTCGTCCTTAAAAGCGAGAATAATATCATCTACATAGACTACCAAAATGTTTAGAATTCCCTGTTGATTAGAGTATGTATAAACGCAATTGTCGTAGGAAGATCTCATAAAGCCAATTTTCAACAGGACACTATTTAGTTTCTGATTCCATTGCCTTCCGGACTGCTTCAGCCCGTATAATGCTTTCACCAGCTTACATACTTTTGTCGGATGTGCTTTGCTCACGAAATGTTCAGGCTGCTCCATGTATATGGACTGGTCTAGCTCACTGTTGAGATATGCAGAAGTAATGTCAATTTGATGTACAAGCAATTCTAACTCTACGGCCAAGGCAACTACCAGTCTTATAGTAGAATACCTCGTAACTGGAGAGAAAGTTTCAGTAAAATCCTGGCCATACTTTTGACCACAGCCCTTCGCTACTAGCCTAGCTTTGTAGCGCTCAATTTTCCCAGATTTGTCTCTTTTGATATTAAAAACCCACTTGGATTTTATAGCCTTACGAGATGCTGGTAAATCTACTAAAACCCAGGTTTTATTATCTAATAATGAATAGTATTCAGCATTCATAGCATTCTGCCACAATTGTGAGTCTTCACCACCAAGGGCTTCCTTCACGGTATTCGGTACTTTCTCACAATTTTGCCCAACATTCATCATAAAATTCAAAGAATTTGATCTTCGTCTTAAATTTTTCCTTTTTATAGTTTTACTTTCTTGGTTTCTAACTCTACCACTTCTTAAAATGCTAGGACTAACCTGTTTTTCGTTTTCAGTAGGTGCATCTTTATCCGTTACATTGGAACACATTTGCAACTCATCATCCTCACAGTCCTCGAATTCATCATCACCTCCAACAGGAATGTAATTATCAGAAATCTCATATCCATCATCAGGCTCACGCTCAACAATATCAACATCTTCGTCTGCAACCTGACCAGCAACAATATTTTGTGGGACACCAACAACATCAGCATTTTGTGGAGAATCAACAACAACAGCAAGTTGTTTAGCTTTAGCTATAACCGGTATTTCAATTTCACATAGTTCCCGTTCATCATGATCCCTTTCAAGAGCATCTTCGAATTCGGTTTCATCATCTTCTTCTTTGAATGAATTGATTTGTGTGAAATTATGTTTATTGGATTCCTCTTCTTTTGATGGCTCGATAAGAACATAATCAGAGTCCGTAAGACATATTTTAGATGGGTTCTCAATAAATTTAACATCTCTACTTATATGAATCTTACCAGTTTTGCGTTCATATAACCTATAGGCTTTAGCCTCCTCAGAATAACCAATCATGAAACATTCAATACCCTTTGGACTGAACTTGGAATTACCTGGTTTTTTATTCAGCATATATGCCTTGCACCCGAAAATCCTTAAATGAGATACATTTGGTGTAAATCCAAACCAAACTTCGAATGGTGTTTGAAATTCCAATAACTTCGTTGGTGATCTGTTTCTGAGATAAACAGATGTGTTTATCGCCTCAGCCCAAAAACCTTGCTTCATCTCAGCTGTGATAAGCATACAACGCGCCATCTCAACAAGAGTTCTGTTTGCTCTCTCAGCGCACCCGTTTTGCTGTGGGGTATAAGGAGAAGTTAATTGATGTTTGATACCATGAGTTTTTAAAAAGTTGTCAAAATCTTTATTAACATATTCTTTCCCATTATCGCTTCTTAAAATTTTTATTTTGTTACCAGTCTGTTTCTCTGCCATTACCCTAAACGACTTAAAAAAGTACAGAGCCTCACTTTTTTGACGTAAAAAGTACACAAAAATCATACGGGAGTGATCATCAATAAAAGTTAGAAAGTACTTGGCACCTCCATTTGATACATTCCTCATCGGCCCGCAAATATCGGTGTGTATAATCGAAAGTAAAGACTTACTCCTATTTTCTGATAATGCATACGGTAGCGATGACATTTTCCCCTGCAGACAGACCTCACACTTCAATGCAGCTTTGTTGATTTTTTGAGAGCTCACACCTCGAACCATGTTTTTATTAAACAAGGTATGTAAGCTTTGTCCATTTAAATGGCCATACCTTTGATGCCATAATGCAAACACTTTATCCCATGCATCAACAACAACAAGCTTTCCAGTTCCAGCATCACAACTACTCTTAGCAACAGCACCAACAACATCTCCAGTATCACAGCTTAAATCAGCACCTGTAGCATCTCTAATTCTCTTGTTCAACACAGTACTCCCAGTATTGACAGGGCTGTCTGAGCAAGCAACCAGTGCATTGAATTGTTTTTCTTTAAAAATATAAATGTTGTTGACCTTGGTTGCACATAGCAACTTAACAGATGAGATATCAATTATTTCTGCACTCTTGTCTAAAAAGACGACTTTATTTCCAGCACTAGTAGCTCTGCTAACTGAAATAAAATTCATTTGTAGATCGGGCACAAATAAGACGTTCTTTAGTGTGATCTTTTTATTCGCGAATAATTC
>CAKKXW010000005.1:32877214-32948680 GCA_920937365.1 Sphaerophoria rueppellii | reverse complement strand
AGAGAGCTTCCGCACTCAATTGCTTTCTTAGCCCTATGAAACAGCGATTAGCAAGATTTTCTTCGTCTGATCTCGGCGCTGGTATTGTTGCTCGTGTTAAAAGCGAAGCCTAGGTAGACAAACTCCTCGACTACCTCGAAGTTGTATGCGTCTATTGTGACGTTCTGTCCAAGCCATCGGTGTTGGGTGTCCTTCCTCGAAGACATCATATACTTTGTTTTTCTCTCATTTACCGCTAAACTTATTTTTTCCGCTTCTGTCTCAACTCTCACAGAGGCGCCATTGACATCACGCTGCGTTCTTCCCATTATATCAATATCATCGGTGTACGCGAGAAGTTGAACAGACATTTGGAAGATAGTGCCTCTGGTGTTGACGGTGGAGTTGCATATCTGCGCTAGAACGATTTTAAAGAAATCGCATGACAGTACATCGCCTTGTCTGAATCCTTTTTTGACGTCGAAAGATTCTTTAAGCTCGTTGCCATGTTGCAGCGTGAGTTCTCCATCGTCATTTTGCACAAGCGAACGAGCTTGGCAGGGATGCTAAAACTAGACATCTGTAGATGCTGTCATACGCGGCCTTAAAATCGATGAAAAGGTGGTGGGTATCGATTTGGAGTTCATATGTTTTTTTTTTGTCGATAATTGACTTTCCTGGTCTAAAGCCACATTGATTAGGATCAATCAGATTGTTAACGAAAGGCTTCAGACGTTCACATATTACGGCAGAGAGGATCTTATGAGCGATGTTAAGTAGTCTGATTTCTCTGTAGTTGGCGCAGTTCCAATGATCGGGCATGCATTCGTCTGACCATAACAATTGATTTGGTGCATGCTCCTATCTAGATCGTTGCCTGCTGCTTTGAACAGCTCGGCAGCTAGACCATCTGCTCCAGTGGCTTTGTTTGAGTCAGTGTATCCGTCAGTTCCCGAGGCCTTCGCAACTAAATGTTTTTCTACGTAGTCGGGAAGTCATCATGACGTACAACCCTCAACCTGGAGTACCAGGCACTTGATGTGACTCCAAGTGCAAGAGCCGGAAAAACCGTTCCTTTTACGGCTTGCGCTTCAAATAAGTCGAAGTAGCCCGCAAATTTAATTGTTCATTGTAAATAAAAAGAGTAATGTTTTAATAAAATTATACTACTCAGTTAGTTGCGCATTAATAGTTTTAACTGCAGAATACAGTTTAAGAAATGACTTCATTAAACTTGTGAATTTAATTTATTTTCCTATCATCATATTAAGGTCAATTGATAAAACATCTATTTTTAGTAAACATGATGCAAATCAAGTAAACATCATGCAAACATTATTGAAATTTATTGATCTTCAAAAATTGTTAAACAATTATTATTAGGCAGCAGCATGAGATTGGCAATGCCTCTTAGGAAGAATTGATTCAGTGAGCCAAACGAAAACTACGCAATTCTTTTATTCTAGAAATAATTTAAAAAATTCTATACTAAACAAAATATGAACAAAGTAAACAACATCTGCGTTTAAAGTCTTAATATTTAACTTGCAAATATTCATGAATACACATATATGTATGTATGTAGATTATATCACCTGTTGCATTTGAATTAAGGGCCATGGAACAATCCCCACCCTTGTTTTGTTTTTGTTTGATAAAATTCACACAATTTGACATAAACACCCATTCAAAATATCAATGAAAAAAATTAACTAAAATTCCTATCCGCGTGAAGTTGATTGACAAATGATTTAAATTAAAGTTGATCTACTTGCGAAAACAATTATTATTGTCGTTCAATTGAAATCGAAAACCCAAAAAGGAAAAAAAAAATCAAATGAAATTGTTTTAAACATTATTATGTTCCCCCATACTGAATTTCAAGTAAATGTACTCTTACAACACGGTTCGTTTGCTTAGGCATACGTTAGCAGACTATCCCTTTTGGTTTAATAATTTGTTGTCCACTATGAAGTCAACACCTTTTAATATGAAAATTCAGCTAAAATTATGCATGTTAGTGTTTAAAATAAAATTTTTCTTAGCTCATATTTTTTTTTCAATAACAATTGGCCACCAACATTGCGCCACCTTCGCCTATTTTTCACTTCATGAATACCTCTCATGAATTTCGTGCCCAAAATTTTGAATTTCAAAAATGAGAATCCACACTCTGGTCTGATAAAACCAACCCCAAACCAAAATATTTATTTAAGGAAAGAAAATATTATCTTTTCAATTATCGGGTAAATTTACCCATTTGTCATAAAATCATCTCAAACATTATTTGCTGACTGGATAAGAAGAAGAACTGGACAGAAAGCCAGAATGAAGTAGTCTTACCCTAAAATGATTGTATTACCCTGTTTTTTGTCATTCTTACGAGGGTGATCCCAAAAGTATCCGACCTAACAAAGAAAACACAAAAAATTTGGGAAAATAAACATTTATTTCTCTACGTAGTCTCCATTTAGTTCGATACACTTTTCCAGCGATGCTCAAAAGCTTCGATACCCTGTTTGTAGTAAGAATTGTCGAGCTCCATAAAATAGCCATCAATTGCAGACTCCAACTCTTCGTTGTTGAAAAATCTTTTTCCACCGAGCCATTTCTTCAAGTTGGGGAACAGAAAATAATCCGAGAGGGCTAAATCTGGCGAATATGGTGCGTGAGGAAGCAATTCAAACTTCAACTCATAAATTTTGGCCAAAGCAATGCTGGATGTGTGAACTGGTGCATTGTCGTGATGAAAAAAACTTTCTTTCTCACCAAATGGGGCCGTTTTTCTTTGATCTCATCACCCAAACGCTGCAACAAATTCGCATAATACTCGCCGTTGATTGATTTACCTTTTTGAAGATAATCGATGAAGATCACACTTCGCGCATCCCAAAAAACTGACGCCATGACCTTGCCTGCTGATGGAACTGTCTCCCCTTCCAGTCCATTGTTTTGACTGTTCTTTTATTTCAGGTGTGAAGTGATATACCCATGTTTCATACATGGTTATAAATCGTCGCAGAAACTCGGCTTTGTTTCTACGAAATTTTGCCAAACACTCAATTGCAACATCCTTCCCACGCTGTTTTTGTGTAATCGCGGCACCCACTTTGAGCACAGCTTTCTCATATCCATATTTTCGGTAAGTATCCGGTGTACACCGCTTTTTGATATGCCTACCATGTCTGCTAACTTGCGCGCTTTCATTCTTTGGTCATCCAATACCATTTTATGAATTTTTGTCTCCATTTCTGGTGTTGTCACCTCATTTGGTGGCCCACTACAACGGTGCTCGTCTTGGCAGCTGCTGCGGCCTCGTTTGAACTCCGCCACCCAATATTTTACTGTAGTTAATGCAGGCGCAGACTCCCCCAAAGTAGAATCAAGCTCTTCTTTGATATTGGTTGGATTGAGGCCTTTCAAATGAAAATCACATCACGGAAAGCATCCACTTTAACTGACTGCCAAAAATTGTCAAACTTTAATTTTACACTGAAAATAGTTAGTACTTTCTACTATAGTCAATATTTTTAATCAACTACCGGCATCAATACGATAGGTCGGGTACTTTCGGGACCACCCTCGTACATGACCGTTATGGTACACGGGATGCTCTTGTGTAATAGATTTTCTCATATTTCCTCAAAAAGAAATAAAAACATAAATCATTTCAAAACTAGCTTAACCAAGCGAACCGTATTGTATAACAAAAAATACACACATTCAACACAAAGCAATGCGAGACATCCGCAAACTCGTTCCAACCACACCGAACGAACACTGATCAATTGGTGAAATGGTGTACTAGACTCGATGTTGTCTGTTGATCATCATCCTCATCAACATTATTTAGTTGTCTTTTTTCTCTCTTAATATTGTTGTTGCATTTCGTCTTATTGAAGATAATATTATGGTGAGCTGAGCGTGAGGTCGGTCTGAGGAGATTTCATTATACACATCAGGGCTTCACTTCTCAAGCAAACTGTTTCACGTCACACAACTGAAAACACTGCTGGCCACAGTAGACGGATAATGTAAACGCTGCGCTGCTAAACGCGATCGATTGCTTCAAAACAAAATACAAAAAAAATTAAGAGTTTTAATTATAAAAACAAGCAAGCAAAATAATTGAAATTGTGACATTTTGAAATTTTTGAAATTAATTATTATATTTTTGCATGAGCTTGAAAAAGAGAAATTACGGTGAACAAGAAAACAAAAAAAAATTGTGCAACAATTTGTGGCCCTTTTGTTTCGCTTTTCTTAGTGCAGTTCGTGTTTGAGATACAGAAGAAAAATTAAGTTTATAATATTCGCTCGTTCAGTGTGTGACTGGTGAAAATTTAACAGAAATAAAAATAAAAATTGTATAAACAAATGCCATCAACCATGGAACAATCATCAGCAAATACGACAACAACTGTTGCAAATACAACCACAGCATCTTCGGCTATTATGGGTGGCAAAAATTTGAAACTTTCAAAATTAGCGAAATTCATCAAAAAGAAGGTAAACATTTGAAATTCGTTGCATGTCGAATTTTCGAGAAAATCAATTTTTTTAGTGTGACATTTTAAGAATTCTGGTTAACTTGAGATTGCAACTCCTGAGTAGGTACTAGGGTAGGCAGTTTATGATCAATTTCGTATTTGAATTCAGTTCAAACTTGGAATTATTATCAAAGAATTGCGTTTGCAATTCTGTTTCCATTCAATCGATTATGTTAAAAATCGGCTATCGTTTGAACTTTGCAAAGGTTTTCACATGGAACATAGACAAGATTTTCGACCGCAATTTTTGTCGCTTCAAACGTTTAAAGCTTATCTGGGGAAAAAAAATCTATCCGTTCCTCTCGAAAGAAGACCATGGTGGTTCATTTAAGGTGAAAGGCATCGATTACTTCATTTCGATCAAAAAGAGTCCCTGTTTAGTCTTTTCTAATGGATGACTGTTTCTTCAACAATTAATTTATAATATTTTGCATGCAGGAACATTGACTTCTTAACCCTGATTGTAAAAAGATAACTTCGAAAAGTAATATCATCTTCAAAGCAACTCCGAATAGGTGGAAAGAGTTTTTGGTTTTAAGGACTTATTATTCCAACATCATCGATACAGAACAAACAGGGGAAAACCTGAGAGGTTTTGCAAATTTTCATATACTCAATTATGAGCGTCTAAGCTTCCGAACTCCTACATGAAAGGACTATAAGTCCAAGTAAGGCTGGGAAAAACATACCTACGAGTATTTGAAAAAATGGCAGTTGCAGAAGATAAAGCTGTATGCCAAAGAAATTATCATGACATTGTGAAGCTTAAACAACTCGAAAGAAGATCTTTTTCTCGAAGCGAATAAAACCCCAAGTGCCCCAGCAAGGAGACGTTTAATCTTATATGTATAAAATGTTATGTCAAAGTTTTAGTGTTTACACTGCTCCGAAACGGCTTGACCGATTTTGATGAAATTTCGTTATATCAGTAGATATGAGAACAGATTCTTATCTAATTTTTACACACCTAAGTGTTAAGGGTGGTTCACCCAAACATCTTTTTTTTTGTATTTTTTGTTATTTTTTATGATGTGGAATTTAAAAATACATTTCTCCTAAATGTTTACCCTCCTACCACAAACCCCTTTGTACCTAATTTTAAGGGAATGTTGGTATTGCTGTAGATGGGTTTTAAGTATTTTTTTACAAGATGGACGAAGCTGTTCATGAGATATGGCCAGGATAGCGGGTAATGGCTTAAGGGTAAGCGCGGATACAGGATATCGGGGAGCAGTGCAGTGTAGCATGGAGCGGGTAGCATATTGTGAGTAGTGGGTAGCGGGCAAAGGGTACCGGTTAGAGTGGTAACGTTTTGGGATAACGGGTAATAGGGAAGCGGGTAGCGGAAAGAAATTGCAGACAGTTGGGTAGCGGGGAAAGACTACCGGAATAGGGGATAGTGGGATAATGCAGTAGCTGGTAGTGGTTGTTTAGCGGGGTACAAAAGTATAAGTCTTATGTTTGAGGCAGCACAAAGTTTGACGGGTCAGCTAGTTCAATATGAATATTTACATGTTCTTGATTACTGTATTTTAGCACAATTTGAAAAATGTTATATATAATCAATTAATTTAAGAAAAAACGGCTCCAATAAATTAAAAAAAAATAGAAAAACCAAGAATTTCTTAAGAAATGTTATGGTATCAATTTTTTCAGCTAAAATGAATTTTAATAACTTGGTTTTATTTTTATGTTTTTTTTTTTTTTTTGAGTTAAGTTTTGAATACAGAAGCAAGTTTGTACGACCTAGTCGGGCACATTTTCTTATGACTCTCTTAGAAAAAAAGCAGTGTGAAAAACACTCAATTTTGTAAACCTCAAAAATAAGGTTCTAATCCAATTTAGGAAATGGGAAAATTAAGTACCCGGCCATTAAGCTATTTAATTAATAATTACTTATTTTTTAAACATTCAAATATTAACGCTGGGATGTTGCGTAGACCTTATCTTTCACGTGGCCCCAAAGAAGAAGTCGCCTGAAAGATAATGTCTACGCCAACAGCCCAGCGTCGATTCAAGACCTCAAAGATGGAATTCGTGAGGCTATCGAGGACATAGGGCAGCCACTTTGCAATTTGGTTATGGAAAATTTCATGAAAAGGATATGGTCCTGTAAGCGTGGTCGTGGCGGCCATTTGGCTGATGTTGTGTTCCATTATTAACGGCATACCTTCCTCTTTATAATGAAATAAACATCCGATCATTTATCTCAAAACATGCCACTTTTCTTTGAATATCAAAATAACACCTCTTATTGGAAAACCCCTATTTGACTTTTTTTTTAGTTTTGTGTTAACCAAAACCATTTCTCTATTTAGATTCTGCAGTTCTTAGTTGTTTAGTCTTAACCAAACGAATTTAATAAAAATATACCCGTAATCTTTATGTGCAATGCATTCTTGATTAAAAGATTACAAATAAGTCCCTCTCTGTGGAGGCGTGATTAGCATGTAGATAACCAGGAGTCACATAATGAATTGTAAATCGGCAATATTCCGCCTTGTTTTTAGCACAAAAAAAATAAAACGAATGACAATGCAGTCAGTGTCATTGAAATGCAGTTTTTAGACATTTACTTTAAGTTAAACTCGCAAAAATATGCAAAATCCATTCCTATTCCTCTTGTTGTGGTTGTGGTTTTGGTTAGTTTTGTAATAATTGTTTGTTGTTTATTCGTTGCGTAAAGTTATTGTTGGAACCTTTTCAATTTTTTTTTTTTTAAATTCTCAAACGACTCCCAATCCAAATGTGCCAATTTTTAATGTTCAGAGTTGAAATCTATCTACAAATTATGTAGGCAACTACATTTTGAAAAGTTTCCTTTGGCAAACAACAACAATTGCGAATGCAGTTAACAAAGAGGCCAGTAAAAAAATGACAGTTCTGTCGGCGATAGAACTTTCAATTATTGAAATGAAGACAGACGCTGTTGGCGTTAAAAATAATTATTTGGCTGTGCAAATCTAATGATCTGAGCTTATCTGAGTTATGTCTAGGTTGAAGTATTTGCTAATTTTGTTTAACCCGAGACACAACCCTCAAGTCCATTTTGCGACGTTTTATGTAACTATTGCCATACAAATTGAATTTGACAGATAAAGTGAGTTGGAGCGTTTTATTCGCACTTGATTACTGTGCTGGCTACTGAGTAGTGAAAAAAAAACACGACTATTGTAATTTTGTTGCATACAAGATTATTTAAAAAAAAAATGTACAAGACTGAGTCCCACAAACTTGCTTCTGTGTTTCGAAATTTAACTCACAGAAATATTAAGAAATAAAAACATGTAAACGGTCCGCCAAATAACATTTTTTTTTTTTTGAAATTGCTATAAAATTTCTTTTCTTTTTTTATTTAAAAGTACAATCCTTCCGGTTAATAATTGAAAATATTTTCATTCAAATGGCTGCTTGGCTGGCCTACACGATCGGTCCAAGTTTTAAGCATATTATCGATTGTGCGCAGCTGTATTTCACCAATGGCTTCACGAATATTGTCCTTTAAAGCGTCAATTGTCTCTGGCTTGTCGGCGTTATACTTTCTCTTACGGCATTCCACAAATAATAGTCCAACGGTGTCAAATCGCAGCTCCGAGGTGGCCAAACGACATCAGCTCTTCAAAAACATGGCGCAAGACATCGAGTGTAGCCTCGGTTGTGTGGCACGTAGCGCGCGCCGTCCTGTTGAACGCAAATGTTGCCAATTCCTCTCAATTTTTGTGAACAAAAATTCATTCAACATAGCTCGATAACGATTGCCATTGACTGTAACGGCCACTCCTTGCTCATTTTTGAAGAAAAATGGTACAGCCATTTGGGCCAGTCAGAAATGTGACATTTTAATTTATCCAGTCATATCCAAATTACTTTGCGCTTTGAATCTAAGCTAGATCTTTAAAAATTAATGTACATATTCATCAATTAAACGAACAAGTTGTTAAATTTACAAAATATTCGTGAATAATACGAATATGCCTCATATATATTTTATCCAGGATCTTTTCTTTTAAGAACACTTTTTGAACTCTTATATAAGTCTACATAACAAGAGTTTTGACGGCCATTTGCCTAAAATGTTCGTACACTGTTAGTACAATTACTACCTTAAGCTAGTCATTCTATACAATCCAAACATTCATGGTTCCTTGTGTGAGTTTTGTTCTTGAAGCAATAAAATCGTATCTGTCATAATGCAACAACCTATGCCACCTTGTCAATTTGTTTTGTCAAATCTCGAAAATAATATCTTAGTCATACTTATGCCATCCCTTACATTTTCAATTGCTGACTTATTTTTTGAATTTTATAACGCCATTTGTTACGGCCGTTTTTGTTTTTAATTAACAGGTGAATTTCACCAATTTATAATGAGTCCACAAAAAAAAATTCTCGAAAAGACTAGAGTGACAAAAATAAACATTTGACAGATGTCTATCGTCTAGTTTTTTTTTAACTTATTTTTCATTGCCAAAATTTAAAACAATTGCGTTTTCTTTTTAGTTTTTGTTTTCCATACAACCTGACAGTTTAAAATTCTTTTGCTTAGGTTTTCCCAAAAAAAAAAGAAGAAAGAAACGATGATTGAGATAAAAATAAACATCACTTAATTAGTTGAAAATTAGTTGAATAGGAATTTTTAAGACAAAAAGAAATAAAAAAAGGAAAAAAACAACAAATGTATCTGAAAGTTCAAGGCAAATGGTCAGCAAATTCGTTTTCAACATACAGATATAAATACTTAGATACATATGCATATTTACGTATTGAAAAAGTAATTGATTGGCATTTTGACTTAATACATTTTTTTGTTTCGTACATGCATGTATAGGTAAATAGAATAATTGATTAAAATTAATTTGGCATTTCTCCAAAAATTCAAAGAAATAAAAATCTATAACCCGTTTGGAAAAGGCAAACGTCAATGAACAAAAAATGATTTGTATCTTGGACGTCAGTTTGAATAAACTTTACAAAGTCTATTGGCGTTTGTCCAAACAGAGTTTCAATATAGAATTTTAAACAAAACTCAAGGTATGCATATCCATGGCACAGGAAGAGCTTACAATTTGCGAATATAATTTGCTTAAATTAAAGCAATGTGCGTTTGAAAAGTTGCTGTTAAATTGCAAGACGCGCGGTGGTGTGTTGTTTCACTCGTTTTATAGGCGTCGAATGAACCCTTGACTTAAACCGTTCACTAAATGAGATTTCTCTTCTGTTTTCGTACAAAAAAATTGATGGTTATTTGTACTTTGAAATTGTGCACTTAAATTGTTTAAAAGAAAAGAAGAAAACAATAATCTTGGTTACGAGCATTCCAAGTGCAAAGCCTGTACAAATGTTAACATTTAAACTGGATCAATAAATGTTATTTTTCTTCAAGTTACAATTTGCGTAATAAATTTAAACAACTCGCAGTTGTTCAATTAATTAAACAGCTGGAGAAGAAATTTTAAGAAATCGTGTTATAAACAAAATTGTTTAATTTAATTTAAAAGAATTACGCTTTTTGTTTATGTTTATAACAACACAGAAATGGTTCCTTTTGTAGTCATCTCCTCACATATAATATTATACGCTTAAGCAAATAGCTATACAACTCTGAGAGATTATACTTCTTGAATCTATTCATTCAACTTTGAATAACCTTCATTTGATTAGCCAAGTCAAAAAGAGTCATGGTGAACAATTTTAGCAAACAATCAATTGCTTGAAAGAGGACATTGAACTCTAATGCATTTGAAAGGCAACAAAATATTTTTTTTGTTTTTTTTTTCTTGCAAATTGTGGCCTTGAACAGTAACTGGGTAGGTATAAAGTATATTATGAATTTGCTTTACGATTATATTAAATCTGTCAGATTTGCTTAGCATTAAATGTAAAAATGTTTTTATACTAGCTGGACCCACTACCTTTTTACCATCTAAATTGGTGGCATTATTCCTTTTAAGTCTTTCGGTTAAACTCTGACGTAGCGATTTTCACTGCTAGAGTAATAATATGTCCACAAATTCTTATCGGCAGTTGCTGCTGACCTAAGGGAGGCAGTTGCTCGGTCCCTGGCTTGCTGGCTCCAGTTTCGCACTCCAAGTTGGTTCAGGTCCTCTACCACCTGTGTGCTCCACCTGGGTCGCGGTCTTCCTCTTCTGCGACGTCCTTCGGGGTTGGATTCGAAGATTCTACGAGCCGGAGCATTGTTTTCCATTCGCTCAACATGACCCAACCATCTAAGTCGTTGGACCTTAACTTTTCTGGCTATGTCAGTGTCGCTGTAAAGCTCGTACAGTTCTTGGTTTAATCTTCGTCTCCATTCTCCATTCTCTCAAAGCAGCCCAAAGCGTTTTAGTCCTGATTTTATTGCCATTTTAAAAAAATTAACAAAGTGCCACTTTATTTTTTCTTATTTATAAAATAAATAAATAGAGTGGCGCGACAGCTCTTGAAGAGCCAAGGCCTAAGTGGCTTACTCTCATCAACAATTCTCTAGGTGCGTGTGAAGAATTGAGGGGACCTACAATTTTACGCCGATTCCGAACGGCAAAGTTGAGAAGCACTTTTTCATGACAGATGATACTCTTGGAAGTTTGTCAGTTCTTCGCAAGAGGCAGTGTCCGTGAAAGATGAAATAAAAACTTTGGGCACGAGTAGGACGCGAACGCACGACTTGTTCTTTGCTTATGATAATTCTCATATTCGTATTATTCCTATATATCACTATTAGTCTATTCGGATCACTTAACTTTTATTATTATTTCTTATTATTATTATTATTATTATTATGTTTGGAAATTTGTGTTATATCAATTACATTTTTTTTATGGGGGGTGGGGGGGGGGTTGTTTTGTGATGTAAAATTTTAGGGGGGTTAAAACAAGTGCGACAAAGCGTAACACCGAGAGGAGTGGGGGTCGAAACAGCAATTCAGCGTGATGTAGTTTTTTGACGGCCCCTAACAATGGGCGGGTACCATGCCTCCTTAGCAAAAAAATCTAAAAATTAATTTTATTTCTTTATATTGACCGGCAGAATTGCTAGTTTGCCAAATAACAATATTCTAAGATGGTCAGAGAAGCCCCATATATTTTATAAAATTTATTTTTTAAATGCGTGGGTACCACGCCCCCTCAGTTGAAAATCTTAAATTTCATATTTTATTTGTTCTATTGCACGTTGTACTTGTATGCCAAATTTCATGATTCTACTGTACTCCAAAGGGCTCCATATAATTTATACTAATAATGTAAAAGTAGGCGGCTACCACGCCCCCTGACTAAAAAATTTCAAATTTTCGATTTTTTCCTTTATATGTACCACATGACCTATCACTATTTCAACTTTCTAGGGCAACGGGAAGTGCTTCATAATTTTGATGATCTGTCAGTAAGTTACGGTTTTCGTGACTTATGCTAAATATCTGAAATTTGAAGTGCTTCTTCTTGACTAGCTTAACAAATAATTTGAGTTTGAATCTTTTGGCTTTGGTATAGAAGTAAGAGAGGTGTGGAAAATGCCCTGAGTTGTTTCCTGTGTAGTACCAAAGTTGCTAGACAACTTGCCCCTGATATATTTTTATTTAAATAATCATTGTGTGAAAGCCAGACAATTTCAAATAATTGCTCCAAATACCCAAGTGGTCTTTTATTTTTGTGTTCAATTAATGCAGATTTGCTGGTTTTTTATATTCAATTTCTGATCTTGTTTGAAACCAGTTAAATTCGTTTTCAAAATGCTTCGAGTCACAAGATTTAATTTATGCATTCTTAATGAACATTCTTTGTTTTTTGTTTGTCTCTTCTTGAATTTTGAATTGTTCTAGCTTTGACTAGAAGAAGCAAGTCAATTATAACGGTACATCTGGTCTTCCTTCGGATTTAACTGGACGCAACAGTTATCCAACGCTAAAAAATAAATATAAATATTTAAGGTTACATTTTTTCCGATGATTTATGGTTTCATATTGTGTCAAACACTGATAAGAGCACATCTTTTACATCGGAACTTTCTTTTAGGCTTGATAACACTAATTGTTTCTTGCAGCAACACATCGATTGGAAAACCAGTTATGAATGTTGCATAATTTGTTTATGCCATTTTTAGGTTGTTTACTCAAAATAAGACCACGTAATATTACATCAAAATCTTACTGCACTTTACGTGTTTATAAAATTTTAACGACAACCACCAACAAAACGAAAATGTAATGAGCAAAATGGAAATGATACTTTGACATTTTTCTTGTCAGACCAGTCTTGCCCAATTGCATTCCAGTCACCAAGACAAGCTTTTGGTTTTTATTGCTCGAAACCAGTGGACAATGTCTCTATTTGTACACACAACTATTATACCAAGTGTTGTATTCTATTTAAAGTAACAGATTCAATCAAATGGAAGTGGAACGATACCGTTATGGTATTGTAATACCTCAAATGCATACTGCTTTCTATATCCACATCGATTGTCATTTAAGTGCAACTTTCTACTTTACTTTGTAACCGTTGATTTAAATTTCATAGGAATGTAGAAAAAAACAAATAGTACACTCTTACTTATTGCCATGCTTCTGCAACTTCACACACAAAAACGGAAATTGCCACTTTCGTGGTTACCACTCAAACTTATTTTAATATCTCTTGTAAGATTTTCCATTGATAGTGTTCTGACCATAGTGAAAGTTCGCACAAGAGAGAAAGAAGATCAACGAGTTCTCTCGTTCTCCCTCTGTGCTCCTTTGTAACACAACAACAATTTTAATTTGACTTTTCCTATTTTTTTTTTTTGCGAGTATCTCAGAGAAAAAAAGGGAGAAGTCACATTTCCACTTGTACGAAGTGCTACCTCTCCCGTGCTCTATTTATTATGTTATCTCTATGGCTCTGACAGATGACACTTTGACAGAATTTCGAAAAGTGAAAAGCATGGGGGATTAATGGACTCCTAAACTAAGTGATCTGTCTGATCTGGCTATTATCTATAAAACCCTTATCCGTTCAAAGCTTGAGTACAGCTACTTACTTAAGCCTCTTGGATGGAATACAAAAAAGAGCTGTAAGAATGATTGGTGGCAGAGAGATCACTGACACATTCACTACTTTAGACCACCGTCGTAATGTAGCGTCTCTCCTTGTTTTATCGCTACTTTTACGAAAATTGCTCTAGTGAAATAGCCAGTTGCATTCCTCCCCTCAAACAATTCGCCCGCAATACTCGCGCTTCTAGAAATGCCCATGAGTTTACCCTCGAGCCCAAGTATAGGGAATCATTTTTTAGCCGTACTACGCGAATGTGGAACTCTCTTCCACACTCTGTTTCCCAGTCACTACAATGTTCAAGAATTTAAGACCAATGTACACCGACACCTCCTTTCCAACCCCTTCCCTTCTTCCTAATGCACTCACTATGTCTATGGCATAAAAAGGGTATAAAAACCCCTTGAGTGGGTGCAAATAATAAAAAAAAAAGTGGCTTTCGTTTCTTTTCTTTATGTTGAACCACCTATACCAATAAATTTCGATTTTTCCGGCTTTACTTTTTTCAACATTTATAATAAGTGGCAAGCATGTTTCTGAGTACATTAACCGATTTAACCAACCAACTTGTAAATTCCAAAACAATCAAACTTTCAGCTGATTTCCATTTATCATAACGCATTTTCCCCACAATCTTTTTTGTAATTGTGTGTGTGAGAATGGTGAGTTTGCTTTTTGAGCGCAAGCTTATGCTCATTCAATTGAAATCGAAGTGTCAAGCGAAAACGATAAACATTTTCACTTCATCCAGTATTATGTGCACACAGTGCTTTTCTCAAATGTAGCCATCGTGTTTGCCTGCTCCCCTTTTGCTTGTGAACTTCGAGCAGCAGCAATAAAAAAAAGCACAACCACAGTAGATTTGACAGCAGAAGTACAGGTTTTTTTCGATCAGGAGGTTGTGTTAAAGTTGTTTCCATTCGAAAAAGTGTGAAAGAAGTCGTTTGAAGTGATACTTTTATGCAATCAAACACCTGTTTTGGTTGAGTTTATCTTTGTTAATTTATGTTCAGAATTAATTTGAACTCCGTGAGAAGTTTCTATGCAGAATTTAAATAGAGCAGTCACAAGACTTGAATCAAACAAAATTCCATCGATTGTGTGTATGTGATGAAGAAAAGTGACTTCATTTCCAGCTGATGAAAAAACATATAAAAAAGCTTAATACCTCTCTATCCATGTGCGTACAATAGAAAGAGATGAGAGAATAAGAAAACAAAAATAAAGTGGAACACGTTTTATTGGAAGTAAAAAGCTTTTTATGGAAGTCATTCTCCCCACAGTTAGTTGATTGTTGTTGTTGAAAAACACCGGCTGTGCTGTGCTGTTTTCCTGACTGCAATATTGGAATTGAAATTAAGCTTTAATCGCTTGAAGTACATTTTATTTTCTGTTTATTGTTTACAAACATTGCATTCCAAATTCCAATTCCAATTCCAATTCGATTTCCAAGGCAATGAATGATAAGAAGATAAAATAAAATTGAAACGTAGTTCGTTACACCGCCACCTGTTGTGTTCTTTGTCCTTAAACCTTGAATAAATTCATCACCCTTTCATTTCATTTATCGCCAGAATCTATTGCTATTTTATTTTAGTAAATAGAAGAAGTTGTAAAAGATAAACCTAATATTATTCGGTTAAACAATGTGGTTTTTTATCGTAATGGTTGCGGTAGTCGCCGCTGCTGGCGCTGCCAGTCGAAAATGGGGTCGATGGATTTATTTGCGTTATGGTAGATTTATTCTGCCACGATCGTTGATGGCCCCGAAGAGTCGACCTACCACACCGCCATTACTTGCTGATGAGAAAAATGATGGTGGTAGTGTTGAAGGTCGATTAGATGAAAGCGGTGAAATGGTAGAAACGGTGAGTGTTGTTTGTTCTAGGTTTACTTTTTATGTTTCTTATCGGGTGTTGGTTTCTTATTTTTTTTTTTTTTAGAAATATGATCTCTAGTCGGTATCGTCTTACTAATTTTAAAACAATTAAATGTCATTGATATGTTTAGAGCAATTGTTATTTATTTTATGATCAGCAGACCGAAAACAACCTTCGACAATTATCAAAGCAATTTTCATCCAACTGACTCTGAAATTAGGTGGAATATTAATTTGATCTTGAGAATGTTTGCTTCTTAATTATGAAGAAGGAAACGATGTTTCAGAATTTGTAGTCGGAAGTTGTATCTAACCCAAATTCTTGAATGAGGCGCGGTCTTACCTTGACATTGTTCACAATGAGAGCATATTTGAGTTATTTACATAATTAATTTAGTCATTGAATGTACATATTCAGTTTTTACGACGTTTAACTGCTTTGTTTGATTCCTAACGAATATTTTGGAGAAACTTAATGTTGCTTCCACAGAATATCGAAGGATTAACCCTTATTTTGTGGACTAAGTGGAAAATTTCTTAATCTCTTAACTGACCTAACTCTTAACTAACTTATTCCACCATGAAGCGTGGTTTAGAGAAGGAATAAGAAAATGTAAAAGGGCTGCTTCTTTGTCAGTTCATTAGATGACGCCACAATCAACTGCCATATAGCAGAGACAACTACAAATTGAGCGTCAAGTATCAATAACAACAAAATTCCCAAAAGGGAAATTTTCCGGAAACAAAGTATTTTCAGTAATGAGGATTTTTAACTTTAGTTAGCCTGTGGATTAAGAGTGGAATAGCAGTATTTTAAAAATAAAAACAATTTAAGTAAGGGTCCGCCATATAACGTTTGGGCTCTACTTTACATAAAGTGATCCTGAATCTGAAGTCGCCAATGGTTTCAATGGTTAGATTACGACTAATAAAGCACAAATCAAGTGATTTTTTTTTCTAGGAAAATAATATTTCTATTTTTAATTTATTGAACAAAATCGAACTTTTTGCTAAGAATTCACGATTGAACGTCATTTTTAATACCGACAGGCTACGGGATTTATTCGGGCGGGAATTTTCTTAAATATTTCCTTTTGAATAAATACCCAGTCGTTGTCGAGCCGCTTGCGGCGAGCGCGTAGCCAGAGTCATCCACTTCACATTGAGGGTTAAAATTGGGTAAAATATTACTCATCTGCCAACACTAACATACTTCAACCTGAAGTTAATTCCTCATTATTTGACAGCTAACACAAAAAAACATGAAATCATCCCTTTATGTAAAGTCGCCCAACGTTATTTAACTAGTGCTTATTTTGTGAATGGTAACACCATTGTATTGACAGGTCGCAGGTACTAGACCTGGCAATCGTTTGTGGTGCCATCTTGAGATCTGGCACAGTGCTGTTTTTTTTTTTTACATAAGTTTGGTACAGGGATTTTTTTTTGGATTTGATGTAGCACAAAATATCGAAAACACCATTCTTGATAATACTAGCTGATTCCATATACAATGCGAAAATTGCATACGGATTTTGGAAGAAGAGAAGTACCGTCAGCTCCGTATGTTCGTTATCTTGTAAGTAAAAGAAACTGGCATCCTCATCGATAAACCAAAGCGTGAAAAGCCAAAAACAGTGCATACACCCGAGAATATTGCTACTGTGGCAGAAAGTGTGCGTGAAGCGCCATCAACATCAATTCACCGTCGTTCTCAACAACTGAACATCATTGAGACGAATTTTGCGTAAAGACCTTGGTATGACGGCATACAAAGTCCAATTTGTTCAGGAGTTGAAGCCAACTGACCATCCAATGCGTTTTCGCTTCGCGTAGTAGTTCAGTTTTTTTTTTTTTCTTAAAGCATTTACAAAAAAAAAAGTTATTTGGCAGACCCTTTACAATCCAAATCCAAGGTCCACTATTGAAAAATCAATTCGGATTTTTTTTAAGCGGAATTTAAAGTGTTTTCAGTTGGAACTCATTGCCTTTCTGGTGCGAAAGAATTTGTATCCATTGATTTTTCTACCTTGAACTGAATGCGAATTATATAAATACAAACTTAAATATGCATATACTTAAAGCACAACATATATGTTGTATCTACACAAATTCAAACAAAAAACATTTGTTCCGCATTTCTTGAAACAACTGTGTACAAAGGTGCAACCAAACAACTAAGGTTACCGGTGTAAAGACATAGATATCCAACAGACACAACTTCTATAGCAAATCTGTACGATTAGAGTATCGTGCTTGTTGCAAGTATAAATGAGCGAAACTACTTTCTCTGTCGAGTGTCACACCTGTATGAATGTATTTCCCAACTTAGTCAGCATTAATGTTTCAAGACAATTTCAAACTCTTTGTTTAGTTTAGCTTCTAGTTTAAACAACAGGTGCAAAAGCAGTACTCGTTTAGTTTACACTCCATTGCATGCTCTCTTCTGTTTGAAATTGTGTTTATTTTTATATTTTCTCTGAGATCTCTGACCCAAATGCAATCACACATACATATGAAGTACGAAACGCAAAAACAAATGTGTGTATAGCTTCATATTTTCCTCTTGTACTGATTTATTCTCTGTTGGCCAGTTTTCCGACGTACACACACAGGTATTTATTTTTAGAATTATTTTCATTTCATTGTGCCTAGGCCGTGCGAATTTGGTGAAACAAAACACACCCTGCGCCAAGAAAACTTGCTCCATTTGTGCTTCATTTGAGGACGTTAACCTGTAAAGCTTTTATACAATTTACTTTTTACCAACAGCTCATAATATTGTCTTTTCAAAGAAAAAGGACAAATGCCTGAATATCATTAACCTTCTTTTTAGGAACTACTGATTCTAGACTTCAATATTATAGCAAGAACCAGACAGTAAAAAAAATTAGTTTAGACTTTGCGTTTGTTTTGCGTTTACTCATCAGGCATCACATACAAAAAACAAAAATAAAAATTTCGTTCAAGTACTTGCTTAACACCTTGCATTCTTAAAACAAAAATAAAATTAAATTATTGCAGAGCGAAATGTGTTTTTGTTTTTTTTTTTTGTCATTGGAACCTACACTTGCCGGTTTGTTAGATGTGTCTCGAGTCTCGGAGCTAAGCTATGTTGACCGTATTTGAATTTTAACTCGAATAGAGTTGGAATGCCGAATTTTAAATCACACGTGTGTATAACTTGAATCATTTTTCATATACGCAAAAAAAAAGCAAATCATCTTCGACGGTAGACAAATTTGAATTTTAACAAGAACTATTCAAATTTACGTTTTGACAAGAGAATTAATCAGATTTAATTAACTTAAAAATTATATTTTTTTTGTGTATCTTTAGTAAAATTGATTTTATGCATTTGGCAATGAAACCGTTGTCGGGTCATTGGAACCGTTGCCAATTTCATTAAGGTCCGATTCTCTGGCCACGTTTCTGGTCGAACAGTTTTGGTCTCGCATTGAGTATCAGTTTGATCCTAAGAATGTGAAAGGTTTGGCTACATGTTCCATGAAGCCTTTGTGGCCCATTCGTGATCCCAAGCAACAATGAGGAGGACCGATTCGTACTCTTAATAAACTGGTGGAGACGGATCATAGGCAACAGATGGTGTCGAACTAAGAACTCCGCTGATGTATACGAAACTGTGTCCTAAGTCGGTAGCGGTCTGATGAAAGGTTCGCTAAGCTTGTTCAAAAATTTTGATGTGCCAGATTGTATTTGACTAAATGAGTCGACTTCAATCCTTGTTTACTTACTTAAGGTGGCGCTAGAGTTCGTTGTGGACTTGGGCCTCAATCAACAGTCTCCGCCAGCCAGCTCGGTCCCTAGCTAGCTGTGTCCAGTTTTGCACTCCAAGTTGATTGAGGTCCTCTTCCACTTGTGTGCGCCACCTTAGTCGCGGTCTTCCTCTCCTTCTACGTCCCTCGGGAATAGTGTCGAAGGCTTTCCGGGCCGGAGCATTGGTATCCATCCGCTCTAAATGTCCGAGCCATCTGAGTCTCTGGACCTTGACCCTTCTGACTAAGTCCATGTCGTTGTACAACCCGTAAACTTCGCTGTTATATCTTCTTCGCCATCAATGCACACGGGGCCAAAGATGACCCGAAGAACTTTCCTCTCGAAACAGCCTAAGACACATTCATCCGATTTTGTCAAGGTTCATGCTTCTTCACCATACAGTTTGACATCGAAGGATTCCGTAAGCTTGTTGCCAACCTTGAATGGAGCAGCGTGAGTTCTCCACCGTCATTTTGTACAAGCGAACGAGCTTGGCAGGAATGCCAAAACCAGGCATAGGTTTATACAGTTCGTCTCTGTAGTTGCTGTCATACGCGGCCTTAAAATCGATGAAAAGGTGGTGGGTATCGATTTGGAGTTCATAGGTCTTTTCCAGGATCTGCCGCAACTTGAAAATTTGGTCGATGGTTGACTTTCCTGGCCTGAAGCCACATTGATAATTAACAATCAGATTGTTGACGAAAGGCTTCAGAGGCTCACATATTACGGCAGAGAGGATTTTGAAGGCAATGTTAAGTAGACTGTAGTTGGCGCAGTTTAGAGGAGCCCCTTTTTCAGGATCTGGCAAACAATGCTGAGGTTCCATTCATCGGGCATGCATTCTTCTGACCATATCTTACAAATGATTTAGTGCATGCTCCTATCTAGCTCGTCGGCTGCTGCTTTGAACAGCTCAGCAGCTAGACCATCTGCTCCAGCGGCTTTGTTTGATTTCAGCGGTGCTATTGCCGTTTTCACGTCTTCTAGGTCGGGTTCACGGAATTGTTGGCTATCATCGTGTCCGATGACTTCAATCCTTACTCAAACATACAAATAACTGACTTGAAATGTTAGATCATTTAAATAAATCAATAAAATCATATTTTTTATGGAACGTTCTCATTTCGATCTACATACAAACATATCTACACTTCTATATACACAAAATATGAGTCTTGAACAGCTTGTATCAACAAAAAACTGGTAGTCTCGAACGAACAAACCAAACCAGAACATGCTGATCATTTAATTGAATTTTTGTTTATCAAAAACAAAAACAAAAAAATTAACAAACTTCCATGCCTACGACTTTAATAAAAACAGGCCAAGTTTTAAAACTTTTGCAAATCAATATTTAGTCATTGGGTTCTGCTGAAAGTGAAACCAATCATTTTGTTTCTAAGAGAGTTTGTCAAAACGAAAAGTTCAACAGTTGTGTACAGTTCTGTTTTTTTTACCCCTTTTTACATTTCACTTAAACACCGACTAAATATTCACCTCCATACCCAACCACAAAATCAGCGAAAGGCTTAAATGTTTCATTCCGCCCTCAGTCGGTTTTAAACGAACTTAAATTACAAAACAAAAAAACAAAAACAATTTTTTACATTCTGCCACCACACACCGGTCGGTTTTAGTCCACGTTCGTCGTTTGTAGTCGTCATCGCTAACAAAACACCTTCGTCAAAAAAAGAAAATAAAAATGTCCCATCGTGCGTTGTCGTGTCGGCGTCATCGTTAGTTCAACAGTGCCAGTGCAACAACATCTAAAAATAAAAGTTCTATAACTCAAAAGTGGCACACAAAAAAATAGTCTGCCTACACAGCCAACCGGTTAAGAAGAAATAATTAAAAATTGGTGCAAAATTTACATTATTTTTATTTGAGCGAAAATTAATAAAAAAATTTATAAAATCGGCAAAAGTATGCCACATCTAAATGGAAGTGCAACGGAGGTAAATTAGTTGAATCGAATGTGGAGAGAATTTGTGTCCATTATTATTAAAAAAATCTAAAACTGTCGGAAACGAATTTGTTGGTCTTTTTTCAACGTGATTAAAGATTGTGTGAGTTTAAAATTTGTTCTTGATTAAAGTTCGTTTTAAACTTCAACTCCTTGTGCACTTGCGATCTACAAAGTTAAGCACTTGAAGAAGTGACATTCTTGCTTTTAGTTCAAGTGGTCTTCAAAACACTTGCACTTAAGCATTTTCTGCATTTCTGTTTAGATTCAAAATAATTAACGTTCTCACATATGCAAGTACATCATCCTATTTCTTCAATGTCATTCGGAATCACAATTCACAACCAATTGCGAGCAAATTGACATTTCCCTGTCCTGTCTACACAAATAATAATTTCTGTTGTTTTTTGTTTGTAGAAATATTTCGAATTGCAAAAATTTGAAATTCGTATAAGCTTGTCTAATTAAATTAAATTCAACTTAAATGATCAATGTGTGTGAGGGATAGTTATAGTTTTCAAGTGGCAATGGAACAAAAGAAGAAGAACAAGAAAAAATCGGGTAGGTGGCAACTTCGTCTTTATCCACAACAGTTTCTTTCTTATGGTGGCGCTACAGTCCACTGGTCAGACCAGTGCCTCATCCAATAAACGTCTTCAGATAGCTCGGTCCCTAGCTAGCTGTCTCCAATTCGCCAAGTTTGTTCAGGTCCTTTACCACCTGTGTGCACCACCTGAGCCGCGGTCCTCCTCTTCTGCGACGTCCTTCCGGGTTGGATTCGAAGACTCTACGAGCCGGAGCATTGTTTTCCATTCGCTGAACATGACCCAACCATCTAAGTCGTTGGACCTTAACTTTTCAGGCTAGGTCAGTGTAGCTGCACAGTTCGTACAGTTCTTGATTGAATCTTCTTCTCTATTCTTCATTTATGCAGACTGGGACACAAACCACTCCAAGAATTTTTGTCTCAAAGCAGCCCAAAGCGTTTTAATCTGATGTTGTCAACGTCCATGTCTGCACCAGTCATGAGGGCCGAGAGAGGACTTTACAACTCAATTGCCTTCTAAGTCCAAAGAAGCAGACGTCGATGTTGGTAGTCCTTTCTTGTCGACAGCATTAACTTGGTCTTCCAAATATGTCAATGTCGTCTGTGTAACCTAGTAGATGGACGGACTTTTGAAAGATTGTGCCTCTGGTGTTGACGTTCGAGTTTTGCACAATCTTTTCAAGAACGATATTGAAAAAATCGCATGACAACGCATCTCCTCGTCTAAAACATTTTTTGACATTAAATGCATCCTTTAGGTTTTTTCCGCCATTATCATCTTACACAGACGAACGAGTTTTTCTGGAATGCCAAAACTGGACATTGGTCCCTATAGACGCTGTCATAAGCCGCCTTTTAATCGATGAAAAGGTGGTTGGTATCGATATGAAGTTCCTGGATCTTCTCCCAGATCTATCGTATAATGAATATACTGATAAGAACCCACCAGATTGTTGACGAAAGCCTTCAAACGTTCGCACAACACAGGCGATGTTAAGGAGACTTATACTTCTATAGTGCAGTTTTGGGAATCTCCTTTCTTGAGGATCGTGTATACAATAATGAGGTTACATTCGTCGGACATGCTTTCCTCCGACCAAATTTTGCAGATGAGCTGGTGCATATATTCGTAACCAAATCATCTTCAGCTGCTTTCTATAGTTCGGCGGCTAGGCGAACTATACTTATATGTTGTAGTTTCGCCATGTTTTTTATTCTGAATATTGAAGTTATACTTTGATGTTTTTAGGCGCTAATTTGGCAAGCGTACTGAGCCGCTGATGATTTTTGTAGTTCTGTACATTGTGCAATGTTTGGAAAAACATTTTGCAATAATTCATCTACCTATCATTTCTGTGATCTTACAGAATTTTTCTGGCAATGTGATATATTGCGTACATCCATCTATTTGCATTCACCCATTTCCAAAATCCATTGATTGTTTTGTGCAATATCAGCAGATACATTCAATTGTAGTTGTACACGGACGTTGGGTGTCAAGGCCAAATTCCATAAAACTGTAGTTTGAGACATACATTAACTGTCGAAATTGGTCAAACTCACTCAAAAACATTTCTTGGCTCATGCACAAAAGTTTGCACGATAAAATACAACCTATAATATAGGTACTCCTGAGTATTGTAATTAACATTTATATGGCGAGACGGCGTTTGCTGGGTCAGCTTGTAAGAAAAGCGTGAATGTGAATGTGGATTTGACTCAATTTTTCAGAAAACCATAAAGTAGGACTGCAAAATTAACGAACCGAACACAATACCACTTTTTTTGTATTGAATTGTGTGCTTTGCCAGAAGGCAAATACGCCCTCAAAAAGTAGGTATAGATTTTAAGGTTAATTGAAGTTCTAACTTAATAACTTGGATAAAAATCTCGAAATTTTAGTTTAACATTTGTCTTACGAAAAAAAAAATGTGCATGACTTGTATGGTGGCTACTCTAAATTTTGATCCTTAAAAAAGAAATTTAAAAAAAATTGACCAATGCGTTTTCGCTCAAACCTATAATTTGCAATCGAAGTCAATCGAAGCAGTGGTTAAGGCGCTCTATATGCGTTTACAGGCAGACAGATAGACGGAATCGCCGGACGCACTTTTTTCGACTCCTCTATCATCGTAATGTCATATCTCATCAAAATCTAATACTTGCCATATATTCTTTATAGCGTAAGTAAAAAAGGAAACAGCGCGACGCAATGTAAAAAATCATTTTGTCAATAATAAATAAACTAAATTACTTGAATTAAATTGGTTTCATCCTAACTTCTCAACACATGCTAAATTGCTTAACCATAAATTCCTATACTAATAATAATAATAATATTTTCGTCTTTGTTATTTGTTGATGGGATCCTGCTCGCTGACTGGTTTCGTGATGATTTTAATGAACTTGAGTGCATTAGCTCAAAACAGTCGTTAACCAAAAAAACAAACCCATAACAATCAAAAATAAAACAAATTCATAAAAAGAAGAACTTAATTTCGAAAGAATGTGAAAAGTCATGTTTTTCCAGTTTAACCAAACGCTATGACGTTGAAAATTGTATTCTTTCGATCTTCGTTGATCGCTAATAATTTCATTTCATAATAATTTTGAAAGTGTGTCTGTCATTTCAACATTTTCATTTCTATCTTTCCGGAAGTAAAATATCCAAATCAGTTTACATATTCTCACTGAATTACTTTGTCAAGTTCATGATTAACACATCCTCATTTGAGGCAAAAGCTTTCGACACAATAATTGGAATAACATAAAGGGGGCGTGAAAAGTGAAACCTGCTCTTTATGATGTTAAATTATCTAAATCCGTCACTGCTAACCGCATTTGTTGTTATCTCGAATGTTATTTCTGCAAAATGTCTTAGTTTTTGTTTTTTTGTTTACCTTAACAATTATTATGGCTTATGAGTGAATCCATACAAAATTCTCCAAACAATAATTGGAATTGGAGAGAAAAAATTGTAAACAGAAGAAGAAGAATAGCAACAAAAATAAAACCGTAACAAAAATAGTTAAAGCAATTACTGTAAGTCAAACGTCAGTCTAATTCAAACCGTAGTACACTTCAGACGGTTTGAATTAAAACAACTCATTTTAAATGTAAAGTGTTTCTGTTATTATTTCACTGCACGTTTTTCAATAAAAAATACAAAAGAACAATCACATTTCAAAAACGTTTATACCTAACTCGTGTATGTTCAAAAATATTCCCTATCGAATTTAATTGAAGAAAATTCAAAATTGACAGATTGATTGATTTGATTCTATTCTACACATAACGGTGTTGATTTTTGTTTGAGCTTGTGTCAATTCAAATTTGAAAAGAAACACAAAATGTGTGAATTGCTTAACCCAGTTGTTGGTCGGCAGGTAAATAAAAACAAATGCAGATGTGTGTTTTCTATTGTCAATTGTTTAGTTTGACGTTTAAAAAATAAAATAAAACTGAACAAACTCATTAGAAGGTTTTCCAAATACATTGTTGAAGTCTCCAGTTTATGTGAATCTCCAAAGCAGATATCGACGATGCGATGACATTTCATTCTCCATCGCATCTCACTGTCATTGTCAATGTTCACTGAATGATGAATTTTTAATGTTATATCAATTTTTCTATTGGTTCTTAACTTTTAAATAATGTCAAGGTCATCAATGCGAAAATTATATTTATTTAAAAAAAAAGGAATGCTCTATTTGTTCATAGCCAGATTTTTATTAATCATCACATCTGTCTTAATAAATTCGAGTATATTGCCAAATCCAACAACATTTTTGAGGAATTTTCAAGCAACATTGTTGTTGCTTTATTTGTTTTGAAATTGTTTAATCATTTTTAATTGCATAAAGTACCTATAACTAATTGTGATAGAGATATATGTTTTTCTTGTTCAGATCAGTTACAATTTTGTAATGTGTGCATAGGCGCATGTGACAAGTGTTTTGTTTTCTGTTGTTTATTTTCTATGTATAATGAGGTGAACAAATGCAAATTGGTTCAAGTCCTATTGTTTTCACAACTGCGTAAATGAAGGAACACGTGAGTTTATGAAATGACTCAACATCTGTACCATGAGAGATGATGATGAAATTGGATAATTTGGCAGAAATAATTGGTTTTCTGCAACGATTTCTTAAATTTGTTTGCTTTTCTTGTCTCTTTAGATTTACCCTAAGATGTGAGCATTTCCAAACATATTTCTGACGCAAATTCGTTTTGTTTACGATCTAGCCTCAACGTCACTTTTTACTTGCGACTTATAGAATATATGGCAAGTTTTGGACTCGTAAAAAAAGTTTAGATTTTGATCAAGTATGACATTACGATAATAGAGAAGTCGAAAAAAGTGGGTCCGGCGATCCGTCCGCTTGTCTGTCTGTCTGTAAACGCACCTACAGCCTTAACCACTGGTTCGATTGACTTCAAATTTGAAAATTAGAGGTTTGAGAGAATTTGCTCGGGTCGTTTTTTTTTTTTAAATATCAAAATTTAGGGTAGCCACCATACAATTTTTTTGCCAACAGCGGAAAGTTTCAATTTTCTCAACATTTTATGCCTTTGTCCTGATTTTACATCTTTTTTTTATGGAAGCGTGAACCTCGAAATTCACTAAATAAGCAAGCAATTTGCAAACTTTAACAATATAATTGCTCTGCCAATTTGTAAATAAATAATAGGTAGGTTAGATGTTGTTTACTTATTTAGACCCCAAGGTCCATTGTAAAACCACTGAAGAAAGTTACTCATGGGAGTGTTATGAACTTAAACAAACCAAAAATTCAACATCCTACGATCATTTTAAGAAAGTGGGCGGCAACCAATTATATTTTCTCTTAAAATGGGTGGATACCACACCCCTAAATGGAAATAGAATTTTTACACATTTTTTGTTCATGTCATTCAACCAACCTTACAAGAATTCCTAATTTCAACATCCTACGACCGTTTTAAGATAATTGGCGGAAATCACGCCCCTAAATGAAATTTAAATATGTTACTTATATTTTTCCTTATATTCAACCTAAGCCCTATTTGAAACCCGAATTTCAACATCCTACGACCATTTTAAGAAAGTGGGCGGATACCACGCCCCCTGAATGAAAAAAATTAAAATTTTCGATTTTTTTCCTTTGTATACACCCGAAAAACTCCCATTATACCAAATTTCAAGATTCTGATATCGTTAGAAGTACTTCATAATTTTGATGAATGTTCTTGAGTTCGATCCTGTAAAAAGGGAGTAGTGCTAGAACTTGGCTAGGCACTACCGTGCCCTTTGATATTTTTGTAGAACCGTTTTTTTGTTATTAGACTTTCTCGAAAAACATAAGTCCGATCAGCGTATATTTTTTGTTTGTTTGTTTGTTTGAAAGTACATAAATAAAGTGCCCAAATAATATTTTGTGTTCAAAAAAATACTTTAAAACTTTTTTCAAAATTCTATACCTCGAAAACGGATCGATATTCAAAATGGAAATTTAAATGGAAACATGTTCTTGAATGCGGCATACCCAAATTAATTTTACGACATTTTTGAAAAATTTTATATATACAAAATTAATTTAAAAAAAAAACCTCTACAGAATTTAAAAAAAAAAAAATTGAAAAACCAACAATTTTTCAAGAAATCTTATGGAATTATTTTTTTTTCAGATAAAATGTGTTTATGAGATGCATATTTCAATTTACATTCTTACTTAAGAATTTTTAATAACATATTTTTAATTTTTAAATATTTTTTGTGAGTTCAGTTTTGGAATACACGAGCAAGTTCGTACGACCCAGTCGTGCACATTTTTTTTCTTGTTTGTAAACATTCGTTGACAGCTATAGTTTATTTGTCAACGAAAAGGCAAATATATCACATTAGATTTATATTCCTATAAAAGAGAAGAAGTTTAGTGTCTTGTTATTTTTTACTGAATAGGTTCTTAAACGACTGCTCAAACGTCTAGAATGACATATAGTTTGTTTAATCTTATTATTGTTTTGTTTTCTTTTTTTTTCAAATGAGGAATTCCATGGTTGTTATTCATTTGTCAGTTGATACTTTATTTTTTAATTGTTAGGCTGTGGCACATGTAAACAAATTCTATTCGAAAATTGTTACCCAGGTTTCATTAGAAATTGTAAACTCTTAAGAAAAAGTATTACAATTTTAATAAGCACTAAATTGTATTTATGATTTTCCTTTTCTGCTCAATCCGAGCAATTTCAATTGCTTATAAATTGAAAGCTATACCTGCGACTCACCGTACTTTCCCAAGAAAAACCTTCGACTCACGGTACTCTTCGTTGAAATTGAAAGTTTCACGTCGTCGTCGCTCAGTAATTGCTTGAGAGTATGAGTTTTATGGGATTAATGAAGATTTTTGCGATTCACAGTGTATTTTCTTCAACATCAATTCACCGTCGTTCTCAACAACTGAACATTTCGGAGACATCATTGAGATGAATTTTGCATAAAGACCTTGAGACGCCATCCAAAGTCCAATTGCTTCAAGTTGAAGCCAACTGACCATCCAATGCGTTTTCGCTTCGCTCGACTTAGAGAAGATGCCGATTTTACCAAAAGAATCATCTTTTCAGATTTTGGCGGGTATGTAAACAAGAAAAAATGTCGCATTTGGGCACAGAAAACCCGCACGCATACGCATACGCCGACACACCCAATACGAGTCACTGTTTGGTGCGGGTTTTTATCCGAGGCATAATTCGGCAATTTTTCTTCGAAAATGAGCATGGAGTGGCCTTTACAGTCAATGGCGATCGTTATCGGTCCATGTTGAACGAGTTATTTTTCATAAAAATTGAAGAGGAGTGCCACACAGAGGGTACACTCGATGTTTTGCTCCCCGCTTTTGAAAATCGCATTATCAGCTGATGTCGCTTGGCCACCTCGCACCTGTGATTTGTCGCCGTTGGACTATTATTTGTGGAGTGCCGTAAAAGATAAGTGTTACGCCAACAAGCCAGAGACAATCAATACTCGTTAAGCCATTGGTGAAATACAGCTGCACACAATCGATAATGTGCTTAAAAATGAAGCTATTTGAATATCTATTAACCGGAAGGATTGTACTTTCAAATATAAAAAAGAAATTTGAGAAAATATTCAGTACTTTTTTTTATAGCATGGCTCATCTGGTTTGCAAATGGTTCAGCCGGTTCCAGAGAATGATTTCTCGTCTATAATTCTTTGGCCACTATGAGTTTTCAGGTTATTTGGTCTTTAGAGATCTGCTAACAGCTTTCTCCTCAGTGAGGTTACCTACCGTTGTTCTACAGTGTCATCTGCTAATTTCCTCCCAAAGACAGTACCAGCCAAATTTGTTAACACTACTATTCCGGAAATAAATTGTTTTTGCATCTGGCCATGACTCAGAGGAATGCGTAGTTGACTGCTTAGCTAAACGCTGCGGGTTTAAGCCCCAGCTCTTGAAGCATTCTTTTTCTACAAAAATCGCCAGCTTATCTGAGGCCACCTGTGCGATGTTATGAGACAATTAAAATCTGTGTCTCCTCCTCTGTGCCTTATGTTGTGTTTTCCCTTCTATGTGTCTATCTGTCTCTCTATGTTTCTCTGTCTCTCTATGTTTCTCTGTCTCTCTATGTCTCTCTGTCTCTGTCCCTCTGTCTCTGTCTCTCTGTCTTTGTTTCTGTCTGTCTGTCTGTCTGTCTCTCTCTCTCTCTCTCTCTCTCTCTCTCTCTCTCTCTCTCTCTCTCTCTCTCTCTCTCTCTCTTTGTTGTATAAGTTCTGTCCCAGCCGATGGCCTCAGTCGCCTGTGCTACTATGTGTCTGTAGTTCGTCACTTTTATGTGCGCAGTACTGTGAAGTCAATGTCAGTGTCAAATGTTTGTATTATTGAGAAATGTTAACCTACGTATTTGTATTATTGGGTTAGTTAACCTACGGAATAAGAGTGGAATAGGCGTTTTCCTTATTAATATGGCTATTCAAGTTTGAATCTCGATAACGCAGCTTTCATATAGCAAATTATGTTTCAAAAATATTGCCTAGTTCGTTAAAACACAATTAATTCGTTGCAAATATAGATTTCATGATATATTTTAACTCATTATTTATTGAAGCACCTTCTATCATATTCAAAGCATGTCAATCAAAATACAAATCTTGTAAGACATTAATTTGACATAATCGTCTGTCATAAAAGTGTTGTTTTCTATCAAGTCGAGCTAATTAATCAGAATGTCAATTGAGTGAAACAATCATTGTCATTTTGAAATTTCGTAAAATTGATTTTAACAAATAGTGAACAGTTGGTTGGACCCTCAGTACCTACATACACTTGTATAAATTATAGTTTAACATTTTATAATCACACCTCACAGAAACGTTCGTGAAATAAAAGTTCATGTTTGAATATTTTTCTCACCCATATGCTCTTGACAATTAACCAACCTCCAACAGTGCGTGTAAACCCTTAATTAAATACTATGTACGTTAGTCCAATCAGAAAAAGTAGTTTTTTTTTATTTGCATTCACCACATTGTTCTCTAATTCGGTCGTAAATTGCTTTGACATGAACTAATTTGTATGCAATTTAATTTTTTTTCCCCTCATAACTTCACAAGTGAACATTAATCAGAAAACCCATCTAATGGGAACTTTTTTTTCGCAGTAAAAAAGAATCACAATGAAAATCTACAACGTGATGTCTCTCCTTTTCAATACACATAATATAATTCTCGTATGCAATTATTTAAACAACAACAGCATTCTACTTTCCAATGCGTGTCGAAATCAAAAACGACGTGTTCCATATATTGACTAAAATTTGTCTGAATCATTTTCTAACACATATCTTCTATAATTAACACGTCAAAACTGATTTCAAACACAAATTCAGGCCCTCTTGTATGTCAACAAGTTGGACAAAATAAAGATTTCAAAATATTGATAAAAAAATATTTGGTCAAATTTCAATTATGGCGACATTAAAACCAACGTAAACAATAACTTATTTCACAATTTGTATTCTCGGAATAAATTAACTCGTAATTCGATCATCACCTATTTTCTAATTATAATTTGTTTATAATTTTATCTTTAAATAATTATAATAATCTATGACACCCTATGGCCTTTGGTAATATAATTTTATGGAGACTTTTATTGAAGCTAGTTTAAATAAAAGAAAAAAAAGATAATTCTGATAAATATCTTTTATTTTTCAGAAGGCAATTCACACTTCTTATCTTTGTGCCGGCTATTAAAGATTTTATGATACCTTTTGCGTTGCGGTCCTTATCTAAGTCAAAACACAATTAAAATTAAATAAATCAAACTAACCTGCCTGCAACTCTCGCTCTTGATAAATATAGAATCTAGTAAATGTAAACAAACAATAGCGCATAGAGTCACGTTTGTTATGATGACGTTTTGTCTAGATAAACAAAGTTGAGGTTAATAATATTGACCTAGTCCTATTCCTAATCCTAACCTAGTCTGCCAAATGGTTCGATTCATTATTTTGCTTAGTCTTTTTAAATTTCTGTCTAATACTTCATGTAAAGCCTTAGATGTTGTGTCGTTCGTATTAAAGCTCTCAAGAGGGCTTAGGACTTAGGCTTAGACCATGAGGTTTCCTAATAGTGGTATCCGTCACGTCAGGAACGTTGGTACTGTATTCCATCAAGCAGGATTGGTATGGCGAACGTTTTTGTGTAGATCAGTTTGTTTTCTCTAGACTCTAGAGCTTCACCTTTGTAAAGGGTGTCCCAACAAGAACGCAAGATTGAAATGACTGATGCTGCAATTGAATTGATTCTTTGCCTGCATGAGATGTGGCGCCTTCTTGTGTTTTGCTAAACCACATCCCCTCCACATTCATTTCTTCAATTCTAGGCACGAAAAAATTGGTAATCATTTCACGATACCGAACACCATTGACTGTTTGCGCTTGACCTGACTCATTTTCATAAAAAAAAGTCCAATGATTCCTCCAGCCCAAAATCCACACCACACAGTGACACGTTGAGGATGCATTTGCTTCTCGTGCATCACACTTATTATTCCAAAATTAATGGAATCTTCTTCTCCCTCCATTATAATCCGATCGTACTTACGTCCCTTCTCTCTAAGGCCATGGAAACGCCGATAAACTATCAGCTCAAGAAATATCTCAAAGACCAAAAGCTTTGTAGTGACCAGTAGTACGGCTTTCGAAGTAACAGGTCCACTGGTGATCTGATAGTTTATTGTTTATCTTACCGATCGTTCGAACAAGTTTGCATCGTTTTGGAGAAAGTAAGTTTGTTGCATTTGATATTTCAAATGAATTTGATAAAGTTTGGCATCTTGCTCTTTTATTGAAAATGCGTGCTTACGTTCGATGACCTTTCTTGTGAACTTTACGATACAAGTGGTATTGGAAGCATTCAAGTCTGAAACCCACAATATAAATGCTGGTGTGCCCCAGGACTCCGTTTTGTCTCCGACCCTCTTTCTCATTTTTATAAATGATCTCTTGTCTACAAAATACAAAATCGCGTAGAGTTTAATGCTTCGAAAACTCAATGCTGTCTTGTATCGTTAAGGCGAGATATTCTCGGTAAGTGCATTACTGACCACCTTTTATGGAATGAACACATTGCGATGTCGCCAAAAATGCCGCAAGATGTTTGGGTTTCTTAAGGCAGTGCATGACATTTTTCTCCCCGTCTGATCTGGCTACTGTCTACAAGACTTATATCCGTCCAAAGCTTGAGTACAATTGTCATCTCCGGGCTAGTGCTCCAGCTACATATCGTAGGCCTCTTGGATGGTAGGTATACAAAACAGAGCCATAATTATTGATGATGTAGCCATTACCGAACCATTCACCTCATTGAACCACCGTGCGTCTGTCGTAACGTTTCATGTCTCTCTCTGTTCTTTCGTTACTTTTACGTTAAGTTCTCTAGTGAAATAGTTAGTTTCATTCCTCCTCTTAAACAATTCGCCCGTAATATTCGCGCTTCTAGGAATGCCCAACAGTTTACCCTCGAGACAGACTTCGGACGTACTCTGAAGTATAAAGAATCGTTCTTTAGTCATACTACGCGAATGTGGAACTCCCTTCCATACTCTGTATGTCCAACTCATTGCAATGTTCAGGAATTTATGAACAATGTACACCGGCACCTCCTTTCCAACCCCTTTCCTCTTTCCTAAAGCACTCACTGTGTGTGGAATAGAAAGGGTATTTGAAAACCCCTTGAGTGGATGTGAATTTTAATTTTATAAAAAATGAATCTCAAAGTAGCAGTGTGAACTCTAATTGAAAAATGAAAAATGCCAAACAACAAACTGTTTATCGTTTTCTAAGGACATAACATCGGGATTCACAAGAGTTATTAATTTTACAAACATTTACATTCGAGACTCGAAGATTTTGACGTTTGTTATACCCAGTTGGGTATATTTATCCACAGTGTAGAGTTTGTAAAACCTTACTTCACTCTGGATGGGGTTGTCAAGAAAAAAATCATTTACTGATTGAATCTCATGTCGTTTTCCATTGGACATCCAGAAGCATTCGCAAGAGTCCAGAAGTCTTCTGAAACCATTCCATTTGACTGACTTTGACAGACGGAATGCTTCTTAGAAGCAGAACACTTCCGTTTTGAAAACAGAACCGTCCGAAGAATCACACATTCATCATAACCCGTTCCATTGGAGGTAGAAGAAGAAACGTCAAAAAAAAAGACCAATGGAAAACGATATTACTTAAATCTCGAAACCTACACCTGTAAAAAAAAACTTCAGTTTCAAAAATACTTAAAGCAATTTCTCAATTCTAGAACGCCGCCTAAATTTTGATTTTATTCAAAAACTGAACGCACACCTATTCTTGACACCGGCTTATGTGCATTAAATTATTATAAACTGAATTGATGTCACCTTTCTGCAAATGATATCATTTAACCACATTTCAAATTTATCTTAATAAAAAATTAACCATATTTCGAAACGCTTCTCACGCAAACAAACTTTAGAAACAACAAAATTCTATATTGTGAACCATATTATTTACATGAGAATTATAATAATCTCAACAGACAGTAATTCTTCTACGTCGGTCGGTCGTCTTTGTCGTCGGTTTGGTCGGTAATGAATGATAAATAACAACATATCACTGTTATCTTCTCACATTCCCATAAATGACAAACGAGAGAGCCAGCGCTGACACTCTGAAGATTTTTCGGTTTTAAATTTTTTATATATTTGTTGTTTTTTTTTTAATAATACACAAACATGTGAATATGTATATATAAATTGTACATTTATATCTGTTTTTATATTTTTCTGACTCTAACCCACCTGACTGCGTTTGCTACCTGTCAGTTGAGCTTAAGAGTGTTATGGCTGGGTTAATACTTCGGACTCATAATGTTAAAGTTTAGTTGGAATCATTGTGTTAGCGTTGACGTTTGTAAAGTTAGTTTATTCTGTACCGGATACAAAAATAAAATTCAAAACAAAACAAAGAAGAAACGAACAAACAAAAAAAATGAATAAGAAAAGTACAAAAAAATTTCAACGTGACAGGAGCTTTAGTCTGCCGCATTTTGTTCATAGTTTAAACAAAAGTGTTAGTAAGCCTTTTTCAAAAGTTGAATTGTTTATTTTATAATTTACAACTAACCTAGACAAAGTTTATCTTGAGCTATGTTCGTGTCATAATCGTCGTTTGACATTTAAAAATCACATTTGCGAGTTAAAATATTGTTTGTGTTCTAATTGTTTGTCACGCGTGGTGCATTTGGTTCATATTGCTTGATGTATAGATATTCCCCATGTGACCACCATCAACACGATTAATGGGTCAAGATTCCTTTCGAAAGTTGTTTTCCATACAAAATGTTTATAGTGTAGCCAGCGTGTATACAAAATGATTTATAAATAAAATATAAGTGTTCATTGTGTCATTTGCGGCCTATTAGGCGCCTTGTGTGTTTTTTTTTTTTTTTTTCATATATTTTTTTGTGATTCATGTTTTTCCTTTGTGCAAGAGAATAAAGATTTTAAAAACTTGTTTTTTTATTTGTCAAATAAAATTGGAATAAATGGAGCCAATGGTAGAAGTTGTCATAAAATGCCAATTTATGGTGATCGTTCTTCATCGAGCTAACTTTTTCTTTAAGAATGGAATTTTCTTACCAAGTAGTGCGTCATGTGATTTTGATCGTTGCAACTTTTTTTTGTAAAAAAAAATGTGTGAATGTCCTTATAAATAAAGTGGCGCGACAGCTCTTGAAGAGCCAATGCCTAAGTGGCTTACTCTCATCAACAATTCTCTAGGTGCGTGAATGTCCTTGTTTTGTTCAAAATATCTTAACTTCAAAAATAAGGGGTTCACCCCTAATCCGTTACAAAAGCCATACATAAGCATGTGTATGTATTTGCCAATAACAATAATTTCTTACTAAACAGGTTTGTTCTCCTAGAAATCTAAACAATAAACACCTTTTTAACTGTAAAGCTAAACACACACCGAAGCGGACAAAATGTCTTTTTGTTTTACGACAAAAATTCGTGTATGTCCATTGCTCTTATGAGGCAACACACGACACGACAAAAAGTCTTGTCCGCCCGTCGGTTGCAGTAAATACATGAGGTTGTATACGCGCAAAACACACAGAAGAAGACAAAAAGTCCAGGACAAAATGTCAGCACCTAAAACTATACATCGTCTTATGAAGTAACACACACCAATGAGAGTGAACAAGACAAACAAACAGAAATCGAAACAAAAGGCAGTTATATTGGTTGTATAGGAGCAACACTCACCGAAGCGGATAAAAACAAGACAATTTGTCTTTGTCGGCCTCGGTTTGAGGTAGAATACGACACAACTTTTTGTCCAAAGACTAAAAGATGTTTTGTCCGCTTCGGTGTGTGTTTAGACTAAATGGTATTTTATTTTAGTTGTTCGAATCGCGAGACAATACAATTAATTTCACAAGCTATTTGCTTACCATGCGTCTTGAGTAAAAATTTAAGCCTCAGTCAGAGATAAATGTTATTTACGATATTTATTTAATGTGAAAAAGATGTTCGCTCTCCCGTGCAACATGTTGAAATAAAATGTCTATTTACATCAAAATGTCGGTGGGATTTCTTTTTTTGCAAATTTGTACAGGTAACGCCATTAGATGAACTCATCCTTCTCTTTTATAGTGGATCATTTTTTCAATGCCTTAAATAAATAACAATAAAATTGAATTACCTACTTGATTTGTTTGTGTAAGCTAATGGCTGGTCAACTTGACATTAATTTTTTATATTTCAAGACTCGAAACCTATTGACAAGAAAAATATTTTAGTCGTAAACATTTTAAAACTCGATTTAATATTTTGTTGTTCTAAGCAGTTTTTTGTAGGGACAAGTAGGGTAAGTGACAGTATTATAGCGCAGTTAATGTCAATCTTAAAAATGTTTTAAAGCCAAATTATTTTGTTTACTCCATGTACATTTTTGTATTTTATGTGACTATAACTTGGCTTAAAATAAGATTAATTGGGATTCTAATTACAAAATGAACATGCAAAAAGAGCTTTGTATTTCAACCATTGATCACTCCACAACAGGAACATTAGTTCGGTTTTTTTTTTGAACGAAGAAACAGCGAACAATGTCATTGAGACACTGCTAGCAAAAGTCTATAGGTATCAAAAACCAACACGAAGCAACAGAGCTGGATGGGCTTTTGTCCTTCTTCGAAGCATGACACACATTCATAGATTGCAAAACTCAACACATCCAGGCAATTTGATTGGCGCTATGCTAGGCAACTTTCAATACTTGTTCCACCAAAGGCCTGTAGTGTCCGTGGCTTAGTAGTTAGGTGCGTTGGGTGCTAAGCAGAGCACCTACAGAGTCCTACTCGTGCCCATAAAGTTTTTATTTCATTTTTCACGGATACTGCTACTTGCAAAGAACTGACAAAACACTTCCAAGAGGATCAATCTGTCATGAAAAAGTGCTTCTCAACTTTGCCGTTCGAAATTGGCGTTAAATTGAAGCACCCCTCAATTTTCCACACGCACCCAGAGAATTGTCGATGAGAGTAAGCCACTTGGGCCTTGGCTCTCCAAGAGCTGTCGCGCTACTCTATATAAAGGCCTGTTATCGTGCGCCACTTAAAGTAAAAAATTTCTTGAAAAAAAAGGTCCAACACTTTTGCACTCACAACGTTGTTGTTCTTTTGTACGGTGAACATTTACCCTTTGTAAAGGATTCAAAGTGAGGTCGGCAGGAGTTCTCAACAGGTTGTTTGAAGATCTCTTAAAAGGAGAGTAGCTTAATCCCAAATTGAAATACTCCTATCAAAAACCCTCAAGATCTTCTCCCCGTTACCAACAATACAACCCATAGCCTAGAGGATCTATGGACTGGTCCGGGCAGCAGAAGGGTAATGGCGTCATAGCTCGAAGCACGTTCTTGCTCGTCATGTGGTCCTTGCTATTGAAGCGCTGCACATTAACATTCGTTACGAATTACATGCCGGAAGAAAAATAACAGATTAATAAATAGAGCCCAAAACGTCCTTGTCCTACGATGTTAAACTTTGTTGTGAGGAGAGACCAAGAATGTCTCTCGGAGGTGATACCCACCCACGTATCCCATTGGATAAATCCATTAAATCCATGGCTATTGTGTCCTCATTGCCCCAATTTCTAAGTTTACTCTAATCTTACACAAACTATAATTATTACACTAAAAGAAATTAATTAAAAATAATTTTCTAAATTGGGATCTGATGTCATCATTATCTTCTTCGTTACCGTGTCATATCCACCCAGGAGGAGGTAATCAATGCATCATTTTTTGATTCAAACTCCGAAAGTGCATTAAAAAATTATGTGCACGACTGGGTCGTACGAACTTCCTCCTGTATTCCAAATTAAAACTTAAAAAAAAAACTACATTAAAAAATAAAAACACGTTTAAAAAAATCATAAATAAAAATTACAATTGAATATGTACCTTAAAAATAAATAGTATCTCAAACAAATTTATGTCGTAAGATTTCTTTAGAAATTGTTGATGTTTTTAATTAAAAATCCTTATAGCGTATTTTTTTTTAAATTTTTGTATATTAATTTTTGTACATACAAAATTTTTCAAAAATGTCTTAAAATTAATTTGGGTATGCAGTATTCAAAAACATGTAAATATACATTTTACTAGTGAATCTTGATTTTTAATATTGATCCATTTTCGAAATACAGAATTTTGAAAAAAAAGTATAAAAATATTTTTTTTAAATGCAGAAAAAAATTTTGAAATTGTTTTGAAAAAAAAGTTCTTTCAGAAAAAAAAAAATACGCTGATCGGACTTTTATTTTTCGAGAAAATCGATTCTATGGAAGGTACCGTTTTGGAGTAATTCAAAAATATTTTTTTTAAATAAAATACATCAGTGTTTTGAAAAAAAATATTCGAGGAAGTTAAAAAAATCGTAGGAGCCGTTTTTGAGAAAACTGAAACTTTTCGTTTTTGGCCAAAAAACTTGTATGGTGGCTACACTAAATTTTGATCTTTAAAAAAAATCAAAAAAGAAGGCCCACGTAAATTCTCTCAAACCTCTAATTTTCAAGTTTGAAGTCAATCGGACCAGTGCAGTGGTTGAGGCTGTAGGTGCGTTTACAGACAGACGGACGGAATCGCCGGACCAACTTTTTTCGACTTCTCTATCACCGCAATGTCAAAATCTCAACTTTATTTTTAAGAATCCAAAACTTGCCATGAACATACTCTATGTATGTTTCGCAAGTAAAAAATTGCGTGGCTGCAAAATTTTGGTTTGCGAAAAATACGTATACGCCGTAGTGTACCCTGACTTAATCTATTGTGTCGTCGGTTTTTTGTACTAGGAACCGCCTCCAGATTTGTCTTTTGCATGGTATGGTTAAAATGTAGGCGAAAACAGAATTTTGGAAAATGCATGGCCTCTTCAAAATCGATGACTTGTATAAGACTTCTTCTATTCCCGGAAGCATTTGTTACTTTAAAAGTTTAAGTTTGGGCAACTTCAATTAATAATAATATGGAATGATGATGATTTTAGTTTTTGTGTTAAAAGAGCAGATCTTGGGTATTCAAGATCTTAGGTGGTTATCAAGATTGAGGATTTCTTGGTACATCCAAATTTATACCCACAGAATGTTCCCCGCCTTAAGTCAAACAACTCTAAGAAGGTGAATCACAAAATACTGCTTCTTTCTGCAATAAAATAACAATTTACCCGAACAGAGAGTTTTCCAGATAACTCACCTGAACTTTATTAATAGCTGTTCCTGAATAGTTTTTCTTTCTTTTCAATTATACCCTGATTCAGTTTTTTATAAGATTTCATCAGAAATTGTGAAAAGTGAATAATTTAATTTATTATCGCAAGCAGTTCAACCATGTGCCGTCGTCTATCGAAAACTATAGCTTTTTTCATATGTATGTGTGTGTATATGAAAGTATTATAAAACAGCAATTATTTTTAAATTATAGTAATTTTGTTTTTTTTTTTTTCAAATCGATTTTGTCGTCCAGTATTGAACCAATTATTTAAACTATTTTGTCCTCGATGGATATATTTAAATTTGACATTCATACATGTGATTTGCATGTTTGAAAAGTTGGAAAAGGTCATGAGATCCATGGAACTTTGGTTAAGTTATAGGGACATCTTACTTTCTCTCAGGAGTTTCTCTTTTTATGTAACGGTAATTCAATTGGTGTTATTTAATGTCAATCTTGACCATGATTAAGTAATTTGTGTTTGAATTAATAATTTGACGTTTCTTTGTTTTCGATGGAAATTTGTATAGCATTTTCGACATAAGACATTTCAAAACACATTGACTTTCTTGGCCGACTCTCAATTCATATTCCATCCATGTGGCAGTTAACGACCTGAAACAGCCCCCTCAGTGCTGCCAACAAAGGCTTCGTTCGTTCTTTCTGTTGGCATAAAAACTGCTGGCTGGGAAACGAAGGTTTTCTTGGCTTGGGGCTTTTGGGTGCATACGGTCGATGTACAGGTCGTATAGTCCCCGATTTAGTCTTCTTTTTCATAACCCAGTCTTACGCAGCTAACAATATATCCCTTACTCTTTTGGTGCGGCCGATGATGCGTTTCTATAGTTGAGGTGGACATAGGGCCGTCTTTTGTCTATTTAATTACTACAGAAAGTGCTGTTTGAATGCTGAGGTGACCCAGATCCATTTCACGACTTCGAAGAGCATGTGTTCCGGTTCTTGAATCCGGGGAAGGTTGCTTAGGTCTTTTTCGGGTGTTATTGTACCAAAGGGCTCTTAGACTTCTTTGAGCTCTTTAAGACTTTCTATTAAAAAAACAAAAAGTATATTCAAACTACAGGGTGCGCCAAATAACTTCTTTTTTGAAAATGCTATACAAGAAAAAACTACTAAATATTTTCTCAATTTTTTTTTTTTATTTGAAAGAAAAATCCTTCCGGTTTATAATGGAAAATAATTTCATTCAAATGGCTGCCTCGGCTGGCCATGCAGTGCCAGCTGTATTTCACCAATGGCTTCACGAATATTGTCCTTCAAAGCGTCAATTGTCTCTGGCTTGTCAGCGTAACACTTTTCTTTTACGGCACCCCACAAATAATAGTCCAACGGTGTCAAATCGCAGCTCCGAGGTGGCCAAACGACATCAGCTCTGCGGCTGATAATGCGATCTTCAAAAACAGGGCGCAAAACATCAATTGTAGCTTCGGCTGTGTGGCACGTAGCGCCGCCGTCCTTTTGAAACCAAATGTTGCCAATATCGTCATCTTCAATTTTTGTGAACAAAAATTCGTTCAACACGGCCACTCCTTGCTCATTTTAGAAGAAAAATGGCCCAATTATGCCCCTGCACCAAATCCGCACCAAACGGTGACTCATTTTGGGTGTATCGGCTTTCAATGTATGCGTGCGGGTTTTCTGAGCCCAAATCGCATTTGTTGTTTAACATACCCGCCAAGATCAAAATGAACTTCATCTGAAAAGATGATTTTTTTGGCAAAATCGGCATCTTCTCTAAGTCGATCGCAGGCCCACTTAGCGAAGCGAAAACGCATTGGATGGTCAGTTGGCTTCAACTCCTGAACCAATTGGACTTTGTATGGCGTCATACCAAGGTCTTTATGCAAAATTCGTCTCAATGATGTCTCCGAAATGTTCAGTTGTTGAGAACGACGGTGAATTGATGTTGATGGCGCTTCAAGCACACTTTCTGCCACAGCAGCAATATTCTCGGGTGTAAGCACTGTTTTTGGATTTTCACGATTTGTTTTATCGATGAGGATGCCAGTTCTTTAACTTTTTAGTCACAATATAAAGAAAATACGGAGCTGACGGTGCCTCTCTTCTTCAAAATCCGTACGCAATTTTCGCACACATTGTGCAACATTACCATGATTTTCAAAGTAATGTTGCAATATTTCCCAGCGTTGTTCAAGCGTATACACAACCATATTTGTTCAGCGGAAAGATAAAACTAATTGTCGGTCAAATCAGACATGAGCTAAGTGTTACCATTCACGAAATTAAAACTAGTTGAAAAAAAAATGTTAGATGGCGGACCCTTTATATAAAAAAATCACCTCGAATAAAACATTAAACACAAAATTTTCCTTTGCCTACTTCTAAAAACATACATAATGTAAAGTAAATGTATTTTAGAGCTTGTACATTTTAAGAAACTAAGAAAAAAAAATGCTTTAATTTGTTGGATGTTCTTGTAGATTTCAACTCTTCTCATATAAAAGACCTTACTCTCCAAATCAATATGAACAAAAAGTCTCCACTTCACCACAAAACCGATATACACTTTGATTATATTTCATACACACTCGCTGCTAGTAAATGTATAGATGTTTATAGTTTTTGAGTTGAAAACTTTCTGTTTTTGAGATTTAAAGATTTTTCGTTGTAGTTTCACACAAAATTCCAAAAAACCAAAAAAAAAACAGTAAAACTGCTAAATTTTCTTGTTTCTACACAAAACACTTTTACATTCACACTTGCAATTTTAAAAATTTATAACTTAAACTAATGTGTACTTTTTTTATAAATAAAAAAATAGGTCCTGTCTATGAGTACAGATGAATACAGAAAAGCATCACTCTTCACAACTGGATCATTCGACTTGGACTTCCCAATTCCTGACCTTATTGGAACAACAGAAATTCTAACAGAAGAACACCGGTAAGCTTACATTATGACAAAAGTTGTAAAACACAAAAAAAACTAATTCTATATTTTGTTTAGTGAAAAACTATGTTCACATCTACCTGCAAGAGCTGAGGGCTATTCGTGGTCGTTAGTATTTAGTACATCGCAGCATGGTTGCTCTTTAAATTCTCTCTACAGAAAAATGCAGAGGCTAGAAAGTCCTGTGTTAATTGTCATCCAAGACACAGATCACAATGTAAGTTTGTAATTTTTTTTTCTTAATACAAAGCAAAATTATTGAAGAAATATTCAAATTTATTTTGGAAATAGGTCTTTGGAGCTCTGACATCCTGTTCACTTCATGTATCTGATCATTTCTATGGAACTGGAGAGTCATTATTGTACAAATTTAATCCCAGTTTCAAAGTATTCCATTGGACTGGTGAAAATTTGTATTTCATAAAAGGCAATGTTGATTGTTTGTCAATTGGTGCTGGAGAGTAAGTACTTTTACTTTACTTTTTTTTTGTATTAATGTAAGATAAAAAACTATGAAAAAAGGTGATTTTGTTTCACTTCCGATCGAAATCGAGTATTTTATAAGCTTACTAGCTGACCCGGAAGACTTCGTACGGCCTCAAATAAAAGACCTACATTTTCTTACCCCGCTACCCAACCTCTACCTGCTACCCCATTATCCAACTACCCGCGATTTCTTCCCGCTAGCCATTACCCTACTACCCGCTATCCCGTTACCCGCTACACCGTTACCACTCCACCCACTACCCACTGCCCGCTACATGCTACACTACTACCCGATATCCTGATTCCGCGCTACCACACTACCCGCTTAACCATTACCCGCTACCCTGGCCATATCTCATTAACAGCTTCCTCGATTTTGTAAAAAAAAAAAATACTTAAAACCCATCTACACCACTACCCGAACATTCCCTTAAAATTTGGTACATAGGAGTCGGTGGTAGGAGGGTAAAATGTAGGATTAAATGTATTTTTTCAAAAACTCTTGTTAATCTTTTTGCTTTTTTTGTGCTCCAGTGGCTTCCATTAAATCCTGCCATTTGGACATTCTTGTCGTCGATATTTTATCATTAAAATATCAATTCCATTGAAACAACTTGACATTCGTTAAACGTAAATAAACGATTCCTTGATTATCCAAAGAACAATTAGCAAATTTTCCTTTCTATAAACCTAAGCTGTTGAGTCAATTCTTTATCGACTAGGTAAACATGACCGATGATTCCTCAGCGCATAAATTTGGGCCCTATACACATTGAAGACAGTGCCTCCGTTTCGTTTTTTTTTTTTTTTTGAACGTTTTAAGGTGTGTGTTGAAGCACCCAAGTCGCTGATCGGTTAGCTAATGTACGACAACGTCACAAGTTCTCTGATTCCCTTGTATAGTTACATCCTGATGTCGTCAACAGGTTTTAAAGTTGTTTTTTATAAGGATCGCCTTTTTTGTAGATGGGGCGTATGGAGCTTATCGACCAGTCAGTGGGCATGGATTCTTCCTCCCACACTTTTGTGATGACCTGGTGCATGCGGTTCATCAAACACTTCCTCCATATTTAAAGAGTTCCGCAGGTATGCCATCGGACCCGGCGGACTTATTGTTTCTTAGCTTTTGGATAGCTTTTTCTACCTCTTCTACGCTGGGGGCTGGGACTGGGTCTTCATTGCCTGGTCTTGCTTCTCTTTTGTCATTAGCTCACTCGACATTTTGCACATTCAGCAGCTGTTGGAAGTGCTGCTTAAAAACATCTACAATTCCCTGTGCTTCGGTGACTAGGTTTCCTTCACTGTTTCGAAGAGCCTGTGTCCCGGTTCTGAATTGCTTCGATCTTTTAAAGAAACGCTGGTTGTTGTTCTTGGCCCAAGACTCTTCTAGTTCTTTGAGCTGAAAAGCTGTGGTAATAATTATTTCAAAAACACATTTTTAAGTTGAGTTTTGATCTGGGTGTGAATTTTTTAAATTAATTCATTTTTCTTTTTATTTCTAGTGGACGATTTGGATTATGGTTGGACGGTGACTTAAATCAAGGCCGTTCACAATCATGCAGCACATACGGCAACGAGCCTCTATCACCACAAGAAGACTTTGTTGTAAAAACTCTCGAATGCTGGGCATTTGTTTAAAATGAATTTCTGCAAGTTTCAAACTACCTACTAATGTTATTTTATTTTTCCTTAGTTCTATTGAATATTTCTTTCTTTGATTATAATCATTATTATTTAATTTAATTTTAAAACTTAAAAAAAAAGTAAAGAAGAAAAAACATGTATCCTGCAATTAACAAATGAAAATAGAATATGTTTAATGAAAGAGAAAAAAAAAACAATTTATAAATCATTTAATATTGTTTTAGGAAATTCTTTATGATGTTATTTTTTTAACTATTAATATTATTATTTAATTATTGTTAAATCATGTTAAATTTTTATATTTGTGTATTTTTTCCATTCTGTTTGTTTTTATATATGATTTATTTAGTTCAATGCAAAAAAAAGAAAACATTAATAATAAAATAGAAGAATCGATGATTTTTTTTGTGTGATTTCTTTTCGTATTGTTCTTAGGATGAATTTGAATAATTCAATTATTGTATTTGCATTGTGCGTGATTTTGACGTGTAATGTGTTTATGTTATTTGTAAGCATCCCAGAATGCAAAATAAATACAAATTGCAACATTTATGTGTAGTAGTGCGTTTGCCTTGGTATTAAATTACTAAGCAATCACGCTAACAATAACGAAATGTGTAAATGTTGCTTCTGTTTTTTGTTGTCAATATAAAGTAAATTAATTTTTATGTGTGTTGGAAATGATCCTGTACTACAAAAACAAAACAAAAAATACATACAGACATTATATTTGTATAAATTAGAAGAAAAAAAAACACAATAAATTTTTAAAGTTGTTATACCATTGCAAACATTACGTTCGCTTAGACTAATTATATATAAAACTATTTAAACAAACAAAAAATAGTAGTGCATTGTATATCAAAATGTACATTTTGTATAAACACAGAAACAACCACAAACGCATTCTAAATTAGAAAATATGAAACAAAAACAAGTTTGAACATAAATGAGAAATTTATATTATTAAAAAAAAAAAACTACACAAACAGATAAAAGCTGTGAATCAAAGCAGAGAATTAATAGCAACATAAAAAAATTTAATCTTTTCTTCATAAAAAAAAAAAATATTGAGATGCGATTATATACTGTGAGCATCAAAAGAAAGTGTACACATGCGTTTTGTCTTAATCTTTTGATTTTTTTGAAGAGCATGTGGCACTTTTTTGAAAAAAAAAAAAAAATTTGAAGGCTATTTATTTCCAATAAACTTTTACAAAAAACTTATGAAAAATATTTAAACTTAAAATTCAACAAAAAAATAAAATTAAAAAAAAGTGTACACCTTGCCGCACACACTGTACAAGGTTCTGCTTATCGGGAAAACAACCGTTATGATTGCTTTATTTTCTTTTTAAATCACAACTGGTCTATTCAAAGTGATCAGTGTTGCAAGTTTGACATCGAAAATTGATTGTTTTCCAAATTTAAACAAAAAGTATTAAAATGGGTAAACAAAGTGCAGAAGAAACGCGAAAACTTGTAATAAAATTAAAAAAAGAAGGAAAATCTTACCGCGAAATAGCGAAAATAGTGGGCAGATGCCATAATACTATACAAAAAATATGGGACAGATTTCAAAGGTTCAAGGTTCAAGCACGGTTGCACCGGTGCCTCATAATAGCGGTCTCCATGGCAGAGTTCCACGGGAAAAAACCATTCATATCCGTAAAAAACAAAAAACACAGAAGATGGTTTATGCGAAGAAATACAAACATGAGTGCTTATCATTCTGGAACAACGTTCTTTTTAGCGTTGAAAGCAAATTTGAAATCTTTGGTTCACGTAAACCACGTAAAATGTAGAGAACGCGAAATGCCGAATTCGAACAACAAAATATTAAAGTCTGGGGGTGTATGGCAGCTTCTGGAGTGGGTAACCTCTTCTTTATTGAAAGTACCATGAAAAAAGAAGATTACTTAAATATTTTAAGAGAAAATTTATCATCAAGTGTCGCAAATCTGGGGTTAAAAATAACTTATGGGTATCCCAACAAGACAACGACCCCAAGCACACATCGAAACTTGTCAAAGAATGGTTACTCTACCGTACACCTAGGCAATTGGATCACCCTCCTCAATCACCAGATCTAAGCCCCATTTACCAAAAAGCTAGTTGAGTCAATGCCTAGACCTTATATGCTGTTTTAAAAGCAAGGGGAAGCAGACGTACAAGTACTAGAGGTACTAGTTTTTGGCATTTTCAATCAAAGTATGCACTTTCTCTTGACGCCATAAAAATGAAATATTTTTTGTTATTTTTTTTATTGAATTTTAAATTTAAATATTTTTCACAAGTTTTTTGTAAAAGTTTATTGAAGGCTATTTATTGCCTTTAAAAATTGCATCCTTTTTTTCCAAAAAGTGCCACATGCTCTACAAAAAGTCAAAAGATAAAGACAAAACGCAGGTGTATACTTTCTTTTGACGCTCACGGTATATACAAACAAACAAACAAAAATACATTGAAGAAGCAAGATTAAATAACAAGGATTTATTATATTTAAGTTTAGAATTATATTTTTATTTTTCTTTATTATTTTAAGTCATCTGCTATTTTGTATGAAATAGCAGATTTCATGTGTGGTATTCCCTACATTAACCGAAGAACATGCATACACATACGTATATATTATTATTATACATAAAACTTTAACTACATATAAAATACGTACTAGAGATGCACTTGCTTATAACAAGAAATTCGAACGAAACAAATTGTGAAGAAAATAAAAATATATTAAAAACGACAATTATATCGTTTTAACACCATTCAAAGTGATAACAAAAATAATAAACAAAATGATATTTTCGGTTTTTTGTTTTATTCTTAATTTTTCTTATTTGTTTTGATTAATTTTTTCAGTTTAGTCGAAATTCGACGTCAATGGTTGGAACTTTAACATTCATTTTTTTTGTGTTTTGTGCTTGAGTTATCTTTCGGGCAGATTCTAACTATTGGGAGCTATCGCACTTTTCCAATTTTATTGGATTTTGAATAAATAAATTGATAAAACTTCCTTGGTGGAAAGCTAATGGTCTATTGAAATCGATATTAAAATCAGGAAACGAGAAGATTTTTGATTGGAAAATTACTAGCGAGTCCTTTCTTTCTTATCCTTTCTTTATGGTGGCGCTACGGTCCAGATCGGGGGAAGGCCTCATGCAACCCGCGTCTCTAGCAAGCTCGGTCCCTAGCTAAGTTGTTTGAGGCCCCCTACCACCTGTGGGCTCAACCTGAGTCGCGGTCTTCCTCTACTGCGACGTCCTTCCGGGTTGGAATCGAAGACTACGAGCTCTAGCATTATTTTCCATTCGCTCTACGTGACGCAACTATCTAAGTCATTAGACCTTAATTTTTCTGGCTATGTTAGTGTCACTGAACAGCTCGTACAGTTCTTTATTGAATATTCGTTTCAAGGATTTTTCTCGAAGCAGCTCAAAGCGTTTTCATCGGATGTTGTCATGGTCCATGTCTCCGCACCATACATTAGGACCGGGATGATGAGGGTTTTGTTGAGTGTCACTTTAGTTGCTCGAGTGGGGACTTTACTACTCAATTGCCTTCTAAGTCCAAAGAAGCAGCGATTGGCAAGAGTGATTCTTCATTTGATTTCAGCGCTGGTGTTGTTGTCTGAGTTGATAGCGGCTCCCAGGTAGACAAAGTCCTTAACTACCTCGAAGTTAAATCTATCTATGTTGACGTTTGCTCCAAGACATCGATGTTGGTAGTTCACAAGCGACAGCATTAATTTGGTCTTGCCTTTTTTTCGCTAGACCTCCGTCTCATGGCTCACAAACGCTCCCCTGATATCATGCTGTGTTCTTCCAAATATGTCAATGTCGTCTGCGTATTCTAGTAGCTGGACGGACTTTTGAAAGATTGTGCCTCTGGGTTGACGTTGGAGTTTTGCACAGTCTTTTCAAGAATTATGTTGAAGAAATCGCATGACAGCGCTGTGCCTTGTCTAAAACCTCTTTTGATATCAAATGCGTCCGTTAGGTTTTTCCGGACCATGATGGAACAGCGTGAGTTTACCATTGTCATCTTACACAGATGGACGAGTTTTTCTGGGATGCCAAAACTAAATATTGCTCTATATAGTTGGTCTCTGTCATACGCGGCTTTGAAATCGATGAAAAGGTAGAAGGTATCGATTTGAAGTTCTTGTGTCTTCTCCAAGATCAGTGATCGATGGTGGACTTTCCGGGCCTGGAGCCACACGAGCGAGTCCATAATTCGTAATTAGAAAATTATTATCTGGACTTTTGCTCTCTTAACGAAAACAGGTCCCCAGTTGGTGTCTCCAATTTAGCAAGCAAGCAGTTGATGGTGGACGATTTCACCTGAGTCGTGGTCTTCACTTATTACGTCAGCTGTGTTCCCTGGACATGTTTTAAGGTTACCGAAGATAATGCGAAGAAGGGTTGATGACTGTACCATTCATACAAAGAAGGTTTATGATGGCGTCTTAAATTGGGAATTTGAAAGCAGTTTTGACAATTCTGAAAACATTCAGTTGGGCTTCCGACCGACACTTCATAAAACAAATTTCGATTCTCGATTTAAACACAGAAGAATTTGTATTCCAGAGAAGAACAATTCTGGATTGCTGATGGGAGCAGTGATTGTGATTTTGAGTGATTTTTTGCTCGCTCTTCAAAGTTTCCAAGACGTGTCGGTTGGTGATGATTGTCCTTGCCTTGACAGTGCTATATAGCTTGTCACTGAAATTCTATAGACGCTGTCATAGGGATTAATTTTTTTTTTGGAAGGATCAAGGTTACCGAGCAACATTAGGCATCTGTTCCATTCTTCCAATAATATATTATCGGCAGCTGTTTGGCACCTTGCCAATCTGCAGCAGTGGCTTCGTTTTATTTTATTATCCGTAAGTAGTCATTATTGGGTTATGGGTTTCTCTTCCCTGGCACTCAAAGCTGGAGTCTGATTATGGGATTCGCGGCGGATCGTTTTCAATTCGACCTTTCAAATTCGACTCGCGTCGTGTTTCCTTATTAACGAATTCGCAGGGGAGCGAAAATATTTGTTCCAATATCCTTGTGATTTGAATAAGCACTCTTTCGCCTGTAAATCCGCCAAAAAAAAGCTGTCGGATTTCAACTCGCCAGCAAACATTATGACATTTCAAATTCGCCTTCGAATTCGTTAATTGGTCGAATCGAAATCCAAAAAGGCCAAAGCGAAAGCAACAATTGAAAAATGACAAACGCGCTAGCAAAACAATCCGCCGCGAATCCCATAATCAGGCCCCTGATTCCGTCTTATATTTCATTGTGGAAAATACCAAAGAAAAATGAAAAATTTCCTTAGTAATTCGAACTTAGCGAAAATCTGGATTTGATATTCATCAAAAATGAGACCAACTTTATATTAATTTCAATAATTAAGCTTAGTGGTTAGGTGCGTTGGCTGCTAAGCTGAACGTCGTGGGTTCGAGTCCTACTCGTGCCCATAGTTTTTATTTCATCTTTCATGGGCACTGCCTCTTGCGAAGAACTGACAAAACTTCCAAGAGTATCATCTGCCATGAAAAAGTGCTTCTCAACTGGCGTTAAAATTGTAGGTCCACTCAATTCTTCACACGCACCTAGAGAATTGTTGATGAGAGTAAGCCACTTAGGCCTTGGCTCTTCAAAAGCTGTCGCGCCACTCTATTTTATTAACTTGCCAGAGGAATTTATTGTAATAGGTCCGACTTTGTGAATCTCCAATTTTTGCATATGTCCATTTTTCGAGGTCACTAGAATCCGAATTAAGCATTTTTATGATAATGTCTGTGTGTTCGTATGTGCGTATGTGCGTTACGTTTTTTCAGCTCGATTATCTCGCGAAGTACTCATCGTATTGTCATAAAATTGGTCTCATTCGACGCGGTATTGTGTTGTTAAGAGCTGATTATATTTTGAGCGAAATCGGCTTAGCGGTTTTTAATGGCAATCCAAAATCTAAGACAACCCTAATATAATGAAAATTATGATAATTTCTTTAATAATTTCAACAATAATGCAAAAAATCTTATAGTTAGTGTGAAAAAAAAAATATTCATGAGTATCATAGACTATATTTGATTACTAGCTGACCCACCAAACGCTGTTTTGCCATATAAATGTTAATCTTCGGATATACTATTCCGATTAGAAATATTCTTTCACTAATAGAAAACTACAATATTCAGGAGTAATATAGGCTGTATTTTACTGTGCAAAGTAGTTATACATGAGTCCACGAGTTGGTATGACCAAATTTTGACAGATGGCGCCACTGTTATTCAATGAACTTAATGTACATAGGTTCTCAAATCATCACTATCGAACTTTACATTGAAAACCAACGTTCGTGTACATTGTACAACTCCAACGGGATGCATTGGCTGGAGATTTTGAAAAACAACTAATGTTTTTTCTACTCTGGGACGTAAGTCGTCGGGACTACATGGGTCGCATTCATATTTAATTTTTTTAAGTAAGCGCAACATATCAAAGTCCCTTTGGATTTGACGCCGATCCATTATAGATTATTATTGGTTCAACTGCGTAATCCTTCTTCTGAATACATAGTTGTAAATTGATGTTTTTATTTCCGCATCAACGTAAGGGTATGAACTTCAGTTTCATTGGCCTAATATCTTCATGGCGGTGGGTAATGGGCTTTATAATATGGTTCAAAAGTCAAAACACAATTTGATTTGTTGCGTCAACAAATATGACATGTGTCTCAACATTACCGTTTCTTACTTTTAAATGTTTTTTTTTTTTTTACTTCAAATGTGTTAGTTATTTTTTATTTTTGTAATAAGAAAATTTGTACCGAAATCTTAAAATCTATTTTTCAATGACAATAGCAATGAGTGTTCTAACATAATTGAAATACTCGTGCACTTATGTAAACAAAATATACAATTAAAATCCCAAAAAAACGACACTACCATTGTACACATTAATTATAATTTTGTTATTAAATAAAACTTATTTATTTATTTAAAACAAAAATAAACTGTAGTTTTATTTACAGAAAAAGGGAAATTATTACAATCATTTTTTTTATTTTATTTTTTTTTTAAGCTTTGAATAAAATCATATACACAGAAATTCGAAATTTACAAGAAAAAATAAAACAATAATAATTAAAAATTGCCATGACATGCACGCACATAAATAGATAAAATAATAATAAAATAAAAAAAAATAAGATCTTTGATTCGATTCCCAAAAACAAGTTATATTTATGAAAATGTAAACAAAAACACAAAATTTATCCCATTTACGAGTGTTTTAGATTCGTTCAACTGAAATAAAAGCCTAACTATTTTGTAACCTAAATCAGTAGTGGATTAATAAACAAACAAAAAAATTGCACCAGGGTTATTTTTGAATGTAAGAAGGAAGCTAGTGACTTTTTCAAATTTTGCACTTCAAGTTTTTAGAAATTTTAATATTAAACAAACAAACAAATATCCAAACCCAAACCTTATTGATAATTTTGATAACCAGAATAAAATAATTGTAAGATGGTTGGTAACCAATTTTCAAAGGAAAACCATTTTAAGAAAAAAACAAAAATAAAACACAAATTTGGAGAGCTTTATAATACAAAGAAAAATCATACATTTTGACAGAAAAACAAATCATTATGAATTACACTTTTATACAAATTAAGACTCTCAATCAATATTATATACATGACTACATATTAATCGAGTAAGCGCGTTTAGAACTTATTTGGTATTCTTTTTTTTTTTGAAGGAAGAGTTAAACAGCACAGAAGTTTCTAGAAACAAGAATTTTATTTTGATTGCAGAGGCAAAATCATACAATCTATATACCAACCTTAATTATGACTAATTTCCTCTCAAACCTACGGACTGATTTTGATAATTTTTTTTTTTTAATTCTAGAATTTTCAACAGTTGATTTGTAGTCAAGTCACGCATGTCTTAAATCCAAAAAATTCCATTTTTTTTTTAGTAAAGGACAATGGGTCATATTCTATGAGATGAGCAAGAGCACATGTGAGATCGATCGAGCAGGGTGGAACTCAAACTCATTTTTGTATGCAAAAAAAACTCAACACCTGTTACTCGTTGAAATTGAGATCGATCTCAAAGCTCTTGTGAATCGTGCGATACAAAAATGTTGTCTAAAAGTGAAACTGATGCATATATAAAAAGTGAATCTTACTTACTTACTTACTTACTTATGGTGGCGCTACAGTCCAGGTCGGACCAGGGCCTCACCCAACAAACTTCTCCAGCCAGCTCGGTCCCCGGCTAGCTTTCTCCAGTTTCGCACGCCAAGTTGGTTCAGGTCCTCTACCACCTGTGTGCTCCACCGGAGTCACGGTCTTCCTCCTCTGCGACGTCCTTCCGGGTTGGATTCGAAGACTCTGCGAGCCGGAGCACTATTTTCTATGCGCTCAACATGACCCAACCATCTAAGTCGTTGGACCTTAAAAACAACAAAATTTTGTTAGAAAACTAGCAGTTGCCTATCCATAAGGCTAAGAGGAGTGATGCTGTGCTCAAAATAATAACATCCTAAATATAAGAAACAATTTGTAATTGACATCACAAACAAACAAATAAGTAGCCAGCCAACTTCAACACTTGTAAACTATTCTTCCGCATTGCATTGAAGCTTGAACATTAAAGGAGTAGTATCCTTTATGATTAATGTACAAATGTACTCCTCATGATATGTCAAAGGTTTCCTTATACGGACATGAGTGCAATCTAGAGCACCAATTGCATTAGGAAACTCGTACTTTTTGCTCCATAACCCTGGTTCTTATTGTTCTTGTATTTCTTTCACAGTAGGTATGTGGGAATATAATAATCCATTTCTGTGTTTGGCTTGCTATTTCTGCAGGAACTTGCTGCACCACTCTAGAGGCTGTTGATTGATGAATTCCAACGTTTTCACCTACTCCAATGAGGAACTCGGGGTCTCCTATGTATCATAGATTCCTATTTTTTCTTGGTTTGTGAGAGTACCATCACGAGTTTCTGAGCTCGGCCCCAAAAATTCTTCAGTCAAAAATTGCAAAACTTCTTCACTAAGCCGATACAACCGACGAAAATCTTCACCAATTTGACATCTTCTTTCTTTATAAATTCTTTGTCCGACATAATTAACAATAAACTGGGCCATCCTTACGGCTTTATGTGAACTGAGTCCGAAAATGTCATGCTTAACCATTTGTGAGATCGATCTCATGAAACCAAGTATTTTCTCATCTTTTTGCATATGAGCTCAATCTCATGGCGACCTTTCATTGTGAGATCGATCCCTCTGAGATTGAACTCACAAATTGAGATCTAACTCGGTTAGTAAATTTTTTTTGCACGCTAAGAAAGTTCTCAAGAAAGTGAGTTATAAGTTTGGTCTCATTTTTTTGCATACGACTCAATGTATATCGGGTCAGCTAGCTTATTTATAAAATAAAGCGTCATTCATTTTTCGGTTTCGAAAGTAAAGCTATATAAAACACACACAGCGGAAAGTTTTCAACTAAAATTTTATTTCGTTATAAAGTTTGGGCCTTGTCATAACAATGCCCGCCTCGTGAGTTTTCGCAGCATGCTATTCTCTTAAGGTAATTTATTACAACTTTTTCGCACAAGCCAGGAAGGCCTGCAATGCCCCCATATTCGTCGGATCAAATTTTTACATGATCAAAAATTAAGGCAAAAAATACTGCTATGTCCCAAAGGCAGTAAGAATTTTTGGTCATTTGTAAGAAATATGAAAAATTCTTCTTCTTCCTTCGGTCCCTACGCTCGTTGACAATGACACTCCAGTTGTTAGCTCTCTATCGAAAGCTAACCTTTTTGCTAGGCAGTTCGCCGCCAACTCTCTGTTGCCAGAGAGTATCCGTCTGTTCTTGAGCGCGTCCATGATTCCATGGGACAAATCTTCTTCCGCACTCGTGCTGTGGTGAGAGTCCTAAAGGGTCGCAACATACATTAATCCGCTGGTCCGGATGGTATCCCCGCTATTATTCTGAAGAGGTGTTCTTCCACGCTGGCAACACTCTTGCGTAAGCTTTTCCATCTATCCTATTCTTCTGGACTCGTTCCTAGCAGTTGGAAAACAGTATTTGTCCAGGCAATTTCAAAAAGGCGAATCTTCTTCTCCCTCCAATTATCATCCGATTGCACTTACGTCCCTTCTTTCTAAGGTCATGAAAATACTGATAAACCATCAGCTAGAAATATCTCGAAGACCGAAAGCTTCTTAATGGCCGGCAGTACGGCTTTTCTCACCGAACAGTGGAACAAATCTTTACATAGTTTTGGAGAAAGTCAGACTGTTCCACTTGATCTCAAAGGCATCTTGCTCTTTTATCGAAAATGCGTGTTTTCGGTATTGATGAATCTCTACTTCGTTGAATCAGAAACTTTCTTTCGAACCGTTCAATACAAATTGTATTGGACGGATTCAAGTCGGAAACCCATAATATAAATGCTGGTGTGCCACAGGGCTCCGCTTTGTCTCCGACCCTCTTTCTCATTTCATAAATGATCTCCTGTCTGTAACTTCTAATCCAATTAATTGCTTCGCTGACGATAGCTTATCTTATTCGTTTCCAGACTCACATCCCTCCTCTTCCACTTAGAGTTTAATGCTTCGAAAACTCAATGCTGTCGCGTATCGTCGACGCGAGACAAACCCCCATTGCCACTATCCATGAGTAACACTTGCATCAATGAGACCGAACATCTCGAGATTCTCGGTATGTGCATCACTGACCACCTCTTGTGGAACGAGCACATATGCGATGACGCCAAAAATGCCGCAAGATATTTGGTTTTCTTAAGGCGTAAAACCAAATATGCAAGAAATTTTTCTCCCCGTCTGATCTGGCTATTGTCTACAAGACTTATATCCGTCCAAAGCTTGAGTATAATTCCCATCTCTGTGCTGGTGCTCCAGTAACATACTTAAGCCTCTTGGATGGTATACCATCCTAACGTTTTATGTCTCTCTTTGTTCTTCCGTTACTTCTACGGTAATTGCTCTAGTGAAATAGCCAGTTGCATTCCTCTCCTTAAACAATTCAACTTTAATACTCGCGCTTCCAGGAATGCCCATCAGTTTGCCCTCGAGCCCAACTTCGGACGTACTCTTAAGTATAGAGAATCGTTCTTTAGCCGTACTACGTGAAGCCATACTTAGTCGTGTTGTGGAGTTTGTGGCCGTATTGTTGGAACCACATATCGGCCAAGTCAATCGTCTTCAATCGCCGCCGGCCATAAAAAAAATGATTATTATTCGACAACATCGCTCCGAATTGACTGTAACCATCCGCCGGACCAATTTCACCTTTCGACCATGGAACACACCAAACAGCAGGTTGCCATGGCTCAGAGGATAGAGTAGTTGATTGCTAAGCCGAACGCTGTGGGTTCAAGCCCCAGTTTCGGCAGCTTATCTGAGGCCACCTGTGCGATGATATGAGACAGTTAAAATCTGTGTCTCCTCCTCTGTGCCACGTAGCTTTATGTTATTTGTTCTTCCTTTCTATGTGTCTATCTGTCTCTCTCTCTCTCTCTCTCTTGTTTTATTAGTGTCTTGTTCTGTCCCAGCCGATGGCCTCAGTCGCCAGTGGTGCTATGTGTCTGTAGTTCGTTACATTCATCTGCGAAGTACTGTGAAATGTCAATGTCAAACCAAACATTCGCTTTTTCTGGATGCATTGGCATCTCTTCGATTATTTGTGGGGTTTCTGAGCCTCATATACCGCAATTTTCTTTGTATACACCCCCACCGAGTGAGAGCAAGTGACAGAGAGAGTGAGCCTGTGTTTTCTTATATATTCGTTTAGAGATAGAATCATTAACTTAATTAAGAGAAACAAATTAAATTAATCGATTTTCATCAACATTTTGTTTTAAAGTGGTTCCAAACTTTTGGCGGAGGGTGTAAGTATAATTCATTAATGAGATCAAATTGTCTTTTCATAAAAGAGAAGAAGATAAATTGAAAAGAGAATGTTAGAAACAATAAACAAATTTAAATTTAACAAAAAAGACGAAAAAAGAATTAAGTAAGTGAAGAGTTTTGTTTTCTCTCTCCTTTTCACGCAGCTTCTAATATTAATCTAATATTAATTACCTATATCAATGCTGTAAGAAAATATGGTTTTGATAATGTAAAAAAGTGCGCGCGCACTTTTTTGTATATTGGCTTTTTACAGATTTTGAGTACCGGATTTTGTAATACAGTATTTTGACCAAGCAGAATTTTGCTGTACAGAATATTGACTATCAGAATTTTGCTCGTACAGTATTTTGCACATACAGAATTTTGACATACAGTATTTTGGCATACAGTATTTTGAATACAGAATTTTGCAACATACAGAATTTCGACCCCAACCCTTCGAAAAATCGCTGTTCATTGTCCATTGCTCCAACACCCGTTGTTCGATTGTTAAGCGATCCATTATCGTGAATGACAAACATTCAACTAATATTATGACACTTCAGATGACAATTAAGTTTGACACGTATCAAATACCAGCGTTACCACCTTGAAATGAATGACCCTTTATTCTTTTCCTCAACAAAGTAAATTCGTCTTTTTTCCTTCAATACAAATCAATAAGATAAGCATCTTTATTTCACTATCATAACAGAAAAGTGACTCTAAAAGCCTGTCTTTAGAATTTTATATTGAAAATAGCAAAATCTTAAATTAAATTATAATCAGGTCAAAAAAAGAATACCAACTTAGTTCGGCTTTCAAATCATTTTTTATACGATGGCAGCCATTAAAAAATACACATACACACACATCATTATACACTTTTGATACACAAATATATTTTAATGTATACAAAAAATATACATACCTACTTAAAAGAAAACAAAAAATATGAGACCAATAAACAAATCAATGAAAAATAAAAAAACGTTAAAAATTAACCTTAAGTTTTCTTTTTTTTAATAATGCTATAATTTTCGAAAAAAAAACATACCAACCTGCTTTAAAAAAAAAATTAATAAATAAAATAATTGGCGTTTAAATAAAAACAAGCTAATGTTAAATAAAAATAAAAAAATAATTATGTAATCGCCCAAGTAAGAAAAAAAGCGAAAACAAAAAAGTTTTGTCAATGCATTAAAAATTAAAAATTGGATAATATAATTGTTGTATGCAATGTTGAACAAAAAATTCTATATAAATGTATCAATAAGTTAAAAACAAAAATTATGTATTGTAACTTCTGTCAATTAAAATTTAGACTGGATTAATCCAAATGAAAGCACAGATTTTTAATTAAGAAATTTACTGTGAGCAGACGTTGTAAAAATTGTATTTGTGTAAAAATTAAAAACAAGCAAATTATATTTATAAAAAAAAAATAATAATAATTTTGTGAATATTAGAAAAAAAGTCATGTCTTATTTCCTTGCTTGGCTAGTTAATGATAGCAAAATAAGATTAATATATACAAAAAGCCAAAAGTATAAGTTTTATTTTTTAAATTAGTTAACGCACGCATTCGATATTATTACCGGCAGACCCGCTCTGCTAAAAGAAAAAAGAAAATAATGTTTATAAGATTTCCAAAGTAATTACAGCAGTTATTCAAAAAAATAAATAAACTCACACACACTATAGGATAGACAAATATTTTTACCATCGATTTAGATAAATCCTAATAAATATCCAATGCAATCGAAAATGGTAAAAAAGTTACACGTACATCGTTTAAAGTGAAAATGGATTTTGTTTTTTTTTTGAATTATGTATTTTCCAAGTAAGTGTGAAGGGCAATATGGACGAAGTAAGGAACATGCTTGGAAAATAAGAAATTTTGAGTGCACTCTCCCCACAACAACAGTTGTTTTTACATCACAAAAATTCAGTGTTATATAAGTCTCAAACCACTGAACACAAAGTACGTATACGCCATAGTGCCCTTATAGGTTATGTTAGATTAAAGTGGCTGTCATGGATGGTAAAAGACACACTTAGGCCAATTTAAGGCCCCTTGTGGTTGTGATACCACACTAACTAATGATCTCTTGTCTGTTACTTCTAATCCAATAAATTGTTTCGCTGATGATCGTATACCCTTACTTCTCATATTCGTTTCCAGATTCACATCTCTCCTCTTCGGATGTGGAACTGCAACGGCAAAATATGATAAGCTCATTAAACTCTGACTTAAACAGCATTGTAGAATGGTGAATTAAAAACCGTGTAGAGTTTAATGTTTCGAAAACTCAATGCTGTCTGGTATCGTTGAAGCGAGTGCCACTGTCCATGAGTGCACTTGCATGTGCATCACTGACCACTTCTTGTAACCACGCACATATACGCGATGTCACCAAAAATGCCGCAAGATGTTTGGGTTTCCTAAGACGGTGCAAGAAATTTTTCTCCCCGTCTGATCTGGCTATTATCTATAAAACCTTTATCCGTCCAAAGCTTGAGTAAAATTCACATCTCTGGGCTGGTGCTCCAGCTACTTACTTAAGCCTCTTGGATGGAATACAAAAAAGAGCTGTAAGAATGATTAGTGACAGAGAGATCACTGACGCATTCACCATTTTAGACCACCGTCGGGACGTAGCGTGTCTCCTAGTCCTTGTCCTATCGCTACTTTTACAGAAATTGCTCTAGTGAAATAGCCAGTTGCATTCTCCCCTCAAACAATTCGCGCGTAATACTCGCGCTTCTAGGAATGCCTATCAGTTTATCCTCGAGCCCAACTTCGGCCGTACTCTCAAGTATAGGGAATCATTTTTTCTCTTCCACACTCTGTCTTTCCCAGTCACTACAATGTTCAAGAATTTAAGACCAATGTACACCGACACCTCCTTTCCAACCCCTACCCTTTTTTCTAATGCACTCTCCACTCACTGTGTCTCTGGCATAAAAAGGGTATAAAAATCCCTTGAGTGGGTGCAAATTATAAAAAAAAAACATGAATCTAAATAGGCTTTCTTCGAAAGCTCATTGAAACCAATTAGAGTTCCCTACGAAACGTAGAAGATTAATTATATTAATGTGTTCCAGATCGTTTAAATCATTATAAAAGTAAGTGAATCATACGTTTATGAGCCAGAGCAGGACAGGTGCAGAGGAGGTTCAGCTTCTGCAGAAATCATTAGAAAATAAGCCCAGTCGCGCGGCGTAGACAGTGTCCAGTAATGACACAAATTAACGAGCTTAAATGCGATCTGCTTAGAGATATCAGGCATGAGTACAGATTAGGCCAAATGTTTTTCGTCGCCTGACAGGTGATTATGTTATTCCACCTGATGTTGGTTCCCTTAATAGCATCTTGTTGTAGCTAAAGTTTGCATTCTGCGCTTGGTATACCAACATTAGCCATTTGGAGTTTAATGGGTAATGTTGTGCCATATTTGGCGAGTTCATCGGCTTTAAAGTTCCCTGGAATGTCTCTATGGCCCGGCATGCACCCAGTGAAGGTGAATGTTAAACTGTTGTGCCTTGTCCATTAGAGACGATCGACAGGTTTGGACCGTTTGAGTTTGTTGAGACAGAGTCCAGGGATTTTATAGCTGTCACTGACTGTCTGAAAAAATCCGGATAGCAGATGTAGATATCACGTTTTCTCTGAGCCAGGATAGGACCTCCTTAATCGCCAAAAGTTCTGCCTGAAACACGCTACAATGATTTGGTAGGCTGAATGAGAGACATAGTTTTAGTCGTTCAGAGTACACACCTCCACCAACCCCATCACTATCTTTCGATTCATCTGCATAGAAGTGGGATTGCCTCGTCCTCCAGGAATGTTTTATTTTCCCAGTAGGATCTGGAAGGTATAGAAGTTTGAAAGAATAACAGAGTGGCCAATGTTATTTTCAGTCCACTGTGAAGAGGCATTCAGGCGAATAGCAGAACTAGCAGCTATTTATTTGCTGATTATACTCAGAGGTGTCAAATAGAGTAGGGTGTCTTGTGCCGCAGATGGGGTCGTACAAAGTGATCCGCTCATAAATACTTAGGCATGCTGAGCGTTGGACTTTACTAAGCTTATCGCAGTTCATTTTTACGTGCAAGGCAGTCCACCATACTGTCACACCATAAAGAAGAATCGGTCTGATTACCGATGTGTATAACCAGTGAGTGATTCTGGGTTGCAGACCCCATTTGCTTCCAATGGCTTTCTTCTAGGTGAAAAGAGCTACCATAGATTTTCTTGATCTTGCAATTCAGTTTTCTGTCTAAAATAAGACCCAGATATCTAGCTTCCTCTGAAAACTTTAAATGGATACGGTTTATAGAAGGAGGGTCGATGTGTGGAACTTTATATTTCCTAGTGAATAGAACCAACTCGGTTTTGTGTGGGTAAACGCTTAAACCACATCGATTCGCCCAAAGTGATACCTTGCTAAGAGCGTTTTTTAAGAGTTCTTTAAGGGTATTAAGACGCTTCCCTGAAACAGCTATAGCAACGTCATCAGCATAAACTATCACTCTGAAAACCTCCCTATCCAGACGGGTATGAATTTCGTTAACTACCAGATTCCAGAGTAGAGGGGAGAGAACACCGCCTTGAGGCGTGCCTCTGCTGACAGTTCTTCTAGCGGAGCAGCCGCCTACTTCTGAGTAAAATAGTGCCCTTATAACTTATCACTTGATTTTCTTAACAAATGACAAAAAATAAAGCTTTCAAATGGATTCTTCTCATTTCTATTGCATTTTAGCATAAAACCAAGTGTTTTTTTTTGTTCACCAGGGCGTATACGTACTTTTTAAGGTAACCTCTTAAATCGTTGAAATGTTAACCTCACTAGCAGTGAATAGTGTTAAGCTAAGTGTACACGATTGCCAGATCTGCAAATATTGCCAGATCTGTCACTGAAAAATTTGTCTCGAATGGCTGACAATCGTGTACACACCAAATTAATTTGCAGACAAATTGTTTGGCTCCTAATTTGCAGACAAATATCTGCCAATTAATTTGTACATGCAAGCTGACAACCGTGTACACACAAAATTGATTTGCAGAAAAATTTGTTAATCAATCATTTTGAAGGCAAATGAATTTGCAGATGTGGCAATCGTGTGTACACAAAATTCATTGGGAGATCAGCAAATTTTTTTCATTTTCTGACGGTTCTGCAAACGTCTGACAATTAATAAATTTGCAGATGCCGTTTGAGGAACATTTGCAAAGTTATTCATTGGCAGACGAATTTGGCGAAAACTACTGATGTCAAAATGTGTGACATTGAGCTGAAAATAAATTTGCAGATCCAAAATTTGATTTGGTGTGTACACGGTTGGAAGAAAATCTACAAATGTTTGCAAATCTATTGCTAGCTATTTGGCCAAATTAGTTTGTCGACATTGTCAGACAAATATTTGGCAACAGATTTGCAGATGTTTGTAGATTTCTGCAAACCGTGTACACACAAATTAAATTTTCAGCTCATTTTCACACATTGACGTTTGCAGATCTGACAATGATTGTCAGACCTGGCAATCGTGTACACTAAGCTTTAGTAAAAACAATGAAAGTGGAAAAAGTGTGGAGATTATTTTCAAAACGTATTTTAGATCGTTGACGTAAATCGTGAATTTTGTTATGTCCAAGAGGAAATGGTCGTTTGTTTTTCTGTCATTTTTCGTCTTGTTTCACTCCAAAATTAAAATTATGTAAACATTGTAAATCAAAAACAAAAACCAAATTCAAAAACTGACAGTTCAAACGTTCGAAGGAAAAAAAAAAAACAAAAATCTATAAATAAAATTCAACCATTAAAATATTTAATTTATTAAAATCAGCATGTGAATAAAATTAATAAAATACAAAAACACAATAAACACAGAATAGAACGCATTAAATCCAACGAAAAATCCAGAATACAAAGCATGAATATTAGAAGCAAAAGAAATAACAGTAGGTACATACATTAAATACCCAAACATTGTTGACATTTACAATTATATTTTTCTACAAGAGCAATTATATAATCATTAAATTATAAATTATTATTACAAATTATTGTACTATATCATGTATAGTATCGTGTGTACTTGGATCTTAGAAAAAACCAAACAAAATAGAAAATATAAGCAAAAAACAAAATAATGTTGATTAAACAGTCCCATTCGAAACATATAAATGAGTAAAAGATTAAAAACAAAAAAAAAAAAAAAAAAAATATAAACAACAGTTCCATTTGCTTGAATAACCATTGTATCGCAAGAAAAATGAATCTTATTTAAATTACTTTCAGCAATGAATAATATTGATTGTTTGATAAGGAAAAACAAAAACATTAAAACAAATATGAATGTAGAAGGTTTAATATTAATGCACTGGTTAAAAACATGTTGAAAAGTATTATTATTGTTATATTCATTGTTTTTCTGTTCATTTAATTAAATTGTATATGGTCATTATAAAACAAAAAAATCAATAAAAATACTAAACAAATACCAAAAAGTCTTTTTTTATATAAATACTAGCTGACCCTGCAGACTTCATACTGCCTCAATCGAAAATCAATAAGGATAACCCTCTACCACACTATCCAACCCACTAGCCCTACCCAGTACGTCTACCCATATCCGCTACCCCGTTACGACACTACTCTGTTACCCGCTACCAATTATTTCTACACGCTTACTGTTACACCATTAGCCATTAGAAACCCACAACTCATTACCCGCAACCGGCAACCAATTTTTTGTTTGCATTTCAATTTTTCCATTATTCCAATTTTTTTTTTACTTTTTCTTGCTTACCAGTTCCCCATCACAAATTTTCCTGTTTCGTTTGAAAACCACTGGACCTAATATTACAGGGAATTTTCCCTTTAAGAACCAATGAGTTTTCCGAGTTTCATTCGAAAAACCGTTTTGATATTTCCCAGTTTTCCATTTGAAATTTTCCAGTTTTCCACTTGAAAACACTTGAAAACAAATGCATCCACAATTTCATGCAGTTTACCCTTTGAAACCCAATGAGTTTTCTGAGTTCCATTCGAAAACCCATTTTGAAATTTTTCAGTTTTCCATTTGCAATTTTCCAGTTTTCCATTTGAAATCCAATTGCACCACAATTTCATGCATTTTCAATTTGAAAACCAATGATTTTCCACTTTCTATTCTTCCATTCGAAAACCCATTTTGAACCAAAAAATTCCAAGCAAAAAAAATTTAATTTCCGACCTTTGTTTGGGTTTTCCAGTTTTTCCATTCTCCCATGAGGTTTTTCCATTTTTTTTTTTTTCACAGAGATCATCACTGAATACAACAGTATCAACCATGAAAATTTCACAAATATATGTTTGGTCATTTCGGAGTCTATAAGAGACATACAAACAAACACACATCCATTTTTATATACAGGGTTATTCACGAGCGTTGTGCCAAAAAGCTAGAGCGTGTAGGTTGAGTTGGGGGTCTACTCCCCCCCGTTTAGCCGGGAGGGGCAATTTTCTGAAAAATTGACTTATTTTATAAAAAAAAAAAAAATTAAAAATCAACGGCTTCAGTAACAACACCGTGTTATACCTTTTTGAAAAGCCAGAAATATCTTCTTTCATTTGGTTTTCAAATTAAATTGTTTTAACGAATAGTTTAAGAAATATTAATTTTCAAACTCAAAATTTTCAAAAAAAAAACACAAAAAAATCATTTTTGAACCAAGTTTTTTTCAAAATTTTATGTAATTAAGTACTGATTTTGTTTTCAAAATTCAATGCCATTGTTAATTTTTAGTCGAAAACATTCATCATTTTGTTCATTGATAACCACTGAAAACTGACCTGACATTTTTCTTATTATGCCTGGGGGCCGTGGGCACCTGTCGGTGAAGGGTTCTACCTGTTAGGAGCTTAAGATGATTAAAGGTCAGTTTTCAGTGGTTATCAATGAACAAAATGATTAATCCAGGGAAAATCCAATACTTTTCTACTTTATTGAGGCCTCATAAAATTCCAATTACAGAACAAATATTAAAAGAAAGATTAATGTTTCATAATAAATTAATAAAACTAAAAGTCGAGATAGGTAATAATAAAAACAAAGATTTTCTTAGAGAAAAGTGGTCCTGGTCTTTTTTTTTTGTTTCTCAAAAACGAAAAGACATTTTTGCGTCCGGTTTTCAGTTTTCGACTAAAAATTAACAATGGCATTGAATTTTGAAAACAAAATCAGTACTTAATTACATAAAACTTTGAAAAAACTTGGTTCAAAATGATTTTTTTGTTTTTTTTTTTGAAAATTTTGAGTTTGAAAATTAATATTTTTTAAACTATTCGTTAAAACAATTTAATTTGAAAACCAAATGAAAGAAGATATTTCTGGCTTTTCAAAAAGGTATAACACGGTGTTGTTTCTGAAGCCGTTGATTTTTAAATTTTTTTTTTATAAAATAAGTCAGTTTTTCAGAAAATTGCCCCTCCCGGCTAAACGGGGGGGAATAGGCCCCCCCCCCTCCCATACGATTTTTTTCTTGTCTCAACTCAACCTACACGCTCTAGCTTTTTGGCACAACGCTCGTGAATCGCCCTGTATATAGAGACTAAAAGAAAAGGATAGATTGCACGCAATATTGAAGACAGGATATGTCAAACGACGGCCGACGAGGTCCAACTAGAATTAGAATTAGAAATACATTTTATTCATTCATTTTCATTTTACGGGTAGTTAATAAAATTATTACAATAAATAAAGAATAAATAATAGTTAGCTATCATCCTTTAGCTTTAAAGCTAGCGCTGAATGATACAAAGCGAATTTAAATGTACATGAATTAAAAACTGATGTGGGGTGACAATCAGTGCTGCAATAATACTATAGTTCAAGCCAAGTGATCAAATAAGTTATTTTTTTCATTTTTTTCCAAATATTACATAAAAAAAACGAAAAGGAATAAGAAATACAACTTATACAAATAAATTAAGAGAATACAAAATATAATACAAAGTAGATACATAGATATACATCCGTAACTTTAACAATAATTACACTACTTTACAAAACTAAAAAAAAATCTTTTACCCAAAGACAATTAGTACTGAAGTTGGTTTCTATGATCCCACATATTACAAAAGTACGTATATGAAATAATTTTTTATCACTTCCAGCTTATTTCTACATCCTCATTAAATTATTACGCTACCTTGTAACTGGTGCTAAGTTTATACTCGCTTTTGTTGTATTAATCTTATAAGTTAGCATTTTATTTGTCTTAAAACACAGTTTAAAATAAATCCAAATAAATTTTGCTATATTTTAGGAAATATTTTCCAAACAAATAGCGGAAGATATATTCGTGAAAACCGTAAAACGAGTCTCAAATACTTAAAACCATTTTTCATCAATCTTTTTGATATCAAAATCAAAGAAGGAATCTTTGTGGGTCCCGAATTAGTGTTAAAATATTATTATGTTCATATGTTATGTTATATCATAGTATACTCTAAATTTAATACTATTATATCAAAATATATGTTGTTCAGTTCTTCATTAAATATATTATTATAACGTTCATAATATATTCTCATTACTCAAATAATATCTCGACAGGTTATGGGCCCAGGGGACCACAAAGAAATACGGCTTGAATTTTAATTAGTTTAAAAAGAAAAATAATAAACATTTTTTTTCAATAGCCTATTTCCTATTTGTTGTGACTTGTGAGAATTTCAATTCGTTTGAAATTTCCTGGAAAGAAAATTCTGCAAAATCGTAATTCGATTACCGAACTGAAAATAAAATGGCGCATCAAGAATCGATTGAAAAATTACGTAGCGGTGAAAATTTCCACACCTGGAAATATGCAATGATGAATGTTCTTGAACTTAATAATTTGGAAGGAACCATAACCGACCCTGTGACGGAAATGGATAATGAAAAACTCAAGAGAGCAAAAGCTAAAATAGTTTTATCATTAGACGAATCTCTTTTTGTCCACATTGAAAATGAGAAGACTGCATATGCAATATGGAAAAAATTGGTAAATTTATATGAAGACTCGGGACTAACAAGGAAGATTGCTTTGCTTCGAAAATTAATAACAATCCATTTAGAAGAATGCAATTCTATGACTGATTATGTGAATGATGTTTTTCGTACGGCAAATAAATTGGTTAGGTGCGATTTTACTCGCTGGTCTTGGTGACGAATTCAAACCATTCATCATGGGAATTGAAAGCAGCGGTACAAGTATCACTGGAGAAGCAATCAAGGCAAAATTGCTTGATTGTGATTATGGAAAAGTCAAGTCCGAAAACGCATTTTTGAGTGCTAAGAAAAAATTCAAATTCAATATTCTTATATGTTATGAATGTAATAAAAAAGGCCAAATATCTAAAAATTGTCCAGAAAAGAAAAAATCTCAAGGTTCTAAGAAGACAGAGTATAAGAACAAGGCGTTTTATACTGCACTGTCATGTCAGACGAAGAACATTGGTGAGTGGTATATTGACAGCGGTGCTTCGATGCATATGACTGCTAATAAGAATTTTATGACTCAAGTAAAACCTTCTCCAATATCAGAAATTGTAACTGCCAACTGCCGTAGCTTAGTGGTTAGGTGCGTTGGCTGCTAAGCAGGACGTCGTGGGTTCGAATCCTACTCGGGCCGAAAGTTTTTATTTCATCCTTCACGGACACTGCCTCTTGCGAAGAATTGACAAAACTTCCAAGAGTATCATCTGTCATGAAAAAGTGCTTCTCAACTTTGCCGTTCGGAATCGGCGTTAAATTGTAGGTCCCCTCAATTCTTCACACGCACCTAGAGAATTGTTGATGAGAGTAAGCCACTTAGGCCTTGGCTCTTCAAGAGCTGTCGCGCCACTCTATTTTTTTTTTTTTTAACTGCCAACAACCAAAAAATGAAAGTATCTGGTATTGGTGATATTTCAATGTTTTTCGGTAATGAACAGATTGAAGTTAACAATGTTCTCTATGTACCAGAATCATCGGCTAACTTGTTGTCTGTTGATCAAATTGTTAAGCGTGGAAACAAAGTGGTTTTTAATGAAGACGCGTGTAATATTTTCGATATAAATGGCGAACTTTTGGTCAAAGCTATATCATCTGGTGGAGTATACAAGATCAAAGGTCAGGCGTTGTCATGTATGCTTGCAAGTGGATCTTCTCAATTAATGACATGGCATAGACGATTGGGACATCTCAATTATGCAGACTTGTGTCGAATGAAAAATGGAGCAGTTGAAGGCGTCAATTTTTCCGAAGATGTCAACATTTTGAAGAAATGCGAGATATGTATGAAAGGTAAGCAAACTCGTTTGCCATTTAAATACACTGGAACACGTGCTAAGAACCTGTTTGACCTCATACACTATGATCTCTGTGGACCTATGGAAGTCAGATCTATTATAGGGTCAAGATATTTTTTAACGTTTATAGATGATTTCTCCCGAAAGCTTTTTATTTACTTTTTAAAACAAAAATCTGAAGTTTTTGAATCATTTAAAGAATTTAAAAATATGGTTGAAACGCAAGTAGGACGAAAAATCAAGATTTTACGCACTGACAATGGAAGCGAATATATTGGACGATATTTTTGAATCTTTCTGCAAGCGTTCTGGTATTGTTCACCAGAAGTCCAATACGTACACTCCAGAGCAAAATGGTGTCGCGGAGCGATTCAATCGCACCATTGTTGAACGTGCGAGATGTCTGATTTTCGATGGATGCTAATTTAGACAAATCGTATTGGGGTGAAGCTGTGAATACTGCGGCGTATGTAATAAACAAATCAGTCAACAGTTATTTTAATGAGAAGACTCCTAATGAAATCTGGATCGGTGTCAAGGTTGATTTGAGTGAGTTGAAAATATTGGGATCGCCTGTAATGGTTCATATCCTGAAACAAAAACGACTTAAGTGGGATCCCAAATCGACACGAAAGTTGTTCGTTGGTTATTGCGAGACAACTAAAGGATACAGATGTATCGATCCTAAGACAAAGAAGATTTGTATAAGTCGTAACGTATTTTTTACCGAGAGTGATGCAAGACTGATTGACAACGTTCCAATATGTCAAGATCAAAATTCAGTGGGGGACATTGAGGCCACCAACCGAGTTTTAGCAAATGAAAAAAACCCATCTGACGAAAACGAAGCCATAAAAGAAAGTACATTCCCATTGGCCGAAAATACAGTAGTTGAAGATGAGAAACAAGAACTTTTTGTTAATTTGAATGAAGATTTTTTATCTGCTGAATCTGAAGAGGACGCATGTGTTGAGTCATCGGAAGCGGAACCAGTCCAGCTAAGAAGATCTTCAAGAATCCCAGTTAAGCGAGTTTTTAATGATTGTGTTTCATATTATTCTTTTAGAAACGAAAATACAGATCTGACAACTTTAAAAGAAGTTCTCGCAAGTGAAGATAGAAATAGGTGGGAAATAGCTATCAAGAAGGTGTTGGAATAAATACAAGATAACAATGTATGGACACTTGTGAATCTTCCACAAGGCAGAAAAGCGGTTAAATCAAAGTGAGTGTTCAAGACCAAACGAGATAATGACGACAATGTAATCTGTCACAAAGCAAGATTAGTGGCGAAAGGCTTCTCTCAACAGTTTGGCATTGATTATGTTGAAACATTTTCTCCCGTCGTACGCTACACATCAATTCGTTTTCTCATTGCTTGGGCCGTTAAGAGTAAAATGAAGATTGATCAAATGGATGCAATAACGGCGTTTCTGCAAGGGGATTTGTCTGAGGAAATCTATATGGAACAACCGGAAGGATACACCGATGGTTATATACGGGTATGTAAACTACATAAGTCTATCTATTGATTAAAACAAAGCAGTCGACAATGGAACCGTAAGCTTGACGAACGTTTAAAATCATTTGGGCTTATTCAATCCCAAATGGACCCTTGCGTTTATTTCAATCAAGATGGAAGCCTTATAGTTGGGATTTACGTAGACGATCTTCTTATTTTTTGGCGTGAAGAAACAATCAGAGATGAACTAAAAACGTCATTATGTAATTCTTTCAAAATGAAAGATTTAGGGGCGGCAAGAAGTTGCATAGGACTAAACATCACTTATGACGATAAAACTGGTGGCATTTGGTTGGATCAGTCGAAATATATCGCTGAAATCCTGAATAGGTTTGGAATGTCCGACTGTAAGCCAGTAGGTACTCCAAGTGATCCTAATCAAAAATTGTCAATTCAAATGATAGAAGGAGAAGAAACCGAAAATATTCCGTACCAGGAAGCTGTCGGAAGCCTTTTGTATTTGGTTCAAGGATCAAGGCCCGATATAGCATTTGCTGTGAACAATGTCAGTCGATTCAATTCCAAACACGGAAAGGCACATTGGACAGCAGTAAAACGGATTTTCAGGTACTTAAAAGGCTCAATAAGCTTAAAGTTACATTTCGAAGGTTCTGAAGACTTAAAAGGATTTTCCGACTCTGATTGGGCATCTGATATTGACAAACGCCGTTCTTGTACAGGATTCGTATTCAGTTTAAGCGGTGGTGCAATATCATGGAGCAGTAAAAGACAACCAACCGTGCGCTATCAAGCACCGAAGCCGAGTATATGGCTTTATCCGCAGTTCTTCAAGAAGCAACCTGGCTTAAACAGCTTGGTGAAGAAATAAATCCATCTTTCAAGAAACCAATCGTAATTGCCTGCGATAATCAGAGTGCAATCAAACTTGCTGAAAGCAAATGTTTTAGATCAAGGTGTAAACATATAGAAGTCCGTCATCACCATATTCGCGATCGAATAAACGACCAAACCATTGCTGTACGTTACATAGCAACAGAAGATATGACAGCTGATATTTTAACTAAAGTTGTTCCATTATTAAAACATCAACTTTGCATTAAAAATATGGGTTTGAGTATTAAAAATTAAAAACTATGTTATTTAAATATATTAATAAGTGGAGGTGTTAAAATATTATTATGTTCATATGTATGTTCTACTTGTTTTGAAACAACTCCTCTTGAATATTTATATCATAGTATACTCTAAATTTAATACTATTATATCAAAATATATGTTGTTCAGTTCTTCATTAAATATATTATTATAACGTTCATAATATCTTCTCATTACTCAAATAATATCTCAATAATTAGAAAAGATGAACGTTTTGATGATCGTTTATCCAGTGTCGAAAAAGATACTTCGTATTTTTGTATATATACTCCTCTAGTAATGACATCATCAAGAATCGACAACAATACCCCTATGAATGCCAGGCAGAACTATTCTGATTCTTTTTAAAATACGAGCAAATAACTACTAGCGGTAATAACAGGTTCCAGTTCCACTCAAAATTCAGCCTGGTGCCACTACTAGAGCTTTATATTCAAAGTTTGTATTAATTTTAAAGCAGCCCAGTAGTATAACATTTCTTGGGCAACCATAAATCAGAAGATTATGAAGACATTTTTTTCCGATTTTTAAAAAAATTACCTTTAAATGAGGTTTATTATGTCATTCAAAATCGATTTTCTTATATTCACAACTGCATTTTTTCCTGAGAAACTGGGAAGTGGAAGCGATGAATGTGGTGAACGTTTTCATCAGGACTTGAAGATTTATGAAGATTTCTTCCAAGGCTTTTGAAAAAAAAAAAATATCTTTAAAGATTACTGTTATTGTACCGTTATTGTACCAGACAGCCACTCCAACCTAACCTACCGTTATTGTATAAAAAGCGAAACAGATGCTAATCCGTCCAAAAAAGGAAGTTAACTGTGTCATTTTTCATTCTTTTGTTGGTTAGACACATAAGATTGTTAGAAACAGCTAAGGTTAATATTTCAAAAACTTGACGTCCTATTTTTTTTCCAACTTCAGTATTTAACATAAGGTTCATTACTTTTTCATTTAACATAAGTTTCATCTTTGGGTAAAAAACTTTGTAAACTAGTGTTATCAATACAATTTAAGTCAATTGTGAAAAGCCAGTCTTTAACTTTTTTCAAGAAAGAGTTTAAGTTTTGAGATGTTCTGATGGATATTGGTAACTTATTAAATGACTTGGGTACTGCGACAGTATAAAAGTTAGAGAAAAGAGTTTTATGAGCAGTGGGTATATTAACAAGATGCATATTATTTATTCGCAGATTATATAACTGCGAGTTCCTACTCGGAATGTTACCATTTTGCTTGAAAAATTCTTTCAGTACTTTAAAAATGTATAGGTGTCTCAAAGGTAGAATTCCCAAATCCTAGAATAAGGGCCAACTTTCAGTTAATCGATTTTTGTTGCAAATGATTCTGATTAGATGTTTTCGAGCAATCAAGCAATCAACAACGGTCTTAAGTACTAGCATATGAACCACCCCAGCTAGATAAACCATATTGTATTTTAGAGTGTGCAAGCCCGTA
>CAKKXW010000005.1:32764887-32876714 GCA_920937365.1 Sphaerophoria rueppellii | reverse complement strand
ATTGATTGTTTGATAAGGAAAAACAAAAACATTAAAACAAATATGAATGTAGAAGGTTTAATATTAATGCACTGGTTAAAAACATGTTGAAAAGTATTATTATTGTTATATTCATTGTTTTTCTGTTCATTTAATTAAATTGTATATGGTCATTATAAAACAAAAAAAAAAAAACAATAAAAATACTAAACAAATACCAAAAAGTCTTTTTTTATATAAATACTAGCTAATCCTGCAGACTTCGTACTGCCTCAATCGAAAATCGATAAGGATAACCCTCTACCACACTATCCAACCCATTAGCCCTACCCAGTACGTCTACCCATATCCGCTAACCCGTTACGACACTAATCTGTTACCCACTACCAATTATTTCTACACGCTTACCGTTACACCATTAGCCATTAGAAACCCACAACTTATTACCCGCAACCGGCAACCAAATTTTTTTGCATTTCAATTTTTCCATTATTCCATTTTTTTTTTTACTTTTTCTTGCTTACTAGTTCCCCATCACAAATTTTCCTGTTTCGCTTTGAAAACCACTGGACCTAATATTACATGGAATTTTCCCTTTAAGAACCAATGAGTTTTCCGAGTTTCATTCGAAAACCCGTTCTGATATTTCCCAGTTTTCCATTTGAAATTTTCCAGTTTTCCACTTGAAAACACTTGAAAACAAATGCATCCACAATTTCATGCAGTTTTCCCTTTGAAACCCAATGAGTTTTCTGAGTTCCATTCGAAAACCCATTTTGAAATTTTTCAGTTTTCCATTTGCAATTTTCCAGTTTTCCATTTGAAAACCAATGCATCCACAATTTCATGCAATTTTCAATTTGAAAACCAATGATTTTTCCGAGTTTTACATTAAGAACTTTCTATTCTTCCATTCGAAAACCCATTTTGAACCAAAAAATTCCAAGCAAAAAAAATTTAATTTCAGACCTTTGTTTGGGTTTTCCAGTTTTTCCATTCTCCCATGAGGTTTTTCCATTTTTTTTTTCGCAGAAATCATCACTGAATACAACAGTATCAACCTTGAAAATTTCACAAATATATGTTTGGTCATTTCGGAGTCTATAAGAGACATACAAACAAACACACATCCATTTTTATATATATAGAGACTAAAAGAAAAGGATAGATTGCACGCTATATTGAAGACAGGATATGTCAAACGACGCACGGCCGACGTTCCACTAGAATTAGAATTAGAAATACATTTTATTCATTCATTTCCATTTTACGGGTAGTTAATAAAATTATTACAATAAATAAAAAATAAATAATAGTTATCATCCTTTAGCTTTAAAGCTAGTGTTGAATGATACAAAGCGAATTAAAATTTACAATCAGTGCTGCAATAATACTATAGCTCAAGCCAAGTGATCAAATAAGTTCAAAAACGAAAAGGAATAAGAAGTACAACTTATACAAATAAATTAAGAGAATACAAAATATAATACAAAGTAGATACATACACATCAGTAACTTTAGCAATAATTACACTACTTTACAAAAATAAAAAAAAATCTTTTACCTAAAGACAATTAATACTGAAGTTTGTTTCTTTGATCCCACATATTACAAAAGTAAGTATATGAAATATTTTTTTATCACGTCCAGTTTTTTTCTACATCCTCATTAAATTATTACGCTACCTTGCAACTGGTGCTAAGTTAATACTCGCTTTTGTTGTATTAATCTTATAAGTTAGCATTTTGATTGGTTTTAAACTATCTTAAAAGACAGTTTAAAATAAATCCAAATAAATTTTGTTATATTTTAGGTACAATTTTTCAATCGAATAGCGGAAGATATATTCGTGAAACGAGTCTTAAATACTTAAAACCATTTTTCATCAATCTTTTTGATATCAAAGTCAAAGAAGGAATCTTTGTGGGTCCCGAATAAGAAAAGATGAACGTTTTGATGATCGTTTATCCAGTGTCGAAAAAGATACTTCGTATCATTGTATATATACTGCTCTAGTAATGACCTCATCAAGAATCGACAACAGCACCCCTATGAATGCCAGGCAGAACTATTCTGATTCTTTTTAAAATACGAGCAAATAACTACTAGCGGTAATAACAGGTTCCAGTTCCACTCAAAATTCAGTCTGGTGCCACTACTAGAGCATCATATACTTTATATTCAAAGTTTGTATTAATTTAAAGCAGCCCAGTAGTATAACATTTCTTTTGCAACCATAAATCAGAAGATTATGAAGACATTTTTTTCCGATTTTTAAAAGAATTACCTTTAGATGGGGTTTATTGGCTACGTTCAATCATGTAACCAAAAGGTATCGGATAGCTTTTTGTTTTTGTAAACCATACTAAAAAATAGCAAATACATGAACCGTTTACTGTAAAAAAAAAAATCCAGAGGTATCTGAAAATTTTTGGTATACCTCGGGTATCCGAGTGTTCAGCTGATCAACATATGATTTTTTTGCCTTGACTTGTCTGGCCCGCAATTTCGTCTGCTTCCAAATTAAAAGAAAATTGAAAGAAATATAAGCAGATGACTATCGATCTGATTTTTAACAATACTTGTTATAATTTAGATGGCTCGGAAGAAGTTTGCCAACGGATTCACGGCCATAAACAATTTCCTGTTCTCAAGCAATCTGGATACAGGTATCTGTCTCGTCCAAAAAGATATCCCAGATACAGGTATCTCAGATAGCCTATCCGATATATGATTGAACGTAGCCATTATGCCATTAAAAATTCGATTTTCTTACATTCACAACTGCATTTTTTCCTGAACTGGGAAAGTGGAAGCGATGAATGTGGTGAACGTTTTCATCAGGACTTGAAGATTTATGAAGAAATCTTCCAAGACTTTTGAGAAAAAAATATCTTTAAAGATTACTGTTATTGTACCGTTATTGTATAAAAAGCGAAACAGATGTTAATCCGTCCAAAAAAGGAAGTTAACTGTGTCATATTTCATTCTTTTGTTGGTAAGACACATAAGATTGTTAGAAACAGCTAAGGTTAATATTTCAAAAACTTTACGTCCTATTTTTTTTTCCAACTTCAGTATTTAACATAGGGTTCATTACTTTTTCATTTAACATAAGTTTCATCTTTGGGTAAAAAACTTTTTAAACTAGTTTTATCAATACAATTTAAGTCAATTGTGAAAAGCCAGTCTTTTACTTTTTTCAAGAAAGAGTTTAAGTTTTGAGATGTTCTGATGGATATTGGTAACTTATTAAATGACTTGGGTACTGCGACAGTATAAAAGTTAGAGAAAAGAGTTTTATGAGCAGTGGGTATATTAACAAGATGCATATTATTTATTCGCAGATTATATAACTGCGAGTTCCTACTCGGAATGTTACCACTTTGCTTGAAAAATTCTTTCAGTACTTTAAAAATGTAAAGGTGTTTCAAAGGTAGAATTCCCAAATCCTGGAATAAGGGCCAACTTTCAGTTAATCGATTTTTGTTGCAAATGATTCTGATTAGATGTTTTCGAGCAATCAACAACGGTCTTAAAGTACTAGCATATGAACCACCCCAGCTAGATAAACCATATTGTATTTTAGAGTGTTTTCGAACACTCGTTAAATTGAAGTTAAAACTTATTTTGAACAGAATGGCTTTAACAGATACATTTTTCTAGTAATTAGCAACAAATAATTGTTAACAAATAACAAATAACTGTTAACTAAGGTTAAAGTCAATTGTAACTCCTAGAGATTTGAAATTGTACACTGAATCAATTTAGAAACAAGAATCGGAACAAGAACCAACAGCTTGAAAAAAAGGAAAGGTGAATTGTCTACAATTCGAACCAAAAGCAAAGCTGATGACTAGAAGTTTTGAATGACATTATTTTAGTTTTTTTTCACTAAGGAAGTAATTTCTAGGAATTTCGAGATCTTCTTCAATTAGAATGTTACAATTATGCTCTGAACTTGACTGGTAGCGGTAGGTAAACGATATATCATCCGCAAAAGCCGTAAGAAGGCCATTCAACTGCAACCTAAAGAGAGAGTTAATATAAACTAGAAAAAAGAAGGGCCAAGTACGGAGCCCTGAGGTACTCCAGATTTAAGATATCGAGCTTCACTCATTACACCATTTACTACTACTTTTTGAACTCTTTCTTTTAAATATAACTCCTCTTAATCCTGCATTATATAATTTACTTGGCAGTAAATCATATTCAACCATGTCAAAAGCTTTAGTCATATCAATGAAAAGAGCCATTGTCGGTTCATTATGATTCAAGCTGCCATAGAGTTGACTGCAAAGTCGAAGAATTGCATCTTCGGTTGACTTTCCAGACCGAAATTCAAATTGATTTTCGATAAAAAAAACAATTATTATTTAAGAAGGAAGTAATCTTTTTTTTCATTAGTTTTTCGAAAATGTTTGAGAAGGTAGGGAGAAGAGAAATAGGTTCAACACTAAAGTTAAATATATAACTTTACACATCTTAGACATACAGAGCAATTTTTTTAAGTAAGTTACTAGATATTCCATCTGAAGTACAAGAGTTTTTGTTTTCCAATGATAAGATAATTTTATAAATCTCAAAAGAGGAAATAGCATTGAAAGCAAAGCTGCTAGGTTGTAAATATTCAGAATCTAAACTGCGTTGACCAGAACAGTTGCAATCAACATACATATCAAAAGACGGTTTCAATTTTTCCGAGATTTCCGTAAAATATTCATTGAACTTATTCGCAATACATTTTGAATCACATAGTGAAATATCGTCCACTATGATCATGTCACTTGTATATATTGACTCAAAGCTGAAAACCCTAAAGGTGAGTTAAGAAAATACTTCTTTTAAACGTTGAAGATCAAGTCTGCTGTTTCATAACGAAATAATAGTTTCTAGGCGGAAAAAATTAATAAATTTTATTAAGGCCGAGGGTAAAAACCAAAAAAAAAAGAAAGAATCCAAACCTCGCAAATCTGTTTGGGTTTTTAATTTAAAAGAAATGTCTTGCTGCAGTGGTTCAAGGAATACTTTTAGGCTCTTATTTTGATGGATCATAAATTATAGGGTGTCACGGAAAATTGAACATTCTCTATGCGTTGCATATGGTGATCAAGAGAAATATCTACGCAGCGCTTTTACTAACCTCAGGTGTACAATTTTTCGGCAATCAGAACTCGGGATTGAGTTTGAATTTCATTGTTAAGCTCAGAAAAATAAAATCTATTAAATAAACAAACTTCATTTCGCTGGTTTTCAATGAAAAATTGAACAAAATTGGGAATGTTTTTGTAAGAAAAATTCATAATCGACCCTACTGCTGATTTTTGGCGCCTTGTGTTTTAGTGAAATTTTCAACGAAAAATTGACGTCATTCGGCGCATTTTTTAATTTACCATTCTGCTGATTATGGGCGCCTGGTACTTCAGTGATATTTTCAATGAAAAATCGACAAAAATCGAAATGTTTTTGTTGGAAAAAATGCATTATTGACTCTACTGCTGATCATGGGCGCCTGGTATTTCAGTGAAATTTTCAATGAATTTTTTTTTTTTTAATATGCACGCACTCAAAGGGTTTTTGTTCCCTTTTTATGCCAAAGCACAGTGCGAGCGTTAGGGAAAGTGGGATAGACGGAGAGGGTTAAGGATGACGTGTCGGTTAACATTGGTCTTGAATTCCTGAATATTGCAGTGCCTGGGGAAGACAGAGTGTGGAATCGAGTTCCACATTCGCGTAGTACGGCTAAAGAACGATTCTCTGAACATGACCGTGCGTCCGAAGTTGGGCTCGAGGGTGAACTGATGGGCATTCCTAGAGGCGCGGGTATTACAGTTGAATATCTTAAGGGGAGGAATGCAGCTGGCTATTTCACTAGAGCATAAACCATTGAAGTAACGGTAAAAGAGGGTGAGGCATGAGACGTTACGTCGATGTTCGAGTGACGTAAATGTCTCAACGATGGTATGGTCAAAAATCATCTTAAATGCTCTTTTTTGGATACTGTCCAGAAGACTTAAGTACGTTGCTGGAGCACCAGTCCAAACGCGGGAGTTGTACTCAAGCTTTGGACGTATAATGTATATATGTTTTATTGATGGCAGCCAGATCAGAAGGGGAGACAAAATTCTTGCATCGTCTTTTGTGGATCATTCCACAAAAGGTGGTCGGTGATACACATACCGAGTATCTCGTGATGTTCGGTTTCGCTGATGCAAGTGCCACTCATGGACAGTGGCAAGGGGAGTATGTCTCGCTTCAACGATACAAGACAGCATTGAGGTTTCGAAGCATTAAACTCTACTCGGTTTTTTATTCCCCATTGTACAATGCTGTTTAAGTCAGAGTTTAATGAGCTTATCATATTTTGCCGTTGCAGTTGCACATCCGAAGAGGAGGGATGTCAGTCTGGAAAGGAATATGAAAAGCTTAGGGTGCTATCGTCAGCGAAACAATATATTGGATTAGAAGTTACAGACAAGGGATCATTGGTGTAAATGAGAAAGGGGGTCGGAGACAAAACGGAGCCCTGGGGCACACCAGCATTTATATTATGGGTTTCAGACTTGAATCCGTCCAATACAACTTGTATAGAACGATTCGAAAGAAAGTTTCTAATCCAACGAAGGAGGGACTCATCAATACTGAAAGCACGCGTTTTCGATAAAAGAGCCTGGTGCCAAACTCTATCAAATGCCTTTGAAATATCAAGTGCAACAATCTTACTTTCTCCAAAACGATGAAAAGAATTGTTCCACTGTTCGGTAAGATAAGACATCAGATCACCATTTGACCTGTTGCTGCGAAAGCAGTACTGCCGATCATTAAGAAGCTTTCGGTCTTCGAGATATTTTTTGAGCTGATAGTTTATCAGCGTTTCTATGACCATAGAAAGAAGGGACGAAAGTGCAATCGGTCGATAATTGGAGGGAGACGAAGATTTGCCTTTTTTGGGATTGGCTGGACAAATGCTGTTTTCCAACTGCTCGGAACGAGCCCAGAAGAATAGGATAGATGGAAAAGCTTTCGCAAGGGTTTGCCAGCGTAGAAGAACACCTCTTCAGAATAATAGCGGGGATACCATCCGGACCAGCGGATTTATGTATGTTGAGATCCTTAAGGACTCTCGCCACAGCACGAGTGCGGAAAAAGATTTGTCCCATGGAATCATTGACGCGCTCAAGAACAGGTGGACACTCTCTGGCAGCGAAGAGTTGGCGGCGGTTAGCTTTCGAGAGAGAGCTAACAGCTCGAGTGTCATCATCAACGAGCGTTGGGACCGAGGAAGGAGAAGAATTATTCATATTTTTTTTTACAAATGACAAAAAATTCTTACTGCCTTTGGGACATTGCAGAATTTTTTCCCTTAATTTTTGGTCACGTAAAAATTTGTTGCGACGAATATGGACATTGCAGGCGTTCCTGGCTTGAACAAAATTGGTTTTGTAAGAAAAATTCAGAATTGACCCGACTGCTGATTATGGCTCCCTGGTATTTCAGTGAAATTTTCAATGAAAAATCGACAAAAAATCCGAATGTTTTTGTAATAAAAATTCAGAATTGACCCTACTGCTGACTATGGGCGGCTGGTATTTCAATTACATTTTCAACGAAATTTTTTTATGATTCGTTGCAATTTTCGAACTGATTTTTCAGTTTTCGACTTTTCCATTGAGATTTACCATCTTTGTGTGTTGGCCTTTGGAAACTGTTTTTTTTTTTTTATTTTTTCGAAAAAAATATATGAAAACTTATATATTTTCAGACCTCTACTGTATTTATTCATTGCAATCGGCTTAGCAGATTCATTGATATCGTATGTGAAAGACGAATGAACAGAAAACGAAGTGATCTTTTATAGGTTTCGTTTAAAATTCTGTATACGGAACCCTACATATTAACAAAAATCTTCTGGAACCCATAGAGTGTTTTATCTGAAGAAGGGTCTGTGTTAATTAAATCCGTATTTATATGGCGGAATGGCAAATGATGCGTCAAAATAACGCTTTGAATTATTCTATCAAGCTTTGAAAATAAAAAATTTCCGATTGTGAAACTTCTGGCTTGCCTAAGAACCGCACCCACGAATGCAAAATTCATGTCTTGGAGTCGATGTTAATGAAAATAATCAAAGAATTAAATAATAAATTATTTATTGAATTTGATTTATTTTTGTTGTTGTGTTTAATTGTTCATATTTTGTTTCTTCTGTTTTAATAGGTACAATATAATACAAATGCTTAAATTATTAGCTACAAAATAATAGTTAGACGAATAAGCATTACTTTTTACACAAACACAAACGAATTGCGAATACATTTTTTTATAATTTCTTTCGATCGTTTAATTTTCAACAGCATTAACAATAAACAAAATGTTGAAAACTTGGTAGGGTCAATCGGTAAGTTAACCAGCGGCATTTTAAAACGCTGTGCATTTTATGCTGTACAGTAATGAGCTATTGCCAAAGTAACAGTGTTCAATTTTGTCCAACTGTTCTCTTTTTTTAATTCAGAGAAGCATTCAAGTTTGGATATTAATTTTAATACTATGTAAACCTATCTACGCTCTAAATTGATTTGTTTATTTATTAAATAGTTTAATTAACCTTAATGATAAACATGTATTTATATAAAGAAAAAAAAAGAGATGCGTATAAAACGTTTGAGTTTTTAGGTACGATGGCGTTTTGAAATTCTTTGTTACGTACAAATATCACTTGGATTTGTATTTGTCGTTGAATTAGACGTAATTTTGCTTTTTGTTGTTGAATTAGTGTTATTTGTTTTGGTTTTATATTGTTTACAGCGATTCAGGGCTGTTTCGCGCTCCTCTGCATCGAAATACCATACTGTGATGGCATAACGTGTCCTGTGGGCGGGTTGTACTTCGTGTGGATTTCGTTTATCTGACCAGAAAAATATTAACCTATCGAATTTGGGTTCAATTTCGGCTATCGATCCACCATGTTCAGGGAATATTCTAAAATTGAATGAAAAATTTATATTTATTGTCGAGACTTCTATTGAAAAAAAAAAAAAAAACAAAAACAACTTACCTTAATACACCACCACTGCGAATTGTGTCCCAGTTAACATTGAGATAGTAAATGGCTGTTATCACTCTACCATCTTTGTTGGGATTGTCAACATGCATTACATAATGTGAACCAGAGCCGGGATAGCAAGCAACCATTGCCTGAAATTGAGAAATGATTACTTTACAACTTGCTGTGATGAATTAATGAAAACTTAAATAACTATAAAGGGCTAACTATAATGAACGAAACGAAGTGGACGGAGCCGTCCGTAACTGAGCAAATACAAGGAATTCGTATATTCTGCCCTAAATAGCGGATTACTCCGTTTCGTCGATTTTCGTTCAGTTTTTTTTTATAATTAACGCGTACACAAGGGCTTTTTTCATTACCTTTTATATGCCAAGAGCACAGTGCGAGTATTAGGGAAAGGATAGAGGATGTAAACGGAGATGTCGGTCAACATTGTTTTTGAATTCTTGAATATTACAATGACTTGGGAAGACAGAGTGTGGCAGAGAGTTCCAAATGCGCGTAGTGCGTCTTTTCATGACAATACGTCTGAAGTTGGGCTCAAGGGTTAACTGATGGGCACTCCTGGAGGCGCGAGTATTACGGTTGATTATCTTAAGGGGAGGAATGCAACTGGCTATTTCACTAGAGCATATACCGTTGAAGTATCGGTAAAATAAGGTGAGACAAGAGGCGCCGATGTTCTAAATGTCTCAACGATTGTATTGTTACCAATCATTTTTAATGCTCTTTTTTGGATACTGTCCAGAAGACTTAAGTACGTCACTGGAGCACCAGCCCAGATATGACAGTTATACTAAAGCTTAGAACGTATGTACGTTTTGTAGATGATGGCCAGATCAGAAGGGAAAAAAAATTTCTTGCATCGTCTTAAGAAACCCAAACATCTTGCGGCATTTTTGGCGACATAGCATATGTGCTCGTTCCACAAGAGGTGGTCAGTGATGCACATACCGAGAATCTCGAGATGTTCGGTATCATTGATGCAAGTGCCACTCATGGACAGTGGCAGGAGGGGTATATCCCACTTCAACGATACAATTTCTCTCGCCACAGCACGAGTACGGAAGAAGATTTGTCCCATAGAATCAGTGACGCGCTCAAGAACAGGTGGACACTCTCTGGCAGCGAAGAGTTGGCGGCGAACTGACTAGCAACAAGGTTACCTTTCGCGAGAGAGCTAACAACTGGAGTGTCATTGTCAACGAGCGTTGGGACCGAGAAAGAAGAAGAATTCTTCATATTTTTTTACAAATGACAAAAATTGGTTCCGACGAATATGGGCATTGCAGGCCTTCCTGGCTTGTTTAAACTTGTTCCGGTTTTCCTCAGTTGAGTTGGCTCTCAAACACCGGAACTTTACTTCTTTTTCCCTGATAACCTCTTTACAGCTTGAATAAAACCATGACTTTTCATTCCCAAAACAATCATATTAGTAATCATATCTGCGCTGGAGTCTACGTCACTATCGAGGAAGCATAGTGACCAGTTAAAGATCCGGAAATAATTGTTGAGACCGTCCCAGTTGGCTTTCTCGTATTGCCATACGGTTCTCTTCGGAGCTTTTTCTCTAACGGGATTAGTTTGACACGAGAAGTTTGCAGATATGATAATATGGTCTGATCTGCCTAGAGGCGTTAATACACTGATAGTGTATTTATCAGGGTCAGGCGTAAGAGTATTTTACGCTTGACCATTAATGTCCGATATATTCGAGTGGGCTCGGTGACAAGCTGAGTAAGGTGGTTAAACTCAGCAAAGATTTCAGCACAAATTCCTTCGGGGGTATTGTCTGGCCCGAATGGAGAAGCCACGAAGAATTGTGTGCATTGAAATCGCCCGTAATAACGATTTCAGTGTGAGGATACAAGGATACAATTCTTTGGATGGAGTCAGACAGAGCATCAAATTCACGAGAAGTTGAAGCTCTGTCCAGTTTTGCTTACGGTTTACGGACGTAAACTGCGCTCCCCTTCGCTCGGACGAAAATTTGACAGCTGACTGGTTTTATTGATTTTTCTGAAGAGGAATTCGATCTGTTGTTGAAATCAGGTAATTAACTTCTTGAAATTGCTTGTTTGTTACATGCAACCGAAATTCACAAATTATTGGAAATAAAAAACATATATGTATTTTATTTTGAAAGATACTTCCGTATACACATCCGTAAAGTGTTCACATGGCAGTTCGGAAGGGAGCGTTTCGTTCGGTTCTGACACTAGCTTCCGTTAACTTCCGTTCATTATAGTTAGCCCTTAACACTTCAAAATGATTGGAAGCTTGTTGCTTACCTTTGTCCTTTCTCTAATTGTGTAGTTTCCTAATTTGCCATTATTTTTCATTGCGTTAGCGCGGGTAATAAGAGCATCAATCTGTAATAAAAAAAATAAGAAGATTATAATACCTCAACTTTTGTATGCTAGTCCTGGAAACATATTTTAAATGTCAATGAAAAACGAGAAAAGAAAAGAATAACTATAAATTGTTTCCTTTTCTCGTTTCGATCTTATAAGTAAAACAAAGTAAACGCCAATTATGTACATTAAGACTGGCTGAGAGATTGCGATACAAATTCTTGTAGTAATCATCGCCATGCAGCACTTAAAGCCCGAAAGAGCAATAAGGTCCAAACAATAAAGTTCAAACTTGTTCAAAAAAGAAGACCGTCTGTTGGGGTCCCTCCGCTAGTCTAAATATACAAATGAAATGTGGGTTTTTAGGATACTTGATACTTAAAACCAACTGCACCAAATTCAACAGTGCTCCCTGTGGGTTTGTTTGTGGTTATTCTTATGAACTCTGAATAGCTTCGAACCTTTTAAATCTCCAGGTCCAGATCAAATTATACTAGCTGAGCTGCAATATACCAGCGTCATAACTTTGCCCGTCATTGAGATGATTTGCAAAAGTTGTCTAGATCTGGTCATACCTCTGCGAAGGAGAGAAGTACTGAAAAAATCATGTCAACCCAAAATATCTTAGACCTATTAGCGTCTGCAACGATTCGTAGATATCCATTTACGTAATATCATTGAAAAAAGGATTTTCTATGTTTCAGCATGCTTACTCTGGTAAGAACTATCGAATACCTCCTTGAGCAAAAGGAATACATTATTGAAGTCGCTTTTAACAATGATGATATATTTGTTACTACTTCTCCTATGACGACTCTGAACGTTGAAATTAATCCAATGATCAAAAGCCGGGATCATCAACTCTTAAATGGGTGATATTTCTTCGAGAATGTCGGTCAGCAGGGGCCCTCCGCAACGTGGTGTTCTGTCTCCTATTCTGTGGAACATAGTTGTTAACGAGCTGTAATAACCCCGGGGTAAGGAGGGTTATGCCGATGGTGTTGCTGTAGTACCCTAAGAGACCTTCTACAAAACGCACTTAATAACGGGTTATCCATTTTGCGGTTTCAAAAGTATAGGGCTGGAATTCGACATCTGTCACACTTTAGTTGTCAAACAATTCTTTTTTTCAAGTTGAAAGTCTGACATCTTCGAAAATGTATCGATTAACTATCGCACAACGCACACAAATTGTTAAAACCTACAACAAAAACGGTGATTCTGTCACAGCCGCATATCGTGCTTGAGGAGACTATGTTTTACATAATCGTCCAACTACGCAAGCAGTTGGCAAAAGTGTGAAGAAATTTGAAGAGACTGGATTGGTTACAGATATTGTAAGGCCTGTGCATCATCGTTTCGCTTGTACTATTGAAAATATCGCTAATTTAAGTGAGTGTTGTCGAAGACCAAAATGTGTCGATTCCTCGTCGTTCTCAGGAATAAGGACTGTCTTACGACACATTATGGCGTGCACTTGGACCTACACTTACATCCATATAAAGTCCAGCTCACACAACAACTGAAGATAGCTGATTTTTCACAACGTCGTTGATACGTCGAATGGATGCCAAACAAAATTTTCATCAACGACGAAGCACATTTCTCACTCGCTGGGCACGTAATAAACAAAATTCTCGTATTTGGGATTCTCAAGTAATTGAAGAGAGGCCATTACATCCACAAAAAGTCACTGTTTGGTGCGCTCTTTGGTCCGGAGATGTGATTGGACCTTACTTCTTCGAAAATGACGATGGAACGACTATCACCGTCAATTCGGAGCGTTATGGTCATATGATTGAACAATATGTCGTTTCAACAAGACGGTGCCACATGCCACAAAACTCGAGCGAATCTGACATTATTGCAAGAGACAATTCCTGGCCGCAGAATTTCTCGTCGTGGCGATATAAAGTGGCCAACAAAATCATGCGATTTGACACCTGTATACTCACAAGATGGACTGATCTCTGTGGAGTTGCTATTAACCCTCAAAAAACAGATTTTGTCCTCTTTACATGAAAATACAAAATCCTAGAAATTGTACCACATTCAATGAAAGGTGTACCACTAATTTTTACTAATCAAGCTGAATAATATAGGTCTGATTTAGACTAAAAAAATAAGCTGGACACCTTAAATTCAAGAAAAGAAAGAGTTAGGAAAGCTACAGTAGCTCTTGTTTTTTTTTGCAAAAAAGACAAATTAAGCGAATGGGGTTTTCAATCTCTCTTAACCATTAGTCATCCAAAGCTCACGTAAAGGGTCGCAGTATGGTGGACTGCACTGAACAAAGCCATTAACTGTGATAAACTTAGCAGAGTCGAGCCAAGGTCTAAGTGGCTTACTCTCATCAACAATTATTCGCTAGGTGCGTGTGAAGAATTGAGGGGACCTACAATTTTAACGCCGATTCCCAACGGCAAAGTTGAGAAGCACTTTTTCATAACAAATGATACTCTTGGAAGTTTAGTCAGTTCTTCGCAAGAGGCAGTGCCCGTGAAAGATGAAATAAAAACTATGGGCACGAGTAGGACTCGAACTCACGACGTTCTGCTTAGCAGCCAACGCACCTAACCACTAAGTTACGGGCACTGCTGAAAAACAGGCGACTTCAAAAACAGTGGCTTGAAAAACGATTAGAAGAAAATTGAAAAATTTCAAGCTTGCGAGTATTAAAAATGTCCGCGGGAAATGAAGTAAGTCACTTTTTCGAATAATAAATAATTGTTGATGGAAATTAATGATATACTCATAAAAGAATTTAAGGAATAATCAATGTTCAACTATCAAAAAGTGAATCACCCAAATGTTGTATCAAAAGATATCACCAATTCGGTGTTGATAAAATTCCATATTTTTTCATGACAAGCACAATCGATTTTAAAAGTTGTTTCCACATCCCTATAATGCATGTTCGAAAGCGATTAAAAAAATTATTCAACAACAACAACAAATGTCACTGATACAACGTCTGAATAAGTACAGTGAGTGAGTGATATCACAAGTGTAAATCTTTTTATGATCAATAACAGAATTTTTTTATGAGACTTGGGCAAGTATAAGTAACAAAACAAACATGGCGTACGTGCCGATAACGCACTAAGCTTTTTTTAAGTTCAAGTGGAATTATAACTCTTTTTTTTTAAGCAAATATTATTATAAATAAACCGCAATGTGGTTTGCACTTTTATTGTTCGATGGTGGTGTTTTTGTTTAATCAAATTAATTTAAGAATACTATTTACTTTTTTAACAAACAATTAAACTGACTCACTTGATTGATTAGGTATCCAACATTCACAGAGTGCGGTTCGACACCTGTCACCCACGTTATTTTATCACCTCTAATTGTTCGTAAATCTTGACCAGCCATCTGGTTCGATGACACCAACTGTCCATCCTTTAAAAATAACAAAACACATACATATTTAATTCAAAGCTGTTCCATATTTAATTTGAATACAAAACGACAATGACACTCACCTTGAAAACACCCGCCGCATACATGCCATGAACCTCATTCAATATTCTTAAACCCTTTTCCATACCAAGGAAGTCATCGACAACTGACAAGCCGTAGGTATTCATGTCATTGATAATATTCCGACAGAGTTCTTCATTGCGTTCACTGAAGTGGGAAAAAGAATTCATTGTTAATTTTTTGTTCCGCTTTAATTTTTTTTTTTTGACGCTTGTAAATAACAGTAATAAGTGCTATTTGTCGTTGTGTTGGCACATATTTTTGACATTTTAAGTTAAGAGTGACCAGCTGCTTCATTTAAATTCATTTCTTTTCATTCAAATGAGGGACATTATAAAAGTCACGAATGTTTATGAAAATAAGAAATCAAAGATTATACCCGCACCCCGTCATCGATTTAAACATTCCTGCTTGAAACAATTACCATACCTACTCATGAATTCGCATGTATATTTTTGCTCATTTGTTTTCACTGTTGCCTAACATGCGACCACCCATCATGAGATCGTAAAAGAAATAGTGTTATCTGTTACACATTCAAACAAGAAAACTATTTTTAACTCGCGCACGTTTTATTAACTTTATGATGAATGAAATAATAATTGATTTTCTGCTTTTTAATAACCAAGCGGAAATAATCAGAATAGCGGCAATTACTATAAAGAGGTATTTTCTATATTTTTAAACGGAGTATAGAATTTTTGACTGAGGTTTCTGTTAAATATTTGTTTCTATTGTTCATAATCAACTTTCAGTGACTCATGTGTTGCGTATTTGATTGTATTTTTTGTGCAGTTTTTGGGTGAGCAAATTTTTAACGAAGGAAAAAACAGAGTTCATATGATAAGGATTTAGGGGATACCTACTGACTGTTTTTTTTTCGTTTATAAAAAAATACAAATATGAGGGCGACCCTTGTAGTCCACACGACTTACTTCCCAGAGAAGAAAATAAAATATATCCGCAAAAAATCATTTTCAATTGTTTATAACAATTTCGAACTATTGTTGAATTTAAGGCAGAACTATAACGATAATGAACGGAACGACGCGGACCGGACCTAGCCGTCCGAAACTGAGCGAGAACAAGAAATTCATCTATCTATTGTGCCCTAAATGGCGGATTGCTCCGTTTCGTAAATTTTCGATCAGTTTTGCTTACGGGCGTAAACTGCGTTCTCTTTCGCTTTTTACGGACGAAAATTTCACAGCTAACTGGACTTATTTATATTTCTCGAGAGAAAGTCGATTTTAAGTAATTATTTCTTTATTCGTTGTATGGCCAACAAAATTCAAAAACAAAAAAAAAATAGATATTTTATTTTGAAAGATACTCCCGTACACATCCGTCCATCATGGTTAACTTGTTCACTTGACAGTTCGGAAGGGAGCGTTTCGTTCGGTTCTAACACTAGCTTCCGTTTGCTTCCGCTCATTATAAAGGGTCCGCCAAATAAAACGAATATTGTCCTTTAAAGTGTCAATTGTCTCTGACTTGTCGGCGTAACACTTATCTTTTAATCGCACGCACCGAGCAATGGCGGCTCCGAGTGGAAAACATGCGGCAGATCTTCAAAAACAGGGCGCAAAAGTTCGAGAGTAGCTTCGCTGTGTGGCAATAGCGCCGTCTGTTGAAACCAAATGTTGCCAATATGTATCCTCTTCTTCAATTTTTTGAACAAAAATTCGTTCAACATGGCCCGACAACGATCGCCATTGACTGTAACGGCCACTCTTGCTCATTTTCGAAGAAAAATGGCCCAATCATGCCTCTGCGCACCAAACAGTGACTCGTGCTGGTTTTCTGTGCCCAAATGCCAATTTAGCTTGTTTACATACCGCCCAGATCAAATGAGCTTCATCTGCAAAGATGATTTTTTTGACAAAATCGGCATCTTCTCTAAGTCGATCACAGGCCCACTTTAGCGAAGCGAAAACGGTTTGGATGGTCAGTTGGCTTCAACTCCTGAACCAATTGGACTTTGTATGGCGTTATACCAAGGTCTTTATGCAAAATTCGTCTCAATGATGTCTCCGAAAATGTTCAATTGTTGAGAACGACCGACGCACGGTGAATTGATGTTGAATGGCGCTTCAAGCACACTTTCTCTCCACAGCAGCAATATTCCGGGTGCACGGACTGTTTTTGGCTTTCACACTTTGGTTTGTCGATTGAAAATTAATTTTTGCGGATTATTTTATTTAACACACAGACATTATGATAAAACACGAATTTCGGTTAAAATAAAACGACGCAACTTGTCATCACTTAACCATGAATTCATTGCGAAATCAATAGGGCAGAAACTTTATTTCTAGAAATGGTATTGGTCGCGGCTCATATCAACTCTTGAAGCATTCGAAGCCAATATTCAAGCCTTATTGATGTCATACTCAGCACTCAGTCTTGTTGAACATTTAGATTGACTTTCTTAAGATTTTCTGTTGGAAAGATGGGTTGGGCATGTTGAACATGATTTATTTTCTGATCTCTTCACGTTGTTTATAACTGAAGCGTTTGCTTTGGGAGAAGAAGGGGGTAAGTGACTTGACCAATTTTAATTGTTTTAACTCTTTTTTCCACGTTTAACTTGCAAATTCTGTGTTGCATTACGACCTCAATGTCAATACCATTGTTGTAATGGTTACTTTGTAAACTAGGCATGCCAATGACACAGAAAATTTAATTTTTCCTTAAGCCTCTGCATTGTGGAAAAAAAAACAGGAAAACCCAAAAATGTCACTTACCTCCTTCTTCATCCAAATTCATCAACTATAATATGAGAAAAATTGACTAATAGGAAAGGTCCATCGAAAGCGCCGTAAAAGCCGTTGAGTGGCTTGTCTAAGACCTTGTAAGGATTAAAAAAAAAAAAAAAAAAAACATTATTTGCCAACTCTGGACTAGTTAGTAGGTATGGGTGACATGATATGTTACCGTCACAATTAGATCAATGTAGATTCTTTGTGATACCCCGAAATATTGTTACTTCCTGAAAAAAACTATATCTATGAGTCCTATGGGTGGGCGAGTCTTTTGGAGTACTTGACAAAGTAAATTAGGCGGTTGCATGGGAGTTCAGATAGTTATTCTAATTCTTTAAGGAAGTAGTTGCCTAAAAATGTGTTCCTAGTGTAAAAGAGTGCTGGACAGTGACACAGTGTTTTCATGCTCGTCTTCGTTGCCGCAGCCTCTACAAAGATCGTCGGTACAAAGCCTCATCTTTTTTTTCTGGTAGCCAAGTAGGTTAAGTCCCTTTATTACAATTTAAGGGATTTTTGAGAAGTAAGATCCTATGGGATCATTTCTTGAAACTATTCGGCCATAGTTTCCTGGTCTTACCGCAGGTTTCAAGGGGTCTATCGTTTGTTTTTTGAATAACACTGTTACCAATGTTTCGTTTTATTTCCTGCGAAGGAAAAAAGAGCATCCCCAGTTTCTCAGCTCAAAGATTTAGAAGAGTATCGGGCAAAGAACAACACCCGGCGTTTCTTTAAAAGGTCGAAGCAATTAGCTTCTGGTTTCAGAACCGGGACACAGGCTCTTTGTAACAGTGAAGGAAACATAGTCACCGAAGCAAAGGGAATTCTAGACGTTTTTAAGCAGCACTTCCAACTGCTGCTGAATGCGCAAAATGTCGAGCGAGCTAATGTCGAAAGAGAAGCAAGGCCAGTCAATGAAGAACTAGCCTCAGCCCCAAGCGCAGAAGACGTAGAAAGAGCCATCCAAAAGCTAAAAATAACTAGTCCACCGGGTCGGTTGGCATACCTGAGGAACTCTTTAAATATGGAGGAGGTTTTTTGATGAACCGTAATTCAGAGGGAAAAGAACGAACAGAGTCTGAACAAGAAGAGCTCTGAGCTCGCACATTCACTTTTTGAACAATCTGGGGAAAAAAATAAAAATAATTTTATTATACAGTAATAATAATTAATAATTATCTTCACCTCCAGAGCGTCCCATTTTGTAGGCAGTCCTTCTTGTTTTGAATTAGATGTATAGATACTATTTAAGATTTCTTTCAGTTTTGCTCTTTTTGTTCAGTCAAATTTGGCCGAGTGCAAAGAGCTGGCTCTGAATGTTCTGAGATCTCTGAATGAAAAAATTAACACTATTTTTTATATGAATGAGTACGTATACCTTTACATTGCACCTTCACACGGCGAGTATTTGCTCTTGTACTAATGAAGTGCAAAAGAGTATAAGGCAATGAAGGCTGACGGATGGTTGAATTGGTTGGGATGTTTTTTTTTTTTTTTTCATTACTCAGTACCCAGCGCAGTAATCAAGTGCAAATAAAACTCTCCAAATCACTTTATCCGTCGCAAGTCAAATTCAATTTGTATGGCAATTGTTACATAAAACGCAAAATAGACCTGAGGGTTGCATCTCGGATAAAAAAAAAATTACAAAAACCTTTAACCTAAGAGAGCTCAACTCAGATCATTAAATTCACATAAGCGAAATAATTCTTCTTAACAGGCGCCGTCAGCATTGTCTTCGTTTCAATAACTGAAAGTTCTTTCGCCGGCACAACTGTAATTCTTTTACTGGTCTTTTTATCGACTGCAATCGAAATTTCGCTGTGCGGCTTAGTAGCTTACTGCATAGTAAAAAAAAAAAACACCAAAAATACCACCATGATTTTTTACCACTATTTATACCACCAAGCAGATGATTTCCAACCATTTTGGTTGGAAAAACCACCAATCTGGGAACACTGGATTTCCATAACTTACGCCTCCTGGTAAATGCTCTTCGACATCGTTGATATATAGAGCAAACATCAGCGGACTCAGAACGCAGCCTTGTGGTACACCTGTTTCAGAGTTAAACGGTTTGGATTTGGTTTTACCATAACATACAACTGCCGACATATTTAGTAAAAGCTGCTAGTAAATTTAATAAATTTAGTTGAGAAACCTACAGCTGCTAGCTTATACAAAAGTGATCTTCTATTAACGGTATCAAAGGCCGCTTTGAAATCTACGAAGAGCGCATACAAAGACTTTTTTTCGATATATATGCTAGCGATACTCGTAAGAGCAAAAATTTGGTCAACTGTGGAGAGGCCTGCTCGAAAACCTGTCTGAAAACTACTTATTTTGTTATTTTTTTCAACCCAAGTCACCAGCCTAGCGTACATCATATGGGCGAAAAGTTTTCTTGATGAGCAGAGAACAGAAATCCCTCCATAGTTTTCAGGTAAACTCTGGTCACCTTTCTTAAAAATTGGATATATGCTTGCTAAGCGAAAACAGTTTGGGAACGACACTTCATTAAACATAATTCCAATAGATTTTCAAGAAATTCATGGGTTGCGTTTTTATAAAATTCGATTGGAATTCCATCAAAACCCGCAGTTTTATTATTCTTCATTTTATGAAGCGATGCTGACAGCTCGACCATTGTAAAAGGGGCGTCTAACTCTGGCTCTGGCAAAAGTAAATTATTGATATATATTGCAAGTGTGTCAACATTTATGTTTAAGGTTGATGACTTGGTGCGCCCTCCCAAAATTCGTACATTGTTCCAGAAAGACTTAGAATCTCGACATTCCAAAAGTGTCTTAGCCACTTTGACTGCCTAAAAAGTTTTAAGTATGCGAATGACTTTTTTCTAGATTTTTTGCACTCTTCGTCATACCATTTTGAATGTCACGACATTATGGTATGACATCTTGTATTAACTGCAGATTGACTTATGACATCTAAAATCTTAAGAGTAACAGATTCTGTAGGATCTGATAAAAGAATAGCTGAAAGACAGTCAACATATTCTCCATAATTTTGATTTCCCGACACATTTAAAATAAAAAAGAATGCTTCAGCCGGTCTCCCAACATTCGCACTTATAAAAACAATCAAGTTTCCTTCAAATTTCTACAGAATTGAGCACTGAAATGATTTAATCTTCAACCGTATCCAAACATTGCTTTGAATTCGAACTTGTTTTTATTTAACTGTTTTATTGGTTTTCTACGAAACTTTCTCGGAGAATGGTGTATTAATAATTTCATTCCTAAGAAATGGAGTAAACGATCCCATTGTATTGACATTCATCTAGGGAAATTTAAAGCGTCCATGATGTCATGTTATTGTTCAAACAATGACAACATACCAACTACATTCAAAATACGTTATTGTTTACATTGTTTCCTTTACCTTTGTTCGGTTTTGAAAAACTGCGAAGCGTTTTTTGGATCAGCCGGATATTTGAAAAACGGTCTATGTTCCGATGCCAACATCTTGTTGAGTATTCAAAATTATAAAAATTGTTTAAATAGTTTTTATAGCACTTAGTGTTAGGGTAATTACGAACAAAAATAAAAGGCCTCGAATCGGCTCTGCTATATAGAGCGCTAAGTACACACGTCCCTATCTGCTCTTCAAATACTGATTTTTGTTTGTTTTTTTGACAAGAACAATAAGTTTCTAATACTGAAATATGAAATCACACACTTGAGAATCGAAACCGATGGAACCGGAATGGAGATGGATTTTTTTTTTTTTTTGCAGAAGCGTCGGTTGTTTATATTTTTTTTTTAGCGAGAATAAATGCACCCTTTCGCTAGCGTCTCACAATTCTAAATAGAATCGAATTTCAAAAACATGTGGATAATATCTGAAGCGATGGAGAATGAAACTCCAATCAGCTGGTGTTGTAGTCGTGTTTGTAGTTGCGTTGGCAGAGGTAAAAAGACACAATGTGATTGGGGGAATTCTCTGAGGTTGCTCCTTGTTGTTTGATATTGTCGCGTCGCACTAACTTAAATAAAACCGAAGAGAGTGAGATTAATTTTTGAGTTAAACGAATGCGACGACGGAGTATAAACAGTATAAAAGCGTAAAAACGAGATTAAAGTAGAGACAACGAAGCAGAATCGACAAACTACTCAACGATATACACACACACGGTTTGGAGCTGTGATGGAGCTTCCATCGGTACCATGCGAACAAGCACGTAGCACTGAAATGAAATGAGTCTCGCACGAGAGTGATTTTGTTATTTCCACAGAATATTTGGCAGTTTTGCCAGTCCAGGCCGGCAGTTTTGTTGATGACAGACAACGTTGGCGTTTGTTGGTGCAAACAAATGGCGAGGGTTGACTAGTGAACGGTGTGTGGTTGGTCGTTTAATTCTTTGCCCATCAGCTTCTTTTTGTCAAGGGAATTCGACAGAGTAGTACTCTGCTGACCTTGGGAGTGTATTTTTTTTTTTTTTACTTCAGTGCGCACGTTTTGTAAATAACTTATGTTTTTATTACATGACACACGCATAGTTTGTGGAAAGTGGAAGTGAGGTTTATTGACAGGGCAAACCAATTCCTGTATCATTTTTAGTTTTGAATGAATTGACTGTTGATGAACTGAGCAATTTTTGACTGTACCCAGGTGGCAAGTGTTTTTTTTTTTCGTTGATCTTATTGAACGTTACAGTTTTAGTTAATTTATGTATTTCTATAAATTATTCATTTTATGTATTTTGCATATTTTTTGCGAATGTTAAAAATATAATTTTGTGTTTCCAGTTGGTGTTTTTGTTTTTTTAATCGGAAAAATATTTTGTTTCTCTGTTTTGCAAAAGAAAATACGAACTTGGAAGGAATTACTATGGAACACGGTATGAAGGTTAGGTTAGGTTGGAGTGGCTGTCTAGATGTTACTAACTCACTTAGACCTCAAGGGTCCATTGTGATACCACTAAGAAGTTAGTCATGGGAGAGTAATGAACTTAAACCATTTTGTACTTTTAATGAAGTTAGAGAGACATCTTGTGTTGCTCGTTGCCAGAGTTCACTGGCAGTTAGTTATTCCTTCTGTTGGAGATTGTCGGACATGTACATAGAAGGTGTTGGACTGTTCCCTCTTCCTCCTCGTCCACTTCTATAGAAGTCGTTTGCGTAGACCCTAAGCCTCAAAGCATATCTAATGAGGCAGTGTCCTGTTATGACTCCAACTGTGGAGCTTATACTTATCAAGCCTTTTGACTTTCAGGTCTATGCTTGGCCATATTTGTTTGGTTGCTAGGCAGGTGGTACCCTGTGACCATCTAGCATTTGTTGATTCTAGAGCATATTGTTTGAGAAGATATTTGAATGTAGCAAGTGGTGTTCCTATGTTATGTCTTTGTCTAACAATAGGCAGAAGTGTTCAGTTTTTGGCGAGCTCATCGGCTTTGCAATTTCCCGGGTTGTCTCTGTGGCCCGGCAACCAAATGAAGTGAATGTTGAACTGTTCGTCATCTCATTCAGAGATGATCCGCAGTCGTGGACTATAAGACAGTTTGTTTAGACAGACGCCAGAAATTTGACAGCGGCTTGGCTGTCCGAGAGGATACGTATATCCTTGCAAGATATAACGTTGTCTTTGAGGCAGGATAGTGCCTCTTTAATCGCCATTAGTTCTGCCTGGAACAAACTACATTGATTAGGAAGTCTACATGATAGACTGAGAACACGGTATGAAGACTAATAGTGATATCAACAAACAGTTTGTTTGAGGGTTCAGCAACAGGGTTCATTGACTTCGAAATTTAGCATTATTAAAATATCATGATTTTAGGTTAAAAAAAACAACTGAACTGGCTGTAGTTTGGGACAAGAACCACCTCGTAGGCATGGTCCTTAACAAAAACAAAGCTGTATGAAATTTTTTGCACAGTAGGAAGTTGGAAGAAGAAAAAAAAATCAAAATTTAGGGTAGTCGCCAATAATTTTTTTGGGCCAAAAAAAAAAGGTTCAATTTTCTAAAAAAAACGGCTACTACGATTTTTTAGTTCGACTCTCGAATATTTTGTTTGGTCTTGTTTTCCCGAACACGTTTTACCCTCCAAATACCACAAATTACTTCGTGTAGGTATGAAAATAAAGAAAAAGTACTCGCATGATGTGACATTTCGCTGTTTTAATGACCCATGGCGCCGAAAACACATGAAGATGGGAAGAGAAAATAAACAAAAAACCCAAACCGTCAGACGTCGCACAACTTTCGATAGGATGCGTTTTTTAAGGAAATCCTGCTTTACTCTGGATAGATTTGACAAAAAAACAGCACCTAATGTTAAACATCGAAATTCAAATGTAATGCGTAAAATTACTAGTTCTTCAATACTGCATACTAACTGGACTTGCGCCTCAATCAACAGTCTCTGCTAGTCAGCTCGGTCTCTAGCTAGGTGTCTCCAGTTTTGCACTCCAAGTTGATTGAGGTCCTCTTCCACTTGAGTGCGCCACCTGAGTCGCGGGCTTCCTCTCCTCCTACGTCCCTCGGGAATAGTGTCGAAGGCTTTCCGAGCCGGAGCATTGGTGTCCATTCGCTCTAAATGACCGAGCCATCTGAGTCTCTGGACTTTGACCCTTCTGGCTAGGTCCATGTCGTTGTACAACCCGTAAAGTTCGCTGTTGTATCTTCTTCGCCATTCCCCTTCAATAAACACGGGGCCAAAGATGACCTAAAGAACTTTCCTCTCGAAATAAACTAAGGCACATTCATCCGATTTTTTCAAGGTCCATGCTTTTGCACCATACAGCAGGACTGGGATAATGAAGGTGTTATACAGTTTTACCTTAGTTGCTCGAGAGAGGGCTTTTCCACTTAAATGCTTTCTTAGCCCAAAGAAACAGCGATTAGCAAGAGTTATTCTACTATATGCGTCTAATATGACGTTCCACCATATACTTCGTTTTTCCCTCATTTAACGGTAAACTCATTTTTGCCGCTTTTGTCTCAATTCCCACAAAGTCGCCATTGACATCACGCTGTGCTCTTCCCATTATATCAATATCGTCGGCGCATGCGAGAAGTTTAACAGACTTTCGGAAGATAGAGCTTTTGGTATTGACGGTGCACTATCTTCTCCAGAACGATTTTAAAGAAATCGCATGGCAGTGCCTGAATCCTTTTTTGACATCGAAAGAATCCGTTACCTGGTTGCCAACCTTGATGGCGCAGCGTGAGTTCTCCATCGTCATTCTGCACAAGCGAACGAGTTTGGCAGAGATGCCAAAACTAGACATAGCTTTATACAGTTCGTCTCTGTAGATGCTGTCATACGCCGCCTTGAAGTCAATGAAAAGGTGTTGGGTATCCATTTGGAGTTCATAGGTTTTTTCCAGGATCTGACACAAAGTGAAAATTTGGTCGATAGTTGACTTTCCTGGTCTGAAGCCACATTGATAAAGACCAACAATCAGATTGTTGACGAAAGGTTTCAGACGTTCACATATTACGGCAGAGAGGATCTTGTAGGCGATATTAAGTAGACTGATTGCTTTGTAGTTGGCGCAGTTTAGAGGATCTCCCTTTTTCAGGATTGGACAAACAATGCTGAGGTTCCATTCATCGGACACTCTCTTCCGACTATATCATACAGATGATTTGGTGGATGTTTCCTATCTAGATCATCGCCTGCTGCTTTGAACAGCTAGCCATCTGCTCCAGCGGCTTTGTTGGATTTCAGCATTGATATTGCGGTTTTCTCTTCTTCTAGGTCGGGTTCACGGTATTGTTGCCTCCTGCCTAACGGAGGGATTTTGTTCAAAGTCGGCGTTATGCAGCCTACAGAAGTGGTCTTTCCAAATCCCCAGCATTGACTGCGATTCTACTAATATGTTCCCTTGTTTTTCTGTACAGGCATCGGTTCTTGCTCGATGATCTTGAGCCAGCTGTTTTACCTTCTGATAAAACCTCCGAAACCGGCGTGCCTCTCTCCTCTTTTGCTCGTAGAGTTCACCAGCAGCTCTTGTCCTTGCAGCGCAGCTCTGTATGCCTCCTGCTTGGCTGTATGGGCCTACCTGCATTCTTCGTCAAACCAGGGGTTTCGTTTTGGAGGCCGCACCTCTGACTGCTTCCAGGCAATGTTGCCACTGGTCTTCGATACTTGATGTTGGCGGCATAGGACTCCTTAAGAGGTTACTTGACACTCGATCAGAGAATGATCTGGCGATCTCTTGCGATTGTAGCCGTCCGATGTCGAATTTTCTTGCAGCATTTCCTTGTTTTGGCCGTTGTCGGTATATTCGTAGCATAGCATTACCTTGGCTAGTCGATGTTGGCTTCTCGGAAAGTTCTAACATCAAGAATGCTGGACAAGTGTTTTCCTTCGATCGCAATGTGATCAATCTGGTTGACGGTTGATTGATCAGGAAATCTCCATGTTCCTTTATGAATGTTGAGATGTGGGAACTATGTGCTTGCTACCACAACATATCGCCCCGCAGCAAAAAGCCGGAAGTGGTGTCGTGCAGGCTGTGCTTTCCGACTGTTCCATCAACGATGTCCTCTTTTCCCAGCTTTGCCTTGAAATCGCCGAGGGTAATTTTAATGTCATAGCTTGGAAATTGTTCATAGGTTTTTTTGAGGAGCTCGTAGAACTCGTCTTTGGTGTCGTCCTTTTTCTCTTCTGTGGGGACATGCGCCCATATTAGGCTAATGAATCCTGTTGAAAATAATGTCATCACATCACCGTCAGTTATATCATGGTCCGCCATAACCGCACGGCGGCCGTCGTAACTTTCGAAAAAGCACGGTACCATAATCCACACTAAACAGTGATTCAATAACGATAATAATGACGATTTTACTTTTGACGAATCTATTCAAGCAGCAGTTCTTCGTCTGTGAAGATGAATTGCTCTTTGAGTAGCAACAAAACTTCGCGATTTTACGTAGAAAATATTTATAATTTTCAAGTTCATGGTAAAATGGCAAACCTAATTGATGACAAGGGATAGTTATAGTCCATAATATTGGGGAAGCCCGATAGCTTGGAATTTATAACAGCTCAAATTCAATTCTACTTTTGGTTTGTTGTTAAAGTTTCAAAATTTCATTTCATATAATTGAAGGTACATTCAACACCTGTTTTCATTGAGAATAAAAATTGAAAACAGTGATGGAATAAAAACTGTACGATAACTTCAATTACAATGATGCCATTCTACGAGTTTACTATCAAAATACTGGAGGACTGAGAACGAAGTCTAGCACCTTTTTTACTGCCGTAACACAGTCACTATTCGATATTATTGCTCTTACTGAGACTTGGCTTCATGGCAATATTTTTTCTACAGAGCTGTTTGGAAATGATTTTAATGTTTTTAGAAGAGATCGCTACCGTGATGACGATAACCTTGCTAAAGGAGGTGGTGTATTGCTTGCGGTTCATTCTTCATTGGCCAGCCAAACTATTCCTCTTATAAATGATAATGTAGAGCAAATATGTGTTAAAGTCAACTATTCCAATTATTAATATTTCCGATATTTTTGATAACAGTGTATCTCCCAATAATAATACCTACATTTGCGTTTTAGGTGATTTTAATTTAGGTGATATAAATTGGATGTATTCTGAAGAAGATAATTGTAATATTCCATTTAATGTTTCTAGTGATATTGAGATTTTGATAATTGATCATTTGTTATCTTTCGATTTAAAACAAATCAATTGTGTAAAAAATTCTAATAATCGTTTACTTGATCTCATTTTTGTAAATAATGATATTGATTCATTTATCTCAGCTGCTATACCACCTTTTGTGGATAATTGCTTACTAGCTCTTGAAATTGAACTTAAATTTTTGAATTTTGCAACGTTACAGTTTGATGAAGTATCGTCAATTAATTATAATTTTGCCAAAGCTAAATACGGAGCTGTTAACTCATACTTTTTGGAATTAAACTGGGATGAGATATTGGCTTTTAATAATCTTTCTACATGCTTCACTTCATTTAAAAACATCTTAGAAGATTCGTATACAAAATTTGTCCCCTTAAAGGTAAAATCGCTAGGTCACAAACCGGTTTGGTTCAACTCACATCTCAAGAAATTGAAAAATAAATTGAACAAATTGTTGAAAAATAAAAATTCATGCAATAATTGTTTGCATGATTACTTGCGTTGTCGTAACGAATATAACGTTTTAAAAAAATTTTCATATCAGCAATATGTTTGGAGTGTTGAGCATAATATTAAATCTAATTCTAAAGCATTTTGGTCTTTTCTTAGCAGTAAAAAAACAATCTTTTGGATTTCCAGCTAATATGTCTTTTAACAACAGGCATGCGTCTAATGAACAAGAGGTTTGTGATTTGTTTGCTGATTTTTTCCAGTCTAATTTTGTTCTTAATTCTTCGTTTCATTTTGTCAATATTAACCCTCAACATTCATTTGCTGACGTTGGAGAATTATTTATTTCTGAAGAAGAAGTAGCTGCTCAACTTTTGGTTCTTGAGCCATCTTGTAAAACAGACTATGATAACTTGGCCCCTGTATTCCTGAAAAATTGTAAAGATAGTTTGACGAAACCTCTTACCAAACTTTTCAACTTGTCTCTTCAGAATGGTGAATTTTTGGATGTATGGAAAGTGTCACAAATAATACCAATCCATAAATCAGGGTCGAAACAATTAGTTTCTAACTACCGACCTATTTCAAAACTTCAGGTTATTCCTAAAATTTTTGAAGCCATTGTGAAAGACAAACTGTATGATTTATTCAAAAATGGTTTATCTGCTGTACAACACGGTTTCATTCGAGGTAGGTCAACTGTTACTAATCTTGCCATCTTTGCAAATTACTGCTTAAGCAATATGGAAAACGGATATCAAATCGATACTATTTACACGGATTTTTCCAAAGCCTTTGACAGAGTTGATCACTGTGTTCTTCTTCATAAACTCGAAATATTTGGAATTCATTCGGTTATGCTAAGATGGATCAAATCTTATCTTACAGAACGTAAACAGTCTGTTGCTATTGGTACTAAGGTTTCTAAAACTATTTTCAATTATTCTGGTGTACCTCAAGGTAGCCATCTTGGTCCACTTCTTTTTCTTATATTTATTAACGATCTTCCTAATGTTTTTGTGTCTTCTTCTTGTTTACTTTTTGCTGACGACTTAAAATTATATCGTTTAATCAAAACAGTGTCTGATTGCGAGCTATTACAGTTTGATCTAGAACGGCTTTATGCTTGGTGTACTAACAATAACCTTCATCTCAATATCAGCAAATGCCTTTTCATTACGTATACAAGATCTCACAGCCCTATTTTATTTACTTATAAGATCGGAGTGTCAGATTTAAGACGAGTTTTCTTTCATAAAGACCTTGGGGTTATTCTTGATAGTAAGATGAGTTTTAATAAGCACTATGAATATATTACATCTAAATCTAATAGCTTGTTAGGCTTTTTAAAAAGGAATTCGAATGATTTTTCTGACCCGTATACGCTTAAATCGATATATGTTTCATTGATAAGATCTGTTCTGGAATACGCGTGCTGTATTTGGTGCCCTTCGTACGATTGCAGCATTAAACGCATTGAATCTGTTCAAAGAAAATTCACTAGATACGCGATTAAGAAACTCAATTGGTCAAATGGAGTAATACCATCTTATGAAGTGAGATGTCAACTCATTGATCTATGTTCGCTTCATTCCAGACGACAGTGTTATTTAGTTATGTTTGCTAGAGATGTGATTTGTAACCACTTCGACTGTGCTCCCTTGCTCGAGTTGTTTTCTATTCGTATTCCTGTTAAATCTTTACGTGTTTATAACTTTTTTTACGTTCCTTTTCATCCGACAAACTATGGAAAATTTGAACCAATTTCTCATTCCTCTTCAGTGTTCAATTCTATGTATAATAATATTGATCTGCAATCTAGTAGAGTATCGTTTAAGACTACAGTTTCAGAGCTCCTAAGATGTACCAGCTAAGTAATTATTTATTTATTATATTAATATGTAAATTTGTTTAAATTTTGTATTTATTTTTATATTGTTGTTAAATTAACTGTTGTTATATAAACATATATTTCTTGTTGTTATTGTAATCTTATAAGTAATGTACTAAAGATTGAATAAACTAAACTAAACAATTAATTGCCAATAAATTTAGAAAGAAAAAAAAAACGATTACATTGCATCGATACGGTTTTAAGTCAATAGCCATGGAAGGGTAACTCTACCTACATAAATCTTTTACGTTTAATTTTTTCTCCATTTCCAAGTGGAAACAAAAATCGTGATAATGAAAAATCTATTAAGTGAGCGAGATTTACAAAGGTCTCCTCGTCCAAAAGTGGGTGTGTGTTGAGAGATGATCAACGTAGATGGCTTTCTGTTTAAGCTTATATTTTGAGTTCGTACGTGTTGTGCTTCATGATGGAAATGGATGGCTCTGTTGATATTTGTTCATGTTTACATTAGATAGAGTTCAATAAAGTAAGAACATAAACGATTGATAAGTAGCAGGCAGGTTAACTCATACTGGAACAATTTTTTGGTAATTAACTTTCTGGAGGCCGATAAAACGCTGAGAACGAAAGCGGGGGGGTAGGTAAGATTTTATTTATGGATTTATTTGGTTGCGCATATTCGTTAGGTCTTAGCCGTGGAATTAAACCAAAGCGTTGGCTGAATTGAATTTCTTTTTTTTTTTTTTTAGTAAAGTGAGAGAATTTGAAAGTTTTTGTAGAAAAAAATCATGCTGTAATTTTTTGTTTGAAAATAAATAACTGATGGTGGTTGGGTGTTGTAGGATCTGGGGGCATATGCTGTATCTTTTCCTACACACCAAGTGCTTATGTACTTAACCTCCAAGTGGTAACCACCGGGTACTGGTTATATCTCTAGATATAACTTGAGAAACTTGTTAGCGCGAGTGCAAAACGGAGAAACACTTAAACAACGGCCCTACAAATTTGGAGGTTAATGCGAGGGGCTAACAACCCCTCCACAGTAAAAAAAAAACTTGAAGGTTATGAGAGAGATAGTAACCTCGGAAAATGACCCCCCTCTTTTGGTAACCAGACCCGGAACGACAACGGACTATGCATTGAGAGTTTGTACCTGTAATGTAAGATCACTCTACACTCCAGGTGTAACTCAAAAACTTGAATCTGTCCTCACGCAGTATAACGCAGACATTATTGCGATCCAGGATATACGATGGATAGGATCAGGGATAATGAAAAGGAAAAATTTCGACATTTTTTATTACAGCTGTCATCAAAGAATGCACATATTTGGATGCGGTTTCGTGGTGGGAAATCGGCTTGGATAGAAAGTCATGAATTAGTGATCGCCTGGCTGTAATCCGCATCAACGCTACACTACAAAACATCAGTATAATATGTGCACACGCCCTCACGATGATGCTGAGGAGTCAAGCAGAAGGATTTTTACGACCTCCTGGATAGAGCCTACGGAGCCTGTCAAGAGTAAGATGTCAAAACATCGGTTGCTTTGGCACTCCGGATAATGCCAAAGACTACAGTGAGCGCCTTAGTGAGCGACACTCCGCCGTCCTCCCAAATACCACAGATGTCAAAAAATGTAGCCGAGACCACCATAGGTTACCAGCCACCCTCGAAAAAGAACCCGTGTGGTATGATGATGAGTGCGCGTTATTGAAAAGAGAGACGGAAAGTGCACGTTTGGAGATGCTGCAACCGAACAAAAGGGAGAAATGAGAAAAAGACCTTACGATGGAAGAAAAGAGCATCCGCAGTTTCTCAGCTCAAAGATCTAGAAGAGTCTCGGGCCAAGAACAACACTCGGCGTTTCTTTAAAAGGTCGAAGCAATTAGTTTCTTCGAATCAGTGAAGGAAACCTGGTCACCGAAGTAAAGGGAATTGTAGATGTTTTTAAGCAGCACTTCCAACAGCTGCTGAATGTGCAAAATATCGAGCGAGCTAATCACGAAAGAGAAGGAAGACCAGTCAATGAAGACCCAGTCCCAGCCCTCAGCGCAGAAGAGGTAGAAAGAGCCATCCAAAAGCTAAAAAATAACAAGTCCGCCGGGTCGGATGGCATACCTGAGGAACTCTTTAAATATGGAGGAGGTTTTTTGATGAACCGCATGCTCCAGGTCATCACCAAAGTGTGGGAGGAAGAATGCATGCCCACTGACTGGTCGATTAGCTCCATATGCCCTATCTACAAAAAATGCGATCCGATGTCATGCAAAAACTACCGTGGCATATCCCTGCTTAATGTTGCATACAAAATCCTATCCAACGTACTGTGTGAGCGTCTTAAGCCGTTCTTCAACACAAGTACCAGTTTGGCCTTAGGCCAGGCAGAACAACAATATTCCAAATATTCACAGTGAAGCAAATCCTCGAAAAGACCAACAAATTTCATTCGAAACCCACCATCTTTTCATCGACTTCAAAAATGCTTATGATAGCATCCACCGCCAACAGCTTATGATGGCGATGTCTGAACTCGGGATCCCGAACAAACTGATCCAGCTGTGCCGCATGACGCTAAACAATATGCAGTGTAGTGTGCAAATGGGTAACAGCTCATCCGAGTTGTTTCAAACATGCGCAGGGTCTAGACAAGGAGATGCGTCGACATGTGACTTCTTGAACATAGTCCTGGAGCAGAAAGTGTGCAAGGCAGGTGTGAGCACTGAAAACACTATCTTCAACAAATCCACCCAGCTCCTAGGCTATGCGGACGAAATAGACATCATCGGTCGATCCAAGAAAAGACGTAAGTTTCTGTTGTTACAAAGACAACCCTACTGAGGAAAACTGGAATAAGCCAGGAAGGCCTGCAATGTCCGTATCCGAAGGACCAAATTCTTCATGAACAAAAGTTAAGGCGAAAAATACTGAATGTCCCAAAAGTAGTTATTTGTAAAAACTATGAAGAATTTCTCATCTTCCTCGGTCCCTACGCTCGTTGACAATTACACTCCAAGCTCTCTCGCGAAAGCTAACCTTTTTGTTAGGCAGTTCGCCTCCAACGCTGCCAGAGAGTGTTATGACATGACTAACCCAGTTCTTGAGCGCGTCAATGATTCCATGGGACAAATGTTCTTTCGCACTCGTGCTGTGGCGAGGAGCCTTAAAGATCTCAACATACATAATTCCGGTGGCCCATATGGTAGGATAGGTTGGATTGGCTGCCTAGATGTTGCTGACTCACTTAGACCTCACGGGTCCATTGTGATACCACTAAAGAAGTTACTCATGGGGAAGTAATGAACTTAATCAAACCATTTTGAACTTTTAATGAAGTTAGAGAGACATCTTGTGTCGCTTGTTGCCAGTTCACTGGTATTATCGTAGAAGAGATTACCGAGATAGTTATTCTTTCTGTTGGAGTTTGCCGGACATGTACATAGAAGAAGTTTGCGTAGACCCCAAGCCTCAAAGCTTGTCTACCTATGAGACAGTGTCCTATAATGACTCCAACTGTGAAGCTTATACTTTGTCTGCTCAGGGAAATCAAGCCTTTTGACCGTTTCAGGTCTATACTTGGCCATATTTTTTTGGTTGCTAGGCAGGTGGTACCTTGTGACCATCTTGCATTTATTGATTCTAGAGAATATTGTTTGAGAAGATATTTGCATGCAGCAAGTGGTGTTCCTATGTTATGTCTTTGTCTAACAATATACAGAAGTGTTCCGTTTTGGCGAGCTCATCCGCTTTGCAATTTCCAGGGATGTCTCTGTGGCCCGGCACCCAAATGAGGTGAATGTTAAACTGTTCCGTCATCTCATTCAGAGATGATCGACAGTCGTGGACTATTAGAGAGTTTGTGGAAACAGACGCCAGAGATTTGAGAGCGGCTTGGCTGTCCGAGAAAATACGTATATCCTTGCAAGATATAACGTTTTCTTTGAGCCATGATAGTGCCTCTTTAATCCGCCATTACTTCTGCCTGGAACCCACTACATTGATTGGAAAGCCTGTATGATGGATGGATTCAGTTTTTTCGAGTTTATACAACTTCCAACGCTGTAGTCGGTCTTTAAACCGTCTGTATAGAAGTGTATCGTGTTTTCTTCCAGAGGTCCTCATCCCAAAAGGATCTTGAAAGTATCGAGATATGGAAGTTATTATCGAATACCATTTTTGGGGTGGTATAGTCTAAGCGATCTGGGATAGATCTGAAATTGTTACTTATTCATTGAGAGGTGGCTTTTAGCCTCACGCATGAGGTGCTATCTTCGCTATTATTCTAAAGAGGTGTTTTTACACGCTGGCAAAACACTTGTGTAAACTTTTCCATCCATCTTATTCTTCTGGGCTCGTTCCGAGAAGTTAGAAAACAGCATTTGTCCAGCCCATGCCCAAAAAAGGCAAATCCTCCTCTCCCTCCAATTATCGTGCGATTGTACTAACGTCCCTTCTTTTTAAGGTCATGGAAAGATATATCTCGAAGACTGAAAGCTTCTTAAGACCGGCAGTACGGCTTTCGTAGCAATAGGTCCACTGGTGATCTGATGGTTTATCTCACCGAACACTGGAACAAATCTTTACATCGTTTTGGAGAAAGTAAGATTGTTGCACTTGATATTTCAAAGGCATTTGATAAAGTCTGGCATCTTGCTCTTTTATCGAAAATGCGTGCTTTCGGTATCGATGAATCCCTCCTTCGTTGGATTAGAAACTTTCTTTCGAACCGTTCTATACAAGTTGTATTGCACGGCTTCAAGTCTTAAAACCACAATATAAATGCTGGTGTGCCCCAGGGCTCCGATTTGTCTCCGACCCTCTTCCTCATTTTCATATATGATCTCTTGTCTGTTACTTCTAATCCAATTCATTGTTTCGCTGACGATAGCACCCCTGGCTTTTCTTATTCGTTTTTAGACTCACTAACCACCTCTTGTGGAACGATCACATATGCGATGTCGCCAAAAATGCCGCAAGATGCAAACGTTTTTTAAGACGATGCAAGAATTTGTTTTCCCCTTCTGATCTGGCTACCATCTACCACAAAACATATATACGTCCTAAGCTTGAGTACAACTCCCACTTATGTGCTTGTGCTCCATGGACGTACCTAAGCCTTTTGGACAATATCCAGAACAGACAGTTAAGATGATTGGTGACCAAACCATCATTGAGACATTTACGTCACTTGAACATCGACATTATGTCTCATGCCTCGCCCTATTTATCGATATTTCAACGGTAAATTGTCTAGTGAAATAGCCAGTTGCATTTCTCCCCTTAAAATATTCAACAGTAATGCACGTGCCGGAATGCTATCAGTTCACCCTCGAGCCCAACTTCGGTCGTGCGGATATTTTCAGAGAATCGTTCTTTAGCCGTACAACGCGAATGTGCAACTCTATTCCACACTCTGACTTTCCCAGGCGTTGCAATGTTCAAGAATTCAATACCAATGTTAATCGACACCTCATCCTTAACCCTCTCCGTCTATCCCACTTTCCTTAACGCTCGCACTGTGCTTTGGCATTAAAAGGGTTTATAAACCCCTTGAGTGCGTGCTTATTTATGTAAAAAAAAAAAACAATAAGTTAAAGTTTATTTAGGTTATTAATAGTGAGTATGCAGCAACTCTCTTGTCTGGAAAGCCTTCGTATCCAATATATTGAAACAAAGAGCAGGACTCAGCTGAGCCAGAGGCAGAGCAGGTATCTAACTTTCTGCAGAACTTTTTTTACATAAGGAATATAAGTTTTCGGTACAGAATTTGGTTACCAAACCTCCCCATAAATGGGCATCAAGGAGGTTATCGGACCTCTAAATTTGGCGTGAATGATAAGCGATTTAATGCTAAGTTAAAAAAAAAAGTTATCACCAAATAACAGTTTACTGCACTGGTCACGTATGCGAGACCATATTTATGTTAATCTGTCAAATATATTCTGTTTTTTGTTTTAGTATTTAATATCAAGTGCTCTAAAGTACCTAGTTCGCGTTTTAAATAAAATCACGATAACGAGAATTCCTCACAAATTAACTTGAATAAACTTTTGTCAAACAAGAAAGTACGTGCAAGTTAGCCTGTAATTATCTTAAATGTGACTTTCGTTTGTTTTCGTTATTATCTAAAAACAAGAAAAAAAAAACGTTTAAATTTTATTTGCGAAAAAGTGTTTACTAATTTAATGCGCAAAAAGATATCAAAGGAGTTTATTCACATCGCTTATCGCAGCCGGGGATTAAACAAAACATGATCGATTCTTACTCACTGGCATTTAAGGTGATTTTCCATAAATTAAAAGCATCAATAAAATTTTGTTAATTAAATTTATTCGCTTTTGAACAGATATATCCACAATAATTTGAAGATGATGACATGATCTTATCCCATGAATAGGAATTTATGGACAAATAGATTGACAAACTCGACACTTTAGACTTGCGCTGGCCAATAGCATTTTGTGTTAATTAGAATTGGCTTCACTTCGAAAGCAGCATTAAATGTTAAATGGATTAAATTAACACTAATCTGCATATATTTACCTGAATGGTTGATGTTAAGCAAACCAAATCAAAGAAGTCGGGAGCCGCTTTAAGTGGAATATTTTTAGTTTTTTGGTATATCTCTTCGTATGGAAACAAAATACCAAACGGTGTTTGCAAATATACATACATACACGTGTAGGTTTCGATGTATTTATTCAAGTGCCTGTAATCAGTCTTTAAGGCGTCTCACGTAAATCTTATCTTGATAAAATTCTTTGCTTTAATTGGAGTGATTTTTTTGGTTTACTTTCACGGTTTATGAGCTAAAAAGTACAACATTCGAATTCATCAACTAAGGGGCGTACAACAAATGTGAACTTAACTATCGAAAGAGTGTTCCCACCAAGGCATTCCAAACGAGGAACGGCAGCGAATGAATTTCTTTTTTTGGAATCAACGGTGGCGTCTTCAGTTCCAGTTAGGCTGAACTACTTGGTGAACACCTTTACGGGCTACTTCGACTTATTTTAAGCCCAGGCCGTAAAAGGAGCAGATTTTCCGGCTCTTGCACTTGGAGTTACATCAAGTGCCTGGTAATCCAGGTTAGGGGTTGTACGTTGGGGTGACTTCCCGACTACGTAGAAAAACAAATTAGTTGCGAAGCAACTACAGGCCTCGGAAACAGACGGATACCCAAATAAATTTCGGATATGCACGTGGAATGTTAAATCCGTTAATAGACCGCGTGCTGCCAAACGGAGACCCTGAACTGCTACAAAGCAGACATTACCGCTATCTAGGAAATGCGATGGGATGGACCGGGCAAAAGGAGGATGAAAAACTCCGAGAGTTGCCGAGAGCAACAACAGCGACTCTTTGGATGCGGATTCGTCTTGGGAATCAGACTCAGGCAAAAAGTAATGAGTTTCAAATCTGTAAGCGAACGCATAAACGACGATCCGAATCACGGCTAAATTAGCCTAATATGCGCGCATGCCCCCACAGAAGAGAAAAAAGACGACGCCAAAGACGAGTTCTACGAGCAATGAACAATGTCCGAGCTTTGGCATTAAAATTATCATGGCGATTTTACGCAAAGCTGGGAAAAGAGGACATTTTTGGTGGAACAGTCGGAAAGCACAGCTTGCACGACACCACTTTCGATAACGGATTCAGGCTGATCGATTTTGGTACGGAGCAAAATGTTGCGGTAGCAAGCACCTGGTTCCCTCATCTCAACATCCATAAAGTAACTTGGAGATCTCCTGATCAATCAACCGTCATGTCATTGTAGGCTCATGCAGCCAAGCAGGAGGTATACAGAGCTGCGCTGCAAGGAAAAGAGCTGCTCGTGAGCTCTACGAGCAAGAGAGGAGAGAGGAACGCCGGTTTCTCAAGAGAAAAAAAAGCAGCAACAGCAGAAATGAAGTTCGGAGGTAAAACAACTGGCTCAAGGTCATCGAGCAATAACCGATGCCTGCAGAGAAAAACAAGGGAATATCATAGTAGAATCGCAGTCAATGCTGGGGATTTGGAAAGACCAATTCTGTGGATTGTATAACGGCGACGACAAACAAAACACCGCCGTCAGACAGGAGCCTTTCATCGGACACGATGATAGCCAACAATTCCGTGAACCCGACCTAGAAGAAGTGAAAACGGCAATATCACGGCTGAAATCCAACAAAGCCGCTGGAGCAGATAGTCTAGCTGCCGAGCTGATCAAAGCAGTAGGCGACGATCTAGATAGGAGCACTAACCAAATCATCTGATATCAAGGATATGGTCGGAATAATGCATGCCCGATGAATGGAACTTCAGCATTTTTTGCCCGATACAGAGAGATCCTTTAAACTGCGCCAACTTCATAAGAATCAGCCTACTTAACATCGCTTATAAGATCCTCTCTGTCGTAATATGTTAACGTCTGAAGCCTTTCAATGTTGCTTCAGACCAGGAAAGTCAACCATCGACCAAATTTTCACTTAACGGCAGATCTTGGATTTTAAGGCCACGAATGACAGCATCTATAGAGACGAACTGTATAAAGCTATGTCTAGTTTTGGCATCCCTGCCAAGCTCATTCGCATGTGCAAAATAACGATGGATAACTAACGCTGCGCCATCAAATCAAGGTTGGCAACGAGCGTCAAAAAGGATTCAGCGATGCACTGCCGTGCGATTTCTTTAACATCGTTCTGGAGAAGATAGTGCAAAACTCCACAGTCAACAATAGAGGCACTATCTTCCAAAAGTCTGTTCAACTTCTCGCATACGCCGATGACATTGATATAAGGGAAGAACACAGCGTGATGTCAATGGCGCCTCTGTGAGAATTGAGACAGAAGCGGCAAAAATGGGTTTAGCGCTAAATGAGGGAAACACCAAGTATATGATGTCTTCGGGGAAGGACACCCAACACCGATGGCTCGGACAGAACGCATACAACTTTGAGGTAGCAGAGGAGTTCATTTACCTAGGCTCGGCTGTTAACACGGGCAATAACACCTGCGCTGAGATCAGACGAAGAATATCTCTTGCTAATCGCTGTTTTTTTTTTTTTTGGCCAAGAAAGCAATTGAGTGAAAAAGAGCTCTTTCGATCAACTAAGGTAAAACTGTACAACACCCTTATCATTGCAGTCCTGCTGTATGGTACAGAAGCATGGACCTTGACAAAATCGGATGAATTTGCCTTAGGCTGTTTCGAGGAGACGAAAGCCGAGCTGGCTAGCGGGGAGTGATTGAGGCCCAGGTCCAGACCGGACTGTAACGCCACCTTAAGTAAGTAAGTAAACACAATTAATAGATATGATTTTTTTTAAGAGTTAATAAAGCGTACTGTATTTTGTTTTTGCAGGATAACAGACCCTTTATTGGTCCAAATGAAACAGTTTGTCATCTTTGTATCTCAAATTTTTAAGAAAGAGGGTTCAAATTCATTGACAAAGAAGAAGAGGACCTCATTTAAGCATGAATACGAATAGGAGAGGTTCATCCATACTTCTACTCCTAGAAAAAATCTTTCGAAAATGCACCAGACCGTAAACAATTTCTGCCCATAAGGCAGTGTCCTGCAATGTCAATTATGATATCTCATTATATCAAGTCAAGTTAATGTTTTTATGATGTTCGAAGGGTAGACACAGTGCTTTCAAGAGCACACGAAGCTTCCACAGCAACCTCTGTCTATCAACTCCTACGGGGGAAGGTCTTGAGTTTCAACTCCGTGAATGAGCGCATTACGACAATCCGTATCAAGGCTAAATTCACCAACGTTAGCCTCATCTGCGCTCTCACCCCCACTGAAGAAAAGGATGATGACACCAAAGACAGGTTCTACGAGCTCCTCGACAAGACCTATGAGTAATGCCCTAGCTAATTAAAATTGCCCTTGGAGATTTTACTGCTAGGCTGGGCAGAGAAGAAATCTTTGGTGAAATAATCGGACGACATAGCCTACATGACACTACTTCCGATAACGGATTTAGGCTAATCGACTTAGCTGCGGGGCGAGACGTAATGGTGGCCAATACGCGATTCCCATATCTCGATATCCACAAGGGGACATGCAAATCTCTTGGTCAATCAACCGTCAACCAGATTGATCACATTGCGATCGACGCACGACACTTCTCTAGCATGCAAGATGACCGCACATTCTGAGGTGCCAACATTGACTCGGACCACTACTTTGTTGTAGCCAAGGTACGAATGCAGATATCCCGATCTATAAAAATGCGACATGAAACGGCTACAATCGCAAAAGATTGCTAGATTCCGATCGTGTCTCCGAAAATCTCCTCAGAAGTCTTTTGCTGACAGCACAAAATGTAGAGATGCCGCCACTGAAGTGCTAGGGTTTACACGGCCACCACAACAATAACCCAGGTTTGACCGGCGAGCACATGCAGCTTAACAAGAGGCATACAAAGCGGCGCTGCAAAGAAGGACACGAGCAGGTCGTGAGCTCTGCGAGCAGAAAAGGACAGAAGAGCACAAACTTCTCAGAAAGAAAAAAAGGGAGCATGAGAAGCGCCCGATCGAGGAGATAGAGGGGTGTCACAACAGGAACGAGGTTCGAAAGTTCTACAAAAAGGTGAAACAAACTTCCAGGACTGATACACAACGAACCGAAGCCTGTAGAGACCATCATGGGAACATCGTAGTGGAACCGCAGTCAGTTTTGAAGATATGGAAAGACCACTTTTCCAAGCTGTATAATGGCGATGACGACCAAAACTCCGCCAGCAATACAGAACCATTCAATTTGAGTGGAGGAACGACATGTTCGGAGCGATTGGTCGACTGCATGTATTTGCAGTCTATAACTAGTCTGGTTATACAGCTTGATGGTCAAGTTTCGGGGTGACTGCTTGGCCACTTAGAGAACAAGAAGCACCAACAAGCTTTGAATACGGACGGATTTGATAACGAAGATCTACATAATCTATATAATAAGGACTGGTTTCTGCAGTTGGAAATTAAGGTACATTAATAGATCAAGCACATCATTCACTATTGTTTTCTTTATCGAAGCCCAAATTTGGACAGGGCTTCAACTTCTCGTGAATTTGATGCTCTGTCTGACTCCATCCAAAGAATTGTTTCCCTGTATCCTCACACTGAAATCGTTATTACGGGCGATTTCAATGTACACAATTCTTCGTGGCTTCTCTATTCGGGCCAGACAACACCCAAAGGAATGTGTGCTGAGATCTTTGCTGAGTTTAACCACCTAACTCAGCTTGTCACCGAGCCCACTCGAACATCGGACATTAATGGCCAAGCAGAAAATACTCTTGACTTGTTTCTTACGTCTGACCCTGATAAATACACTATCAGTGTATTAACGCCTCTAGGCAGATCAGATCATAGTATTATATCTGCAAATTTCTCGTGTCAAGCTAATCCAGTTAGAAGAAAGAGCTCCGAAGAGAACCGTGTGGCAATACGAGAAAGCCAACTGGGACGGTCTCAACAACTTTTTCCGGATCTTTAACTGGTCACTATGCTTCCTCGATAGTGACGTAGACTCCAGCGCAGATATGATTACTAATATGATTGTTTTGGGAATGAAAACTTTTATCCCGAATAGGGTTAAAAGCATCAAACCCAAGGAAAAGTCATGGTTTGATTCAAGCTGTAAAGAGGTTATCAGGGAAAAAGAGGTAAAGTTCCGGTGTTTTAGAGCCAACCCAACTGAGGAAAACCGGAACAAGTTTAAACAAGCCATGAAGGCTTGCAATGCCCATATTCGGCGGACCAAATTTTTACATGACCAAAAATTAAGGCAAAAAATACTGCAATGTCCCAAAGGCAGTAAGAATTTTTGGTCATTTGTAAAAAACATGAAGAATTCTTCTTCTTCCTCTGTCCCTACGCTCGTCGACAATGACACTCCAGTTGTTAGCTCGCTCGCGAAAGCTAACCTTTTAGCTAGGCAGTTCGCCGCCGACTCTTCGCTGCCAGAGAGTGTCATGACTCCTCCAGTTCTTGAGCGCGTCAATGATTCCATGGGACAAATCTTCTTCCGCACTCGTGCTGTGGCGAGAGTATTAAAGGATCTCAACATACATAAATCCGCTGGTCCGGATGGTATCCCCGCTATTATTCTGAAGAGGTGTTCTTCCACGCTGGCAAAACCCTTGCGTAAGCTTTTCCATCTATCCTATTCTTCTGGGCTCGTTCCGAGCAGTTGGAAAACAGCATTTGTCCAGCCTATTCCAAAAAAAAGGCGAATCTTCTTCTCCCTCCAATTATCGTCCGATTGCACTTACGTCCCTTCTTTCTAAGGTCATGGAAACGCTGATAAACTATCAGCTTAAGAAATATCTCGAAGACCGAAAGCTTCTTAATGACGGCAGTACGGCTTTCGCAGCAACAGGTCCACTGGTGATTTGATGGTTTATCTCACCGAACAGTGGAACAAATCTTTACATCGTTTTGGAGAAAGTAAGATTGTTGCACTTGATATTTCAAAGGCATTTGATAAAGTCTGGCATCTTGCTCTTTTATCGAAAATGCGTGCCTTCGGAATCGATGAATCCCTACTTCGTTGGATTAGAAACTTTCTTTCGAATCGTTCAATACAAGTTGTATTGGACGGATTCAAGTCTGAAACCCACAATATAAATGCTGGTGTGCCCCAGGGCTCCGTTTTGTCTCCGACCCTCTTCCTCATTTTCATCAATGATCTCTTGTCTGTTACTTCTAATCCAATAAATTGTTTCGCTGACGATAGTACCCTAAGCTTCTCATATTCGTTTCCAGATTCACATCCCTCCTCTTCGGATGTGGAACTGCAACGGCAAAATATGATAAGCTCATTAAACTCTGACTTAAACAGCATTGTCCAATGGGGAATTAAGAACCGTGTAGAGTTTAATGCTTCGAAAACTCAATGCTGTCTGGTATCGTTGAAGCGAGATATACCCCCCCGAACATCTCGAGATTCTCGGTATGTGCATCACTGACCACCTCTTGTGGTCCGAGCACATACGCGATGTCGCCAAAAATGCCGCAAGATGTTTGGGTTTCTTAAGACGGTGCAAGAAATTGTTCTCCCCGTCTGATCTGGTTATCATCTATAAAACCTATATCCGTCCAAAGCTTGAGTACAATTCACATCTCTGGGCTCGTGCTCCAGCTATACTTGGTGACTTCAAAAAAGAGCTGTAAGAATGATTGGTGATAGAGAGATGACTGATGCATTCACCACTTTAGACACCGTCGTAACGTTTCGTGTCTCTCTCTGTTTTATCGTTACTTCTACGGTAAGTGCTCTAGAGAAATAGCCAGTTGCATTCCACCCCTTAAACAATTCAACCGTAATACCCGCTCTTCCAGGAATGCCCATCAGTTTACACTCGAGCCCAACTTCGGTCGTACGCTCAAGTATAGAGAATCGTTCTTTAGCCGTACTACGCGAATGTGGAACTCTCTTCCACACTCTGTTTTTCCCGATCATTGCAATGTTCAGGAATTTAAAACCAATGTACACCGGCACCTCCTCTCTAGCCCCTTCCTTCTTTCCTAAAGTACTCACTGTGCCTATGGCATAAAAAGGGTATAAAAACCCCTTGAGTGTGTGCTCATTATAAAAAAAAAAAAAAATGCAGCCGATTAAATAGCAAAAGGTCTGAACTGCGGCAAGGCTGGCATAAATGCCATCTGCCTTTTCATCGATGTCATAGCCGCTTGTGATATCTTTTAATGACAAACCTTACATAGTTATCTAAGTTTTAACGCCCCTGGGAAACTGGTCAGTACCGGTAGGATGACGTGGAAAAATAAAACTGATCCATCATGGTCGGACAACAAATGAGTTTTCGCAAAGCGCAATATTATGGACGAGAGGAACGTCGTCCCCGTCTGCCGAAATGGAGAACAGAGGCAGATATTTACGCAACAACTATACTAGGCCCGTATAACACCATCCTTGTCAAGGTCATATAGACCGATTCAACATAGGAGCTACGTTGCGGAAATTCTAAGGATTGAATTCCGAAGAACGTTCACTTAGGTGGTAAACTCAGGCGGAGAAGACAGCTAGCTAAACATCGACGCTGGACACGTTTACTGCACGAGGCTTTGGTTCGAATATAATATCGTGAAAAGGATATGGACGCGACTAACTGGTACGAGGAAAAATAAATAAACGAACGAACTTTTAAGTTGATCCTCTCAAGTAAAGCTAAGGCGGTCGATGCTGTCTTAGAAATAATTTGTAAAAATATTTGTAAGCAAAAACAAACAATAAATTTAATTACAAAAGGAAAACTCACCTTCCGACAATGTTTGACTGCTGGTAGTTTTCGTCGCCTCGTCCAATACAATATGAAGGTGCATGATCACCAACAACACCTAACCCGCTCCCCATTCCAACATCAATGCCGATTCCACTACCAACATCAGCTAACGTATTATCAAATATTCGCAAATTTGGATTCTGATCCTGTGACACGATTTCCGCATGGGTATTCAAAATTTCTGTTTCATTGGTTCCCAGCACCAGCGACATTCCATTGACTCCTGCCAGAAGATTTGCTTCTCCATTTGTCATTTCCTCAAAACCACCAACGTCTATGCCAATGCCATCTCCTCCAGTGCCATTGCCAGTTAGAATGCTATCGAGATCGCAGTCAAAGAGACTAGCCCAATTATTGTCATCGAAGCTCGGTCCGACTCCAAAAGATTGCAAGCTACTATCGAGGCTATCTATGTTCACAATTCCATTTCCTAATCCTACTCCGACACCTCCTCCTCCACCACCGTTGTTCGGTGTTATTGTTTGAATGGGAAGTGGCTGATTGTTATTTTGGATTTGATGCTGATTTTGCTGCTGCAGCTGTAGTTTTTGCTTTGCCAAATGACGACATTCTAGTTTGTGAGATGGCCAGTCCATATGCTGATGACTGGTGGAGCAGTAGTAGATTGTCTTGCATTTGGCACATCGCAATAGGGATTCTGTGGTACCACATATACGGCATGTGGGTAAGTCCATAGCGAGGACTTTGAAATTCGTTTCTCAAGAAGAAAAATGTTTGAACGAAACTTTACAAATCACCAAGCATCGTTCTCATTATTTTTTATTTTTAAACACTCGTTGCCTTCAAAAGGAATATAATTGAGATGAAATTATAATCGTTTCCGAATGTATTTATACTACGACATAATTTCACAATATCGGTTTAATTTGAGAATTCTAATTTGGAAATTTATTTATTATGCGTTGCAAATATCTTCTCGAACGAGGTACTTTTTTAATCGTATAAAAGACGTGGCATACGTGTTATTGCAATCGTTATTGCATTTTCTTAAAGTTTGGAAAATGTGTTTACTTTGGTTAACAAAATCGTCGTGTTTTCATTGTTATTTAGGAAAAGAATAAGAATATTTTAAAGTAGAAATTAAATATTGAAACTGGAGGAAAGCTGATTATTTTCTTTTTTCTTCGTTTTTTTTTTATTTGACAGCAGAAGTCAAAAGAGCAACGTAACGTAATGTCGGCATTTTAAAATTTGGGAGAACGAGACTCGACATTTTTTACGCGACTCGTTACATGGCACCATTCAGGCAAATATGTATGGGGGCGAATTTGTTTTTTGTTTTGTTTTTTATTGTATAATTTTGTTTGCTAGAGGAAGGCAATACAAAAATCTATATATATAAAAGACTAATTCGTTAAATTTATGTTATCTTTTCAAATTGACAAGCGGTTGACCGATTTTCTAAATCTATGGTTTAAATTAAAGAGAAATAACTTAAGAAGGTTTATACAAAAAAAAACCTATGTTGTTCAAATCACAAATGGTTCAAATGTTAAGAAATAATGCTTTACTCACTTCAGTAAAATATATCAATATACGAATACTCAAATTTTTATGAAAATTATTTCAAATATTTTCGTCAAATATTTTTTTTTTTATCGAAAAAAAAAATTATGATTGACATTTTTGTTATTCATTTGTACAAACAAAAAATTTATACTTGACATTTTTTTGTCATTCAATTGTACTTTGTACATGACAGGGTCGCTTTGTTCTGGATTCTTGGACGACATTGGTTACTGCTTTCAATGGTTGTGAATGTTGTGATCATCAGAAGACGAATCGGCTTTATTTTGTTGAATTTTTCTAGCACCTTCAAAACAATTTTTTTTGTGATTATGTCATAATTACCAAAGTCGATTCGTCCCTAATCTGAGGTTTTGCACCGTGGGTCGTTGTGCTGCATTGGAAAGTTAATATACGTGAAAAAAACATATGATTATTATGTCTTTTCCTGCTCCCACTGTTAGGATGCCATACTGCGATGTGGCAAAAGGTATTGCCACTCTAATTGGTTTCAATGAGCTTTCGAAGAAAAGCCTTTTTAGATTCATGTGGTATCACAATGGGCCTTTGATTAGCCTAAGTGTGTCTTTTAACATCCATGACAGCCACTTTAACCTAACCTATGTCTTTTCTTAAATCAATAAATCATTTGCATAGTTTATGCAGATTAAAGCCACATATGCCAAGTTTTTGCTTATATACTATTAAACCACAGTGTTAATTGACTTGAAACTATTCGTACCACAAGGCAAAAAATGAGCCACCTCAGCATCTTAACATTTTAGTTTAATATGTGTGTTTCAGCACACCCAACGGTTATCTTTTCCAAACAGCTACTCTGCAACACTTTAAGATTACCTCATGTTTCGAAATGCCATCCTAATGAAATACTTAAACTTTAAGCCAATGCATTTTATGAGCCAACTGCGTCGTGTTTTCTGAAGCGCCCAAAAAACTATTCGGAAAGATACACAACACTATGTAATTATTATCCTTTTAAGTTTTGAACAACAGCTCAACAATCAGCGAATTTAACCATATATATAAGGGAACAGTTCGAACGTGTCTGTAGGGCTATATGAAAAAAAATTGTCAAAACTTTAAATGAAATTCCATATTTGTCATAATGTATTGATCAGGCTCAAATTTTTTTTTTTTTTGACGAAAATTAAAATATTTGACGAAAATTGAATATTCGTAGGTATATTGATATATTTAGCTATAGTAATAACCGGACACTGACGGTGCCGAGAAATTTGTCCGGTTATGGAAGATGTCCGGTTAAGGGAACAAACAAATCTACATTCCTTAAGATGCATACAATAGAAGTGTTATTGGGATTAATTTTTAATGTATTTTGTTCATATTAAGAGACTTAAACAAAGATTCACATGTGCATACACACGTAAGTACAATTGATGATTTTGCTTAAACAATTAGAAATCTTAGTTTGGCGCACATATTGGTTACTAAATGGCATATTTTCAGCCAATCGGCCAATAAATCAAATGCTTTCAAATAATTTTTCTCTAACGAAAAGTTTTTTAATCTCCTTATTTCGCTATGGGCCTCTTCATAAGATTTTAACGGGTTGTTATCAAACATCTCGGAATCTTCTTCTTCTTGGGAATCAATTTCATGGATTTCTGCTTCATCCAGACCGTCAACGCATAAACTTTAAAGGTTATCGTCTTCGCAAATAAGACTATTACCCATGATAAGACTATTATGACATAATCTTGAAACGATACATTACCGTCTGCAAAAGCCCTATTCATTGTTTTGAAAATTTGTGTCCGTGTCCGGTTATGAGAGCGTCCGGTTGTGGGAGAACTTTTTATATAAAAAATCGGTTATTTATTTCTGTGAAAAAAAAAATTGGAAAAAACCTCATGGAAGAGTGGGAAAACTGGAAAAACCAAACAAAGGTCGGAAATTAAATTTTTTTTTGCTAGGAATTTTTCAGTTCAAAATGGGTTTTCGAATGGAAAAATAGAAAGTTCTTGATATAAAACTCGGAAAACTCATTGGTTTTCAAAGGGAAACTGGAAAATTTGTGATGGGAAACTGGTAAGAAAGAAAAAGTAAAAAAAAAAAAAAAAAATGGAAAAATGGAAAATTTGAAATGCAAAATATAAATTGGTTGCGGGTAATAAGTAGTGGGTTTCTGGCTAATGGTGTAACGGTAAGCGTGTAGAAATAAATGGTAGCGGGTAACAGAGTAGCGTCGTAACGAGGTTACGGATATGGGTAGACGTACTGAGTAGTGTTTAAAGGGTAGTGGGTAGTGTGATAGAGGGTTATAGATTAACGATTGAGGCAGTACGAAGTCTGCAGGGTCAGCTAGTTATTTGTTTATTAAAATAAAACATTTTAATAATTAAAATAAATAATTTAACTACATTTCTACATATTAAAATTTTTCTTGATGTTTGTACTTTTTAGTAAAACTTCTAAAGGAACAACTGTAGTTTTTGTTTCAGACGAAAGTTCAGATTAAAGCCGGATATACACAGTTCAAACGCTTGTCATGCACGACCAAGTGTCACACGTATAGATCGGGGTTTGTTTTGATTTTACGTCCAGTTTTTTGTTGAATATTAATTTGTACACGATATAGCGTGAGAAGCCGGAATAATAATCCGGAATCGCAGTCAATGCTGGGGAGGAGATTTGGAAAGACCACTTCAGTAGACTGTATAACGACGATCAAACAGGAGCCAGGACAGGAACCTTTCATCGGATAACATAATAGCCAACAATTCCGTGAACCCTACCTAGAAGAAGTGAAAACGGCAGTATCACGTCTGAAATCCAACAAAGCCGCAGGAGCAGATGGTCTACATGCTGAGCTGCAGCGACGAGCAAGATGGGAGCGTGCACCAAATCATCTGTAAGATATGGTCAGAGGAATGCATACCCGATGAATGGAACCTCAGCATTGTTTGCCGATCCTGAAAAAGGGAGATCCTCTACACTGCGCCAACTGTAGAGGAATCAGCCTACTTAACATCACCTACAAGATCCTCTCTGCCGCAATATGTGAACGTCTGAAGCCTCTCTTCAACAATCTGATTGGTCCTTATCAGTGCGGCTTCAGACCAGGAAAGTCAACAATCGACCGAATTTTCACGTTGCGGCAGATCCTGGAAAAGACCTATGAACTCCAAATCGATACGTACCACCTTTTCATCGATTTAAAGGCCGCGTATAACAGCATCTACAGAGACGAAAGTTATAAAGCTATGTCTAGTTTTGACATCCCTGTCAAGCATCCGATGCTCCATCAGGGCTGGCAACGAGCTTATGGAATCTTTCGACGTCAAACAAGGATTCAGACAAGGCAATGCACTGTTATGCAATTCCTCTAACCTTTGTATACATATTTGGGGGGTATTCTCAAGATTGGTTTTCTGCTTGGTTTGACAGATCTTCTGTCAAACCAAGCAGAGAACACACAATACAAACTTATGTAAAAAAAAGGTTATCTCGGCTTGGAACCAGTTGGCGCTTCAGTCGAATTCCATTTCGATTATACCTGTTAAATTTATATACAAAGCCTCTAACATCGTTCTTGAGAAGATAGTGCAAACTCCACCGTCAACACCAGAGGTACTATCTTCCAAAAGTCTGTTCAACTTCTAGCGTACGCTGCTGACAATGAAATAATGGGAAGAACACAGCGTGATGTCAATGGCGCCTTTGTGAGAACTGATACAGAAGCGGCAGAAATGGGTTTAGCGGTAAATGAGGGAAAAACGAAGTATATGCTGTCTTCGAGGAAGGACACCTAACACCGATGCCTCGGGCAGAACGTCACAATAGACACATATAACTTCGACGTCGTAGAGGAGTTTATTTACCTAGGCAACACGGGCACTAACACCAGCGCCGAGATCAGACGAAGAATAACACTTGCTAATCGCTGTTTCCTTAGGCTAAGAAACAAGAAAGTTATTGAGTGGAAGATTCCTCTCTCGAGCAACTATGGTAAAATTGTACAACACACTCATCATCCCAGTCCTGCTGTATGGTGCAGACAAAATCGGATGAAAGTGCCTTAGGCTGTTTCGAGACGAGTTTTTCGGGTCATCTTTGGCCCCGTGAACAGCGAACTTTACGGGTTGTACAACGACATAGACTTAGCCAGAAGGGTCAAGGTCCAGAGGCTCAGATGACTCGGTCATTTAGAGCGGATGGACATATATGCTCCGGCCCAGAAAGTCTTCGACACTATTCCCGAAGGACGTAGAAGAAGAGGAAGACCGCTTCTCAGGTGGCACACCAAACTGGAAGAGAACCTCAATCAACTTGGAGTGCAAAACTGGAGTGAGCTAGCTAGGGTAGGGACCGAGCTGGCTGGCTGAGATTGTTGATTGAGGCCCAAGTCCACAAAGGACTGTAGCGCCACCTTATGTAAGTAAGTAAGTAAGTTAAGGTAGTTTTTATATGGTCGTTTATTTTTGTACATAATTAAAATAACTTATTGTATAAAGTGACACAAAATATGAACGATCAAAAAAATATGGAAACAGAACCATGGAATCAGTTCATATCTGGCTGATGGTCATTCTGATTGGCATTGCAGAAGGAATTTCCTTCTCCTGACTTTTATCTTGTTTAAGACTAAAATTTTCTGACGAAAACGGAAGTAGTGTAAGAAACTGTTTCAGGTGAGTCTGACACAAATAAAAAAAGCCGTCAGTCGTCAACCCAAATCGTAAACTGTAAGGGATCCTCGACTATCTCCACACTACTACCCGACGTTGAAGACATTCTCCGCAGGGATTTGCTCGACGAAAGCCGTCGTGTCGTCGGCGTTGTGTCTCTGCTTGAATTTGAGATGCTGTCACTTAGTAAAATTACACTCTGATGACTAGGTCTCCGAATCGGCCTTGATCTAACTGAACGCGGCCGAACATGCATTATACCGCAAAGTTCACAAAGGAATCGAAACAGTTCAGACTTAGTTCTTGTATGGCTTCTCATGTGCAAATTGCGAATACTGTTTTGGGCATAACTTCGTGGGCAGAACTTGCATTTGAACGGTTTCTTCGTTGCATGCTTTTGCTTGTGTCTGGCCAATTGAATTGACTGATCAAATCTCTTGGAACAATGTTTACAAGAATACGGGTTTTTGCCGGCATGGTCCTTATGGTGTTGTGAAAGTTTCTTCGCAGAATGAAATGCCTTGGGACAAAGATCACAGATAAACGGGCGATAGCCCTTATGAGTTTGATAATGTGAATAGAGATTTCTTACAGTGACAAACGATTTGCGGCACTTTTTACACTTGAAAGGTTTGGTTTGGGCATGAAGCATAAGATGGTGTCGTAAGCAATTTTTGCCGAAGAATCCTTGACCACAAATGCTGCAGGTAAGTGGCATTTCAATGCTATTTTTATTGGCAGAGCATTCGTTCTTTTCCAAGTGAATGTTCAGTTTTTTCTGTTGGACGAAACCAGCTCCACATCGCATACAGAAATTTGCATGTACCCGTACTTTAAGGATATGTTCAGTTTGCTCTGCTTCGTCGATCGTTTGAAAATCGAACTCGAAGTCATCTGCAGCTGGATCCTGTAGACACTGCCTTTCTTCGTCCTGCAAAGATGTTGGTAAATTGGAAGTTGGATTGTTGCCATTTAGTGTTGAATCTTGAGTTTTGGTCGCATCATCATCTGTAAGATTTCCATTAAAATTCGGTTCTTCAATTGGAACCTCGCCATTCGTTTTATTTTCCTCTAAACTTTCTGTATCAGTCCACTCGTCGTCCGAGTCTATAACAAAACAAACAGTTGTTTGCGGGATTGCCGGGTCTTTCGCCATTTGTGGTTCAAAATGGACATTAATCTTAATGGGCAATTTTTGAACAAAGATTCAAAATGTTAACCCCTATGCTAGGTACTAGTGTTGGAACGTTTTTACAAAATTAAGAAGGACATTAATATTAGATTACTTTTTTACTTTAAAATTATAATAAATTTTTAGGGAAATTGCAAGAAAACAATATTTTGTATTTTGATTTCACAAATTTGTATTGTTATGACAGTTCACGACAGGGAAATGTGAGAAACTGACAGATAGGAGAATGCGCTTGTTTTATTTGACAAATATTTTTAGAGAGCTGCCAGCCTCAAAATTAAAGTGTTCAGGTTCACACAAGCAGTTAGAAAACGCTTGGTGTTAATGCATGTTTTATTATACTTCAATTACCCGATGGCTATAAAATTTGATAATACAAGACGGTAAGTGCCTTTGGCTTGGACTTTTCTTAATACGGGCTCCTGAATTTGGACACGAAAATGGTCTCAATCGATAGATACTAGTTATTTAAGCACAAATAAACTGTTTTTTTCTTAGGAAATAAATATTTCTATTTTTAATTAATTAAATAAAATTTGCACTTTCTGCACAGAATTCACGATTTAATGTCATTTTTAGTACCGGCAGACTGCGTATATTTATGGGAATTTTCTTAAATATTTCCCTTTGAGGACATTTAGAGTTTGCTAGCGTAGCCAGAGTCGTGCACCCACATCGAGGGTTAAAACCCCTTGAGCGGCGAAGCCGCCGCATATACTCGCTGTTTGCTAGCGTAGCCAGAGTTGTGCACTACACTGAGGTTTAAAACCCCTTGAGCGGCGAAAGCCAACCGCATATCGCACCCTCATAAACAATAGAGTGGATACACTCAAAAAACAGCATATTGAGAAAAAACGTTAGTGAAAAATTTCAGAATCAAACTTCTATCTATAACTTTTTTCAGAATAGGCTAAATTTTGATGTGGTAAACTGAATTAAATGAAAAAAAAACGAAAAATGTTTCCAAATTTATGTTTATCAAAAAATAAAAAAAAACACATTGTATTTTATTTACATAAATAAATCTCCTATTTTTCATTTTTATTTATTACCAAGGAAAAAAAATTAAAGGTTTAATATCGCTGAGACAGCGTTAAGTCCTGAAATAGCTCTATTTTCTATCAAACATACTTTTTAAATCAATAATGGGAAACAAGGACAAAAAATTAATATGGCGTTACTTTAAGAAGGTTTATGCTCCAGGCGGCCTCGCTCTTTGGAGACAGTGGATTGTGTTTCAGGTTCGTCCGTTTTTTTAAATTGTGGGGAAAAACTGATGAACGATGACAATGGTATCGAATTTTGCTGGCACAAATCTAATAAATCCTTCTTCTTCGCAAATTGAATCTTAGGTCGGGCCATCAGGATAGGAAAGCTTAGAGGTCACACAAGCTTTGGTTCAGTTGGTAACTTTGAAGGATTAAATGAATTCATCCGTAAATGAACAGGTTTATATTTTACGGACATTTGGTCGTTCTTTTTCAATTAAAAATTTCTTTTATGTCAGCCCATACAATTTTTTCATTCTCTTCATTTTTTATGTGAAAGTTCTTCACTGCTCTTGGAGTCAAGGTCCTTAAAATCAAGCACTTCGTTTTGTTTGAAGCTGGTGTACTTTATACAAAGGCTTAGTCCTTTTTTTTGCCAGTTGAATGACTGGCGACAAGTTGGTCACCACGTGAAAAATGGGACCTGATCTTAAGCATTTAGCCTTATGTTTTTCAATACGTGAATGCCATATTGTGCGCCTTCATTTTGGGTCTAGTCCAACAATCATAGAACTTTTTGAGTTATAGATTTTTCAGGTCGACAAAATTTGAATAACGGTTGGATTTAAGAATGATAACAAGTATTTGTTTTATGTTTTGTCCCGAAGCAATTGTGTCTGACCAAAATAATCAAATGATCTGATATTTAGGGACATTTGTTCAGGCAACATAGATTTTGAGGGCACGCTGGCAATTTCGTCGGACCCCCTATGTGCAATACCTTCGTGCCAAAGAAAAACAAAATGCCTTCGTTAGAACAAAGTTCAAAAATTGTGAAATTAAAGCAGAGAAGTCTTCGTTTATAGAAAAAAAGATGACTCATCGCCACATGGAACAGGGAATCACGGCCTGTAAGTCCATACAACGGCTTGTATTTTGTTGTTAAGCTCGCACTTAAGTTTGTCTTCATGTTTTCTTGCTTCCGGGACTATTCTTTTTCAGAGACGTGCTGTTGTGTTCATCCTGCATTCTAGTTTTCGCAACTCATTCGTATTTTCAAAATTCAAAAACAAGGGTAGCAATGTGTGCTTTTTTTAGGTTTATATTAAAAACCAATGTTGAAGCTTATAGTTGAAATTTTGTTCGTAAAAACATGCTGCTTTCACATTGTAAACACCGTCTTTCCAAGCATAGCTCTTTGTACATTCTGTACATTGAGCTTATACTCAAGCGCCATCTATATATCACGTTTCGGCTGTTGGCGAAGAAGTGCGATTCTATACGGCGGGGAAGCTTATTTTATGGCTTTTTATACGATCTTTTATTTTCTTGAGGAATTTGAAGACTTAAGTTGATTTGTATGGGGAAAAAGTCCCTCGTAAAGTCGCTTGAACTACATTATTTCAAAAAACTTGTGGATTTTGTGTTTCAATAACCTTACTTGAAATACCAAGGGTATTACAAAAAAAACTTTTTTACAGACGCGCAAACAGATATTTCATTGTTGTAAAAAATAATAAGAAATACGTTATTTTTAACGATTCGAACCCATCCCTTGTGTACCTGTATTTTGGATTGATTTGTTCAAATGCTGTTATTTATGTATTCTCTTTGTTTTGTGACGTTTCCAAAACTGCCCAAAGTTTTTTAAAATATCTTCCCTTACGGAAGCTAGTGAATTTTGTGGCACACTTGAAAGTGCAGCTTTTCTTCGCATCCCGGCTTCACAGACCTGAGGGAAATGGACTTTCTGTTTTAAGATTCGTTGTACGATTTTCCCAATTTGCGGGTTTTTTTGCTCATGTGTCGCTGCACCATGTCGGAGTTCGGGCACGTTTTCTCGTTCGAAAGGGTTGTCTTATTCTAAAAGGATATTAATTTTTCAGTTATTTTCTTGTCTTGATTAGTGAAGATGGGAACTCACTTCAAATTCCAGTTTCAAGTTTGATCAAGTTCATCCAAGGATCCATGGTCATTGTGGAGAACACAACGGATTTTCAGCATCAATTTGAGCCCATAATATCAGCTTCATTGTTGTATCCGTTCGAAAACAGGATAATATAATTGTCATGGCTCAACCCAACTTCAAACCCCGGAAACTCTTGAATCATACTGACGTCGATAACATCGCTAGCTCCAAAGCTGGTCCAACACTCCGTCGATCACGGTTTAAGGAGCAAAGTGCGGACACAGTTTTCCATTTACATTATATTAAAAATTAGTTGTGAAATAACGGTATATTATAATAAAAATATATTTCTTAAAAATCGTAGAATCCTACCCTGTCTCAAATATTTTCCATGTCTTCAACGAAAGTCTGCATACGATGTGATGCTGAGCTTACACACTGAATAGAAAGACCCACCATGTTATTTTTATCACTTTTCTTCTCTAAAATACCATGATTGTTAATGATAGATACCTTTTTTAAAATTGCCAAACTGCGACGCGTTTCCATTTTTTAAAACAATTATTTTTCAATTTATGCCTCTAGCACAAATGAAAACCGACCCCAGACTACTCTTTACGAATTATTCCAAGCCGAAATGAAAATTATCCGCCAAAATTTTGAATCTTGTCAAGTATTTAGAACTGGGAAAATAATATTTATTGGACACTTAGCACCATGTTCATCGTATTATTTAAAATTTAAAAAGGATTATTTTGGTGTTGGTTCGCTGTTTGTATTATATCAAGTTAAGCTTTTCACTTTGTCTCTTTATGGTTTTGGATTTATAATCATATGTAGACTGATTATTTCGTAATGTTTCTTTATTCGTCAATTTTTGGTTGTCGCGAACACAAATTTTTTAAAAATAATTGGTATTGGGTTTCCAAGTCTGATTTGTATCATGTTGCGATGATGAATACCTAACTATTTCTAGTGAAATAAAAAAGGAACATTTCGATAAAACCTTTTATTGCCCATTAGAGTACATCCTCAAATTTAAAATTTTAGTTAAATCGTTTTTTTTATTCGGAAAAATTTGTCATAACAGTCTATTTTTTCTTACTCTAAAACCGCAAGCCTCAAATCTATTTGTTATTTTGTAACTATAATTTTCTCATCCCTAACGCAAAAAATGACCATTTTTTGACTTATCGCTCTATGTTCTGAGGGTGCGATATACTCGCTGTTTGCTACAAAAAGCTGCATTGTGTAAAATATTATCATCTGCCAACACTAACATACTTCCACTATTTGACAGATAATCAAGAAAAAACAAAATAAAAAAACATATTCTAACCTCAAAGAGCCCGTATAGGAAAGTTAGGCTTGTGTAGTTCGCGAACGAACTAGTTCGATGAACTAGTTCACATTACTGAACTAGTGAACTAAGTTCATTTTTTTCTCGTTTAGTAGGTCATTTTAGTTCACTTTGTAACTTTGTAACTTGTGAGTAAGAAAATAATTCTGTTGCTCAGACTCAGACCCTCTTTTTTGTTCGGAAGAGAATTTCAAACTTCAAATGCCAGAATTTTTTGCAAGTTTCTATACGTGAGCGTGAGGAAAATAAAGGGGCCGACCCATAGAATCCGTCAGTGCGTTAGCGTTGACGATTTCAACTGACAGCACAATAGAATATACATTTTCTAATGAAACTGTCCCATAGCAACGCATGTGATGGAAACGACGGGTAGAGTTGCTCAACTTTCTACTTTTTGCGTCCGTTGATCCGTTGACAACTGAATTTGACGAGCAGTCAGTTTAATGTGTTCCCCCAGCAACAAGTAAAAGCAATGAATTATCAAAATTATGTGCAAAAAAATAGTTTTGACACGATTTTGTTATTTTGATTTAAATTTTTTTGTTCAGATTTGCGGATTTGGGAATAATTTTTACACCAAGCAAATGAGACTGTCAAAGTTTACAACGTATTCTATGGGACGGTTCCATCCGGCAAATACGTTGGCAGCAACGTATGCATTGACGATGACGGATTGACGGATTCTATGGGTCGTTCCCTTAAGCTGTGTATCTTGTTTGTTTTTACTTTTCTATGTGCCCATAGTACTTTGTAACCTGCTGTGAATATTAATGGCTGAATACAATGAGATGTAGCTGTAGCCCAAAAAAATCGCTGTTGCCAAAAACGTCATTAAAATCGCTTGCGTAGCGCAACAAAATAGGTAGCTGTCAAAATTCAAAATTGAAAATTTGACTGTGTTGTGAAACTACATATTAAGTTTGTGAATGCTTGAAAAAAAAAAACTGAAAAAATGATGAACGAAGAAGAAGAAATTGCATTTATTGCAGTAGATCTGATAAAAGTTGAAGTTTTACTACATATCAAGCTATAAGCTACAGGCTAAGCTGCACATTGTATTGCACTACATTTATTTTGTATCTTTCAACATTGACAGCGCAACAAACTACGACCACACTATTGTATTCAGCCAGTAGGACTTAATTTTTATTTTTTTTTTTTGTATATATAATAAAGTTTGTTTTTGTTTTTTGTCATTATTTGGTTTCATTATTATGGGAATTCATAATTTTCTTTTTTTTTTATTTTCGAACTAAATTGAACTAAAATGAACGAACTAGTTCAGTAACTTCATTTGAACTAGTGAACTAGATCACCTAAATGAACTATATCGCACAACATCTAGGAAAGTCGCCCCGTGCCTTTTCGCACCAGACGCGAAACAGTCCTGCAAAGCTTGACAAAAAAACCAGTCAAAACCAAAAAAGTGAAAGCGTAATTCATTCAAGAATCAAGATCGTATATATTTCTCCTTCTTTCTTCAAAGAGATGTAAAATACGAACTTACATTTGCTTTATAGACAGAGAAGGCAAAATAGGAGACAATAGGCCAGTTCCACCTAACAACATCTCACTGAGATCTCAATGTCACTTTGACTGAGGCAAAATCATTTGGTGGAACAAAATTCTCAGTTCTCATTGAGATAAAAGGTTACCTTACAAATTGTTGTTGTGCATATGTCAGTCACGTCAAAATAGCTGAGTGAGAAATCGAATCCAAAAAATTTTCATCTCAGAAATCTCAGAAAAAAATCTCAATTCTCAGCTGAGATTTTTTGTTCCACCTAAAAAATCTCTGAGATCTCTGAGATCTCAGTGAGATGTTGTTAGGTGGAACTGGCCTAATATTTACAAATGCAGGTTATAGGAAAAGCGAAAGTACAGACAAATATTATAGCGAAGACAAATATGTTCGCCTTTATTATAGCATCTCTGCATTTTATGTCCACGTTCAAGAGACTATCGGACACAGTATGAAATATCTTGGGTGTTTGTTGTTTTCTACTAAGTCCGTAGGCTTTAGAATTCGACCTATTTTATAGGAAACTAGCAGACCATGTGAACCTCGTCTCGTCACCCTTTAGAGCAAATCTAGAATTATTATAATTAAAACAGATATTGTTAAAGTGCAATGTGATTTGTTTGAATCCAATTGAAATAGAGAACTACATATCTGAATTTTTCCAAGCTTTACACCTACCTTTTTGCTTTCATTAAAGCATGCAGTAAAATGCAAATTTCGTTGAAAAATTCAACAAATTCCCGATCTTCCGGTGTGTTTTTCAGAATTCCATTCAGCTTTCGTTTGTCCTTCTTATTTGCTGACTATCCCGTAAGATTGTACCAACAATTTGTTTTTACTCAGTCTATATCTTACATACTTACTAATAGTGGCGGTACAGTCCAAGTCGGAATAGGGCCTCGTCCAACAAATGTCTCCAGCCAGCTCGGTCCCTAGCTAGCTGTATCCAGTTTTGCACGCCAAGTTGGCTCAGGTCCTCTACCACCTGTGTGCTCCACTTGAGTCCCGGTCTTCCTCTTCTTCGACGTCCTTGCGGGTTGGATTTGAAGACTCTACGAGCCGGAACAATATTTTCCATTCGCTCAACATGACCCAACCATCTAAGCCGTTGGACCTTAACTTTTCTGGCTAGGTCAGTGTCACTATACAGCTCGTACAGTTCTTGCTTGAATCTTCGTCTCCATTCTCCATTAATGCAGACCAAAAATCACTCCAAGAATTTTTTTTTCTCAAAGCAGCCCAAAGCGTTTTCATCGGATGTTGTCATGGTCCATATGTCTGCACCATACATTAGGACCGGGGTGATAAGGGTTTAGTAGAGCGTCACTTTAGTGGCTCGGGAGAGGACTTTACAAGGAATGCCAACAACTCACCAACCACTTCTTCGCCACACGTAGTAACGAAGAAGATAAAGTTATCTCGGGCTACCGTTAAGGGTCACCAAGTCGCTATAGCTGATTATGGTAAACCCACACGTAGACTAACCGAAGACGAATGGCAACTCCTTGAACTAAGGATCCTTGAGGAAGTCAACGAGGCTATCGTTAAGAGTAGGCAAGTGCCACTCTTCGGTAACCTCACGACAACCCATGGTTTCAAGGTGTTGAACTGTGAAAATGACGTGACTCTCGAGTGGCTCCGAGAATTTATTAAAAATACGTCAGCTCCATGGCTAGGCGCTGATCTTCGCCTTATCGAGGTGAAAGAGATTAAAGAACTGTGCAGACCGGTAGGCAAACTAGTGGTCAAAGGCCCCGCCATCCCCAGCGAACGGCTAGAGAGATACATCCTATCTCTGAATAGTGATCTCCTAAGCCAAGACTGGGAGATTATAAAAACAGAAAAAACCAAAGAAGGTACCGAGGTGGAAGTTAGGCTGACTCACAAAGCCATTCCACTTCTCAGGAAAGCAGACTTCAAAGTGCGTGTCGGGATAACTCGATGCAAGTTGAGGTTGATTGCCAACAAAAAGAAACAGGTTAGTAAAGCGTTGAACGAATACTTTATTACATGATGGAATTGAGAATCTTACAAATCAATCTCCAACACAGTAAAGCCGCCAGCGCTAACCTAGTCTACCTCATGGAGAGTAGACAATACGATGTAGCCCTTATACAGGAACCCTGGGTATCAGGAGGCAAAATCAAGGGACTACATTCAAGAGAACTTCTGCTGTACAAGCCCAACCTTGACAGCCAAAACAGTAATCCCAGAACTTGCATAGTAGCCAGGAAACAGTCTAATCTTTTTCTTCTGACTACTTACAGCAATATTGACCAAACAGCGGTAAAACTGGAGCGAGAAGGGCTCCCATCGCTCATTCTCTCATCCACGTACATGCCGTACGACAGTACAGAAGGACCACCAGCTGATATCACAAACCTATTGATATCCTTTGCAAGTAAGAACAAGTTTGATGTAGTCGTAGGGTGCGACTCCAACTCACATCATGTGCAGTGGGGAAGCACCGATACTAACACAAGGGGCGAGTCCCTTTTTGAATACATTATCGATAACAACCTTCTAGTAGCTAACAGAGGTAACACTCCCACTTTTGTTACAAAAAACCGTAAGGAGGTACTTGATATTACCCTAACAAGCAACTCAGACACTTGTCAGGTAGAACAGTGGAAGGTACTAGACGATGCATCTTTCGCAGATCATCGTCTGATTGAATTCTGTATCCCTGACATTAAGCAGGAAAGCAAGCCTTTTAGAAATAACAGACGCACCGATTGGCACGTCTTTAACAGTGAAATTAGTAAGAACATAGGTCAGCTTAGTACTGATACAAATCTTAATACAGTTAGTTTAGATGAATTAACTGTGGAATTCACGGGAATTCTGCGGAACGCCTTTGACAAAAGCTGTCCACTCATTACAACGGCGAAGAAATACAATAAACCGCCCTGGTGGACCTCTGAGCTTAGTAACATTAGAAAAGAAACAAGGAAACTTTTCAATAGGGCTAAACGCACTAGACTAGAGAGCGACTGGGAAAACTATAAAACCAGTCAAAGAAAATTCAAAACTGAAACTCAAAGAGCGAAACGCTGCTCTTGGAGAAACTTCTGCAGTAGCATTGAATGTACAAACCATTCAGCGAGACTAAGGAAAATACTCTCCAAAGTAAGCACACCCATAGGCTCCCTAAAAGGACCTAATAATCAATGGACAGAGTCCTGTCAAGAAAGCCTAAAACTCCTGGTCCAAACACACTTCCCAGGATGTAACGCAGGCTCAAATAACGAGTCAACAAACAACTTATACTCGGTACTTGAAATCCCTAGGGAAATTATAACGAAAGATAAGCTAATATGGGCTATTAACTCATTCTCTCCTTATAAATCCCCAGGCCCTGACGGCATCTTCCCCTTGATGCTGCAAAAAAGCAGTGAAATAATCACTCCACTTCTGATGAACATATTCCATAACAGTCTTAAGTTAGGATACGTTCCGAAGGCTTGGCGTGAAGCCAAAGTCGTCTTCATACCAAAAGCTGGCAAGCCCAGTCACACAGAACCAAAAGACTTCAGACCTATCAGTCTAACCTCTTTTGCACTCAAAACACTTGAGAGATTAATCGATATGCATATCCGTAGCAACTTAAAGCCGGAATCCATATCACCATTTCAGCACGCCTATACAAAAGGCAAAAGTGTAGAAACAGCCCTACATTGCGCAGTTAGAACAATAGAGAAGTCGCTTGCGGTAAAAGAATATACCCTAGCTTCTTTTCTTGATATCGAAGGAGCATTCAATAATGTCCACAACAGTGCCATAGAAAAAGCACTCACTGACCTTAAAATAGAACCTACAATTATAAAATGGATCACGTGTATGTTGAAAAGCAGACAAATCCATTGTGAACTAGGAAACTCTGATATTAAGATGTACACATCTAGAGGGACTCCACAAGGCGGAATCCTCTCACCTCTTCTCTGGACTTTGGTGATGAATGAAATTCTCATCAAACTCAAGAATAGTGGTGTCAGAGTTATAGCATATGCCGACGACCTAGCGCTTCTGGCAACGGGTAAATACCTGACCACAGTAAGCGAACAATTAGAAGGCGCTTTAACTATGGTCAGTAACTGGACCAAGAAATGCGGTCTCAAGGTCAACCCCCTGAAAACGGAATTGGTACTTTTCACCAACAGAAGGAAAATACCTTCTTTTGAAACACCAAAAATCGATAACACCCCACTTATAATTTCAGAAAAAGCAAGATATCTCGGAGTTATCTTGGACAAGAAACTCAACTGGGGTCAAAACATACAAGAAAGATATAAGAAATCCATGATTGCACTCTACTCGTGTAATAGGATTCTGGGAAGAAATTGGGGGCCAAATCCTAAGATAATCATGTGGATGTACACAGCCATTGTTAGACCCATTCTAACTTATGGCAGTTTGGTTTGGTGGCAAGCTCTGGAGAAATCCACGAACCTAAAAACCCTTACCAAAGTACAAAGAATGGCATGCATTAGCACTACGGGGGTGATGAGGACTACCCCAACTGCGGGCCTCGAAGCGATCCTAAATCTCACCCCTATAGACTTATTCGTACAAGAATCAGCAGCAAACAGCGCTCTTCGACTTAGTCAGACAAATATTTGGAGATCTAATCAAAAAGGCCATACCACAATTCTTACAAAATACGTTGGCAACAATGTTTGTACAGATTACATGACGCCTTATTTAGACTTCAATAAAAATTTTACTACTAGCTTCCCCAATAGAGAAGATTGGGAAAACAGTGTACCACACACTAATGAATCGAACTTTACCATCTTTACTGATGGTTCGAAAATGATTACTGGAGTAGGGGCAGGCTCTACTCAGAAAATCTTAGCCTTGCTAGTTCTTCAGACTTCCCGACCATAGCAGTGTCTTCCAAGCTGAGATCTTGGCAGTGAAAAACGCTGCTAATCAAATATCCATGATGGCGATATCACACGCTGATATCACCTTTTTCATTGATAGCCAAGCAGCAATAAAAGCGATCTCTGCCACGCAAATCAAGTCAAAGCTTGTTTCTTGCTGTCGCGAAGAGCTAAGGGTTCTTGGTATGCAGCATAACGTAAGACTCTGCTGGGTTCCCGGTCACAGTGGTGTGCCAGGAAACGAAAAAGCGGATGAGCTTGCAAGAGAAGGGTCGGTACTTGATCCCTCTCTCATAGACCATAACATCAGAATCCCTCAATGCGAATTAAAAAGAAATATCAGTAAAAATATCATTCAAAAAGCAAATGATAGATGGAACCTACTAGAAACCTGCAATAACACCAGGAAACTCTGGCCTTATTATGACAAGAAAAAATCTGATAAGATTTTACTTCTCAAAAAACCGTCCCTAAGATCCCTCATAAGTGTGATAACTGGACATAATCTACTCGGCTACCACAAAAAGAAGATGGGGCTTAGTACAGATGACATATGTAGAGGCTGCGGCGATGAAGAAGAGCACGAAAACACAGCTCACTTCCTATGCCACTGTCCAGCACTCTGCCGTACTAGATTAAAATTTTTAGGCAACTATTTCTTTAATGAACTAGAAGAATTATCTGAACTCCCAGGCAATCGCCTACTGAACTTTGTCAAGTCCACCAAATGGCTCGACCAACCATAGAATTCATAGGTTAAATCACTTTTTCAGAAGTTACAATACTTCAGGGTATCACAAAGGATCTATATTGATCTAAGTGTGATGGTAACAAAATCAACCGTCAGCCCATATAACCTAACCTAACCTAACCTAATGTCAAGGAAGCAGCGATTGGAAAGAGTGATTCTTCGTTTGATTTAAGCGATGATGTTGTCTGAGTTTATAGCAGATCCTAGATATACATACGAAGTCCTTAACTACCTCGAAGTTTAATCTGTCTATGCTGACGTTTGCTCCAAAACATCGATGTTGGTTCTCCTTTCTTGTTGACAGCATTAACTTGGTCTTGCCCTCGTTAACCGCTAGACCCATCTTCCTAGCCTCCGTTTCAAGACTCACAAACGCTCCACTGATATCAAGCTGTGTTCCTCCAATTATGTCAATGTTGTCTGCGTATCCTAGTAGCTGGACGGACTTTTGAAAGATTGTGCCTCTCGTGTTGACGTTGGAGTTTCGCACAATCTTTTCAAGAATGATGTTAATGAAATCGCCTGACAACGCATCGCCCTGTCTTAAACCTTTTTTGACATCAAATGCATCCGTTAGGTTTTTTCTGACCAGGATGGAACAACATGAGTTCCCCATTGTCATCTTGCACAGACGGACGAGTTTTTCTGGGATGCCAAAACTAGACATTGCTCTGTATAATTGGTCTCTACGTGGTCTGTTAAGGGACCTAACATTCCAAGAGCGAAACCGAAATTCGTTATCCTTAAATTGTTTGCATGGGCCGCTGTCACTTATTCCGTCCGTATCCGAGGATTGTTGGTGTTGCTGAACCATGTCTTCTTTATGTGGCCGGGCAGTGACCCCGACGCACGACCCCCAACTTTGAGAGCCAGGTCTTTAGTTTAACTCTAAGCCGAAGAGCCGGCCCAACCGCCTCTAATAGGCCTGGGCTACGAATAAGTCATAGTAGCCTTATAAGGTGTTCACTAAGTACTTCATCCTGACTGGAACTGTTGTTGTGGACGCTTGTGTCCTCTTGAATACACTTGTCTACCCTTCGAACATCAAAGACGAAGTTTGCGACTGGTACGAAGAAAACATCTTGAGATCGTTGTTTTTAGGACTTCGTATACGTAGCCAACATGCAAGAACCGAATCCTTATAACCGCTTTTTAGTTTTGTAGTATAAGCTTTGCATATGGAATTTATAGTAGTTGCAGGCTCATGAATCGACGACAGCGACGTCCGGAACGCGATACAGAACTAAAATCTTGTATATAGAAAAACTGACAGCGCCAAGACGGGACGACTCTCCAACCAAATATTCTCGAGGCTGAAAATACTATAAATTCCATATACAAAGGTATAAGTTCAAAACAATATTTAAAATATGTGAGAAAAATAATATTTTACCCAATGATATTGAAAGAAAAAGAAAGTCTAAAACATTGTCCCCTCTAACTTAAAAAAGAAACGATATAAAACATTTGATTAAATTAATAGAGAAATCATTATATTATACGTTTACAACAAAAATATTTTGAAAATTTTCGACTAATTATTTTTTTGTGATTTTCGTCAAAAAACGATATTTTAAGTACCTACAAACCATGCTATCCTAGTCGTACAAGACACACTTTTCCGGTTATAAATGTGGGATTGAGGGGCAAAGGGATACAAATTATAACACGACCAATTTATTCTAAAGTTAAGTTTTAATTCAGTTAAATTTAATATTAAAATAATACACAATACAATATTTCAGTTCAAGGTTAGATTAAGTTTTAATAGAATTGAAGTTTAATGAACAATCAGAATAAGTTTTACACAATTTCAGTTTCAGTTTTACATAATTTCAGTTTTAGTTTTAATTTTGTAAAAAAAATACTACTTTAAGTTTTATTTAAATAGAATTTAAGTTTATCGGGATTTAGACGTAGTTTAAGTTTAATCGTGTCGTAGCGTTTCCTTGTGGCTCGTCGCGTTGCAAACTCATATCGTTCTCTTGTTTCTTCGGCTTTTTATTCTAAGTCTAGCTGTTATTCACTGAGTCCGTTTCTCGTTTCTTGTGTAAGTGTGTATGTATAATTAGGCTTTTATGATTTTCATACCATTGAAGAATGCCTAATAAAATGTAGGTACTTGTCTCTGAAAAGCATTTCAACTTGTACAAACAAAGTGATAAAAGCTTGCCACAAACAATCTTTTATAGTTGAAGACGGCAGCGAATGAATTTCTTTTTGGGAATCAACGGTGGCGTCTTCAGTTCCAGTTAAGCCGAACTACTTGGTGAACACCTTTACGGGCTACTTCGACTTATTTGAAGCCCAGGCCTATACTTGGAGTCACATCAAGTGCCTGGTAACTCCAAGTGGGTGGTTGTATGTCAAGAATTTAGTTGCGAAGCAACAACAGGCCTCGGAAACGGATGGATATGCTGAATTTCGGATATGCACGTGGAATGTTAAGTCTCTTAATAGACCGCGTGCTGCCGAACAATTAAAGGAGACTGTTAAAAAGTAGACATTACCGCTATCAAGGAAATGCGATGGGATGGAACGGGCAAAAGGAGGATGAAAAACTGCGACATTTAATATGGTGATTGTTACCGAGGGTAAAAAGTCTTGAGCTTCAAACGTGTAAGCGAACGCATCACGATAATCCGTATCGAGGCTAAATTCGGCAACATTAGCCTAATATGCGCGCATGCCCCACACAGAAGAGAAAAAGGACGATACCAAAGACGAGTTCTACTAGCTCCTTGAAAAACGTAAGGGCAATGTCCAAGCATGACCTTAACGATCTTAACGCAAAACTGGGAAAAGAGGACGTCCTTGGTGGAACAGTCGGAAAGCACAGCCTGCACGACACCACTTCCGATAACGGATTCAGGCTGATCGATTTTGCTGCGGGCGAAATGTTGTGGTAGCAAGCACCTGGTTTCCACATTTTAGATGTTCCAACTTTCCGAGGAGTTAACATCGTCTTGGACCACTACCTCGTCGTAGCCAAGGTAGTCCTACGAATATTCCGCAACGGTCAAAACAAGTAAATGCTGCAAGAAAATTCGACGTCGTACGGCTAAAATCGCAAAAGATCGCCAGATTCATCTCTGATCGAGTGCCAAGTAACCTCTTAAGGATTCCTATACCGCCAACATCAAGTATCGAAAACCAGTGGCAACATTGCCAGAAAACAGTTAGAGATGCCGCCTCTAATGGCTGGGTTTCACACAGCCACCAAAACGAAACTCCTGGTTTGCTGAAGAATGCAGGCAGGCTCATGCAGAAAAGCAGGAGGCATACAAAGCGGCGCTGCATAGAAGGATAAGAGCTGCTCGTGAGCTCTACGAGCGAAAGAGAAGAGAGGAACGCCGGCTTCTCAGGAGAAAAAAGAGAGAGTATGAGAAGCGTCAGATTCAGATCAATGATGTTGGGAGAACCAACAGCAGGAATGAAGTTCGGAGGTTTTATCGAAAGGTTAAACAGCTGCAGAGATAAACATCATAGTAGAATCGTGGAAAGACCACTTCTGTAGACTGTATAACGGCGACGACGAACAAAACACCGCCGTCAGACAGGAGCCTTTCATCGGACACGATGGTAGCTAACAATTCAGTGAACCCGACCTAGAAGAAGTGAAAACCGCAATATCACGGGTGAAATCCAACAAATCCGCTGGAGCAGATGAACTAGCTGCCGAGCTATTCAAAACAGCAGTCGACGAGCTAGATAGGAGCATGCACCAAATCATCTGTAAGATATGTTCATAGGAAAGCATGCCCGGTGAATGGAACCTCAGCATTGTTTGCCCGATCCTGAAAAAGGGAGATCCGCCAACTACAGAGGAATCAGTCTACTTAACATCGCCTACAAGATCCTCTCTGCCGTAATATGTGAACGTCGCTGAAGCCTTTCGTCAACAATCTGATTGGTCCTTATCAATGTGGCTTCAGGTCAGGAAAGTCAACCATCGACCAAATTTTCACGTTGCGGCAGATCCTGGAAAAGACCTATGAACTCCAAATCGATACCCACTACCTTTTCATCGATTTTAAGGCCACGAATCTATAGAGACGAACTGTATAAAGCTATGTCTAGTTTTGGAATCTCTGCCAAGCTCGTTCTTACTTACTTACTTATGGTGCCGCTACAGTCCAGGTCGGACCAGGGCCTCACAAAACAAACTTCTCCAGCCAGCTCGGTCCCTGGCTAACTGTCTCCAGTTTCGCACGCCAAGTTGGTTCAGGTCCTCTACCACCTGTGTGCTCCACCGGAGTCGCGGTCTTCCTCTTCTGCGACGTCCTTCCGGGTTGGATTCGAAGACTCTACGAGCCGGAGCATTGTTTTCCATTCGCTCAACATGACCCAACTATCTAAGTCGTTGTACCTTTACTTTTCTGGCTAGGTCAGTGTCGCTGTACAGCTCGTACAGTTCTTGGTTGAATCTTCGTCTCCAATCTCTATTAATGCAGACAGGACCAAAAATCACTCGAAGAATTTCACGCTGAGCCATCAAGGTTGACAACGAGCTTACGGAATCTTTCGATGTCAAAAAAGGATTCAGACAAGGCGATGCACTGTCGTGCGATTTCTTTAACATTGTTCTTGAGAAGATAGTGCAAAACTCTACCGTCAACACCAGAGGTACTATCTTCCAAGAATCTGTTTAACTTCTCGCATACGTCGATGATATTGATATAATGTGAAGAACACAGCGTGATGTCAATGGCGCCTTTGTGAGAATTGAGACAGAAGCGGCAAAAATGGGTTTAGCGGTAAATGAGGGAAAAACGAAGTATATGCTGTCTTCGAGGAAGGACACCCAACACCGACGGCTCGGACAGAACGTCACAATAGACGCAAGCAGACGAGATCAGACGAAGAATAACTTGCAACCGCTGTTCCTGGCTAAGAAAGCATGAGTGGGAAACGCCCTCGAGCAACTAAGATAAAACTGTATAACACCCTCATCATCCCAGTCCTGCTGTATGGTGCAGAAGCATGGACCTTGACAAAATCGCATGAAAGTGCCTTAGGCTGTTTTGAGGGGAAAGTTCTTTGAGTCATCTTTGGCCCCGTGTGCATTTAAGGGGAATGGCGAAGAAGATACAACAGCGAACTTTACGGGTTGTACAACGACATGTCAAAGTCCAGAGACTAAGATGGCTCGGCCATTTAGAGCGGATGGACACCAATGCTCCAGCCTGGAAAGCCTTCGACACTTTTCTCGAGGGACGTAGGAGGAGAGGAAGACCGCGACTCAGGTGGCGCTCTCAAGTGGAAGAGGACCGCAATCAACTTGGAGTGCAAAACTGGAGTGTGCAAGCTAGGGACCGAGCTAGCTGGCGGAGACTGTTGATCTAGGCCCAAGTCCACAACGGACTGTAGCGCTACCTTAAGTAAGTAAAAGTAAGTGAAGCATTTACTTTCAATTTTTACATTAAACCTGAAGTAAATTAATTTACACTAGTCGACCCAGCTCTCGAAATTCAAGTGCCAGTTTAATAAGTATTCAGCGAAATCGGTCAAGTGGTATTTAAATAGGATTGGAAAAGCTTATAAAAAACTTAACAAAATCTGAAAGTGGGTAAAATTCTGTAGAAAAATTACGATCGTTTTGGCATGGAATAAAAAAATCAATTATGGTACGTTCAATTAAAAAAAAAAAAAAACAGAAACGAATAATATAACAAACCAAACATACCCTATAAACGAGAAAGAGAATAACGCATCTCTTAAGACTTCTTGACTCAAAAAACTGTTATACTCCCTTAGAATTTGAGTTAAGAGAATTATCGTTGAGAGCGCCCGAAAAAATTCACCACTTTATTTTCTCTTAAAGTAAACCATCTATGAAGAAATAAATTCTTATCAGCTCATGAATTCACTATTATCAAATGTTATCCTAATTAGATTTCTGTGATATAACAACAATTCATCCAAACAGGTCGCCTCTTATCAACTAGAAATTATTTGTACACGGCCAGTGCTAGTGCTAACTTTGTTGAGCTTTTTAAATAATGTTTCATATTCATACTTATGGAAGGTGATATCAAATTTGCTCTTATCAAACTCTTTGGAATAGAAGGCGTTTGTTATAACCACTAGGTCATAGAACTTTGACTTAGTAGTAAATAGTATCAGTGGTGTTACTAAAAAAATAGACAAGCGATTGATATGTATAATGAAAGCGAAAACGTCCTCCAAGGGATCGAATAAAATAATATTTTGCCATCTCATGAGCATAGTTTACATCGATTAACGGTAGCTGGTTGATAGCGTGTCGACTAAACAGAAATGAACAACCCTAATGCTATATGCCGGCATTAGAAAATACCTTCCATTCCAAGACAACAAAAAAAAATTAATAAGAAATGTAGGATACATTTTCCCTCATTCTCATTTCGAATTTTCCTATTCACCACGGAAAAACACTTTTCCTATTCATTCTCATATGATAAACTCAATTATTCACCGCACAGCATTCGTTCGTTTCGTTACAACAGCACCAAGCAGCACAACGCACTTCCACTAAACACCCAACAGAAACACCACCAAAACCGAAACCCAGCGACAGAGCACAGTTCATCGTTTTGGTTTTTGTCGTCTTATTTATTTCAGAAATTATTTTGTGGTGAATAGTAATGCACAACTGAAACCGACTGACTGAATCCACAAGATTGTTTGAACGAAAAAAAAAAAAACATAATGAAAGACATTTGGTTGGTGCTAGCTTGCTAGCACAGCACTTTACTACACCAGTGTAGATGAACAACGTTTAGTCAGTTTTCGACCGCGATATTGGATGTTTGGTCGTTTTCGATACGCTTCGCGACCCAAAAAGAATTCAGAATCATAATCCATTTCTGTTTCCTTTCTTTTTTTTTTGAATTTTTTTCAGTTGAAAAAAAAATTGTAGTTTTTTACAAAAAAAAAAAAAAAAAAATTCTCACCGATCGAACATATAAACTGGGGTTAAAATCGGTATCATCTTTTGTAATCTCGTATCCGATGGAAATAATATTTATTAACGATGTACTTTAAGTTTAAATATAAATGATTTTTTTTCTTAATGAAAAAAATTAATTAAAAGTGAAGTTTATTCGGTTTTTGCTGGAGAAGAAAAATTCCGCAGTGAAATCTAACGAAAAAGTGTATTGAGAGATAAATATTGACCCGTTCATAAAAGATAAAATATCTTTTCACACCTGAAATCAAGATACAGCGAATAATTTTTTTGGTAATAAAATTAAACAAAAATTATTAAGTTATTTAAATAAAAAATTATTACGCAATCAAAGAGATTCGATTCAGTGTTAAAAAAACGGTTATGATGTTTTCTATTTATTAACGAACTTATTAACTAATATTGCTTAATTGTTTTTCGTTAAAAGTATCTGAAGCTGATTAAAGTGTATCTGTGGCGAATTTTTGCCGGTGCGGTGTGTGCTAACAGTTAATTTGAGTTTTTTTTTTCGATTTTTCTTGTTCATTTTAATTTTACCGGCAAACTTGCGAAAACTATGTAAGGTAGTCAAATGCTTTGGAATTATCATAGGCGGAAGCTTTTTTGCCGGCTTATTTGTTTTTTTTTTTTGTGTAGAGGGTGGCAAACAGAGAATAGTCGTGGTGACTGATTGTGTTTTATATCATCACTTGGAATTGAGATAGCTCAAAAGTATCTCCCTTAATGTATGGGTTCCGGATACAAAATTCCTTGAGATAAAGATGTGCTTTCTTTTATTCGATTTGTTTGAGAGATGTTAGCAAACTTTTTTTCTTTTTGGTCCACACACCTTCTCAACCTCCTCCACCTGAATTCGTTGCCAACAAATAGAAATCTATTTTTTTTTCTCTCAGAGTGAACTCTGCCGCTTTACGCATGTGAGTTGTGAGTTGAGGTTGAGGAAAGGATTCAGTCAGATTAAAATTTTTTTGTTTCATGAAATTCAGATCAGTTCTTTTGTTTTGCGGTGGATTACGGTTCAGTGTCTAGAGAGGTACTTATTTTATAGTAACGTTGTTGTCGTAGTTTAGTATTCGTCAAATAATGCAGATTAGATTGAAATTTATTTTCGTGTGGTGTAGAATAAATGGGAGCACCAACATGCGTTGCGGCTTTGGCGTGTAGTGTTGTGAGGTGATCGTAGTTCGCAACGTATAGCGTTGAGTGGTATCATGGAAAGATACGCGTAATTTTGCAGTATAGTTGCCGCGCCGCGCACGCAACTCATGAAAAATAGGCATAAGCTATGTTGTATTAATTTTGCAATACATAACAAGAGAGAGGGACAGTTTTTTTTTTGTTAAATGAGTAAGCTTAGTTTGGTTGTTGAGGGTTTCGCTATCGGGTTCTCTTTTTTTCTTTTCATTCAGCACACATCGCGTAATATACAGCAAAAGATATAAATGATTAGGTACACTTATCTATTTCGATCGGTTTAAACTTTTATTTTCAATTCTATCCATTGACTCTGTTTTGTATCTTTTTTTTTGTTCGTCGTTTTTTTTTTAATTAACATGAAATACAAATGTTGACGGTGAATCTTCGAGTTTTTTTGGTTTTCATTTTTTTCTTCGAGTGAACTAAATATTTGAAATAAAAAAGTGGTTATACAATTGTTTCCGGTTAAGGGGAGTTCGAGGTGAAAATTTCGCTGAGATCGTCTTAAGAATTTCGTTCTCGAGATGTGATTTTAAATGTAAATTAAAATTACTATAGTTAAACTTCCCTTATACCTATTTTCCTAATTTTTAAAAAGAAAATCCGTGTAGTGTATGAAAACTTGTGCCTAGAAAATCAAAGTTCTTAAAGTGAAAACAGTGATCTTAAGAAATTATTTTGAAAAAAAAAATAAGAAGTAAAAGTGATTACTTACTTGCGTGACTGGTGAATTATAAAAATAAAAAAATATTTAAGTCACATAAATTGCAAAAAGAAATATATTTTCTTGAAAAAAAAAATCATTAATTTGTGCTTTTGATGGTGCTTTTGTTAACGTTATTTATGGTATGTTGACGACACTAAATTTATTCCTTTTTTTTAAATTTTTTTCTTGAATTTTGTTGTAAGGTTTACTTTTATACACTTTCTTTGTTGATGCATAATGTTAATTTAAAAAGGGAAAAGAGTGTTCCTGAGAGAGAAGAAAAAAGTTGATTTTTATTAAAACAAAAAATCGTTTGTCTACCTACAAAATTGGGAAAAACGTATTACATGTTTGAGTATTTTTCTATTTTTCTTTCACTTTCAAGTCTATTGATATGTTTACTTGCGACATATAGAAAAACAATACCTACATGGCAAGTATTGCATTCCTACAAAAAAATTGAGATTTTGATGAGATATGATATTATGATGATAGAGAAGTCGAAAAAAGTGGGTTCGGCGATTCCGTCTGTCTGTCTGTCCGTAAACGCACCTACAGCACCTTAACCACTGGTCCGATTGACTTTAAACTTGAAAATTAGAGGTTTGAGTGAAAATCCATCTCTATTTATTTTTATTTTTTTTTTAAGATCAAAATTTAGGCTAGACTCCATCCAATTTTTTGGCCAAAAATCAAAAGATTCAATTTTCTCTAAAACGGCTCCTACGATCGATTTGTTTTAAAACTTCCACTAATATACTAATATATTTTATGTCAGAAAATATATTTTTGTATTGCTCCAAAACGGTACCTCCCATAGATCCCTTTTTTTGTTATAAGATTTTCTTGAAAAATAAAGTCCGATCAGCGTTTTTTCTAAGAGTACGTATTCGTTGCCCAAATAATATTTTGTTTTCAAAAAAATTTCAAAAATTTTTTTGTATTTTTAAAAAAATAGTTCTTAACTTTTTTTTTCAAAATTATGTATCTCAAAAACGGATCAATATTAAAAATCGAAATTTACTCATAAAATGTATATTTACATATTCTAAAATACTGCATATCCAAAATAATTTTAAGACATTTTTGAAGATTTTATATATAAAAAATCAATTTAAGAAAAACCCGCTCCTAGGATTTTTTTTAAATGTGAAAAATCAACAAATTTTTAAGAAATCATATGACATCATTTTTTTTCAGCTTGAATCTATTTTTGAGATACATATTTCAATTTAAATTTTCATTTATGAATTTTTTTTAATTTTTGTTTTGTTGATTTTCTTTATGAGTTATATTTTGCAATGTCCGTGGCTTAGTTATAAGGTGCGTTGGCTGCTAAGCAGAACGTGTCGTGGGTTCGAATACTACTCGTGCCTATAAAAGCTTTTATTTCATCTTTCAACTGAAACTTCCAAGAGTATCAATCTGTCATGAAAAAGTGTTTCTCAACTTTGCCGTTCGGCGTTAAATTATAGGTCCCCTCATTTCTTCACACGCACTCAGAGAATCGTTGATGGGAGTAAGCCACTTAGGCCTTGGCTCTTCAAGAGTTGTCGCGCCACTCTATTTTTTACATTTTTTTTGAGTTATAATTTGGAATAAAGGAGCAAGTTCGTACGACCCAGTCGTGCACATTTTCTTAACGAAAAAAAATCTTTTGTCTAAAACATTCAGATTTTTATTTTTTTTTTTAAATCTGTGAAAAACAACATTCGATTTTTTAAGTTTTTTTTTTGTTTTTAAGTACTAATATTGAGTTAACAACTTTTATGGATATTGATATTTATTCATCTTTATCTTTATCTTTACTACTGTAAAAGCTGAAGAGTTTGTTCTTTCTGTGTTGGATAATCCATTAATCGAGGAAGGCTTTAGGCTACTTTAAATTTAGCTGTGACCAATAAGAGCAAAGAATCAGTGGAAAATGTGGAAAAAACTGCAAAAAATGTTAATTTTTCTGCGTTTTAACGCGCTTATCTCAGGAACTGCTTAACCAAATTGAACAATTCTGTTAACGTTGAATGGTGCATTTATCGTAAAAGCTCTGAAGCTGTATAATATTACGCTGCGACCAATAGAGCGAAGCGTCAGTGAAAAATGTTGAAAAAATGGCAAAAAATAATCATTTTTGAAGACTTCTGTTGTTTGTTTGAACGTGCTGATCTCAGGAACTACTGAATCAAATCGAACAATTCTTTTTGTGTTGAATAGTTCACGAATTATGGAAGGACTTAGGAATCAGTGGAAAATGTTTAAAAAACGGCAACAAATTATGCATTTTTCTGATTGTTAGAACGCGCTTATCCTAGTAACTGCTAAATAAAACTGAACATTTCTATTTGTATTGAAAAGTCCATTTATCGAGGAAGGGTTTAAGCTATACAATATAAGGCTTATAAGTAACGAATAATAAGAGTAAAGCATCAGTGATAAGTGTAACTAAAACGGGAAAAATTATACATATATGAAGGCTTCGAGTTAAGAACAATTTCGATTTAAAGAGGGTCCACTGTTTTTTTTTTGTTAAATAACTTCGCAACAAAATTCCCATGCGGGCATGATGCACAAGTTGAAGAGGCAACTCTGGCCGGTGGATGAGGTAGAGGCGGACGAAGTCGCGGCCAACCTGCTAGTTCGAAATAAAATTGCGTAATATTTATTTAAACACGATTTTAAATTCCCGGTACAAAGTTACAGTTTACTTAAAACATAATAAGAAGTTTTTTTTTCAAAATACGAAATTTTTTCAAAGAAAAAACAACTTTTCTTTTCGTTCTGTTTTGAAAAAAAAAAAACACCTTGTTCTCGGCTCAAATTTTCAAAGAACCTTCAATTTTTTGCTTGTACAGTACGGTTGTAACGATTCTTATAAAACAAACTGTCGAAACAGACGTTTTCTTTTCGTTTCTTCAGAAAATAAAAGTTCCGTCTCAACCTAAACGGTTCAGTGTTTTTCTTTCTTATCAAAGTTCATTCGATTTGCTCAAAAACTCCTCTATCGATTTGCTCAATTTTGCATGCTTACATTGCTCGAACATCGGCGTAATGTCTCATACCTCACCCTATTTTACCGTTACTTCAACGGTATATGCTGTAGTGAAATAGCCAGTTGCATTCCTCCCTTTAAGATATTCAACCGTAATACCCGCGCCCATCCGTTCACCCTTGAGCCCAACTTGGGACGTACTGTCATGTACGGAGAACGTTTTTCAGCCGCACTACGCGAATTTGGAACTCTTTTCCATACACTCAGTCTTCCCAATATTCACCGACATCTCCTTTAACATCCTCTATCATTTCCCTAATACTCGCACTGTGCTCTTGGCATTTAAAGGGTAATGAAAAAAGCCCTTGAGTTGATTACAAAAAAAAAGTTCTTATTGCATCTATAGCTTTCCTTTAAATCTAGAGCAGAGAAATGTAGTACCCTTTTTCGTCAAAAACGAATTTAATGAGTTTTTTTTTTCTGGGAAATAACGCCTTAAATTCTTTTTTCTAGGTTTTGGGTTTTAAATGATTTTCTCGAGTGCTCCCTAAACGTGTGTCATAAGAAAACTTATTTTTTCTTCAAGTAATTTTATAATTTTCCGTGAAATTTTGTTTTTACATTTTCCTTACTTTTTTGCTAGCCCACAATTGTTTTGACCTTCGAGATCATTTTCATGGAAAACAGTCGTGCTTCGTGCAATTCACAACTTTTTAGTTAGCATTGTCCGTGTGTTTTTTCATTTATAATTTTTATTTTTAAATAAATTAAGTTGTTACAAAAAAAAAAAATAAATAAATAAAAAAACAAAAATTAAAGCGTACCTACCCCGGGAATCAATTTCAAAAACGAAAAATTATTATTTTTTTTATGAATACACCTAAAATTATAGATTAGACGAATATCTTCTATTAATAAAGTTCCTACCCATTGTTGTCTGTAATCTAAATTGATGCAATGATAAACCCAAGCAAATTGTTTAATCAGAAAAAAAAAACAAACGAAAACACCAAAGTCAATGTTAATTTGAATTTTCATCATTATGTTAAACATTCTTTCTCTTGTTTCGGTCCACTTAAAAGACAATTTAGCAGCATGATTGTTTGTATTAATCATTTGTAGCAAATTAAATTAGCTTAACTGAATTGAAATTTAAATGACAAAATAAAATGAATCAACACCTTCATTAAACATTTAATGTTTCAAAGTCGAATAATTTGCAATAAATTTTTGTGACGTAGCCACTGATGAGTTTGTGCTATTTTGCACGTTCTACTCGCTCGTATCTTCGTCGACGCGCTCGTAGGTATCTGATTAAAGCTTTCTCGAGGTAGGGGTTTGAATTTAACATTCAACAACAAAATTGGCTACACTTTTCGTGAAAGTCTTAAAGTATAAACAAACGGGCAAAGTTACTCCAATTATTCGTTCTTTATAGTATTTTTGACTTTTTTGGTTTTTTGTCTGCTTTTTTTATGACCTGGCCAGTAACAAGGAATAAACAGAATGAAGGGGTGTCTTGTAACTGCCTGTGCATAAAACTCAATCTGTTTACAGTGTGGAATTATTTTGATGGATACCAAGATATTGCGGTGATGAGTTTAATTTAATTTACATTTTATTGCAGAAAGGATAATTCTTCTCTTTTATTTTATGGGAAAGTGAATTGCTTTCTTGGAATCATTTAATGAGCTCTGATTTATGACTTTAAGAAGCCAGTGGTTTTAATGCTTCCTCAATACCTTAAATTGCTACATGTCTAGAAATTTCAGCTTGACAGATTGTATTCTAGCAACAATGGTGATACATTGTTGTCAGCAATTATGGAAGGTTATCAAAGTTTGTTTAATTTACTCAAGTTTTAAGGCTCTATGGATTTTAGCTCTTTCAGACATTTTCATTCTCCCTTGTTTTTTAAGAAACAAATAAAAGACGTTTTTAGTCTTTGAGCTACTAACTTACTTATAGGGATCACAATCCATGAAGGATCTCAGCCGGAGATACTGCAGCCTTCCATCGTGAACGGTCCCTCGCATGCACTCTCCAGTCGCCGAAACCAAGCGCTCTGGCATCCGCAGTAACTTGGTTCTTGTACCGTAGGTTCGGTCTTCCTTGCCGTCTCGAACCTCGGTGCTGGGATGAGAAGACTTTCTTGGATGGAGCGTTGTCGTCCATTCGCTCGATGTGGCCGAGCCAATGTAGTCGTCTTTTCTTGGCCTTCTGGACTACATCCACATCTTGGTACAGCTCATACAGTTTTCGGTTGAACCTTCTTCTCCATTCGCCATCGTCGCATAGGGGACCGAAAATCCGTCGAAGAATTTTTCTCTCGAACAGTGCCCAGTATCAATTCCCTTTTTTACTTATTGTCCAGCACTCGGCACTCGGTAAAATCAAAGTTTTGTATTGCAGACACTTTGTCTTTCGAGTGAGGACTGAGGAGTTTTGAATCCAGTTGTTTTGCCAAACCGAAGCAGCAGCGGTTCACTAGGGTAATTCTTCTTCGGATCTCCACTAAGGTGTCGTTTGTGGGATTGATGTTTGTTCCAAGGTAGGTAAACTCCTTAACTACCTCGAAATTACTGCTAGGCGGTAGACAGATGTTGCTTTGTTTTGTTGATAGCATGCACTTTGTTTTGTCCTCATTCACTACAAGACTAAGAGTTTCGCCTGTTCTTCAATCGCTGTGAAGCCCTCAAGCATAGCTCTCTTGTCTACGCCTACGTTGTCCGCTGGGTGGACTTGTTGAAGTTAGTGTTTTCCGTTAGTGTTTTCCTGCCTTGCGCACTATCTGCTCCGGACTGTTGAAGAAGTCACATGAGCACTTGTCTAACCTCGCATGTTTGAAAACGGTGAGCGTACTTGACACTGCGTATTGTTTAGCGTCATGCGGCATAGCTGGATCAGTTTGTTCGGAATCCTGAATTCAGGTATCGCTATCATAAGCTCTTGGCGGTGGATGCTATCATACGCAGCTTTAAAGTCGATGAAAAGATGGTGGGTTTCGACTTGAAATTCGTTGGTCTTTTCCAGGATCTGCCTCAGTGTGAATATTTGGTCTATCGTTGTTCTGCCTGGCTTAAAGCCACACTGGTACGTGCCGATTATTGTGTTGCAGAACGGTTTAAGACGCTCACACAGTACATTGAATAGTATTTTGTATGCAACATTAGGCAGGGATATGCCGCGGTAGTTTTTGCACGACATCGGATCTCCTTTTTTGTAGATGGGGCATATGGAGCTTATCGACCAGTCAGTGGGTATGCATTCTTCCTCCCACACTTTGTTGATGACCTGGTGCATGCGGTTCATCAAAACATCTTTTCCATATTTAAAGAGTTCAGCAGGTATGCCGTCCGTCCAGGCGGACTTGTTATTTCTTAGCTTTTGGATGGCTCTTTCTACATCTTGTGCGCTGGGGGCTGGGCCTGGGTCTTCATTGACTGGTCTTGCTTCTCTTTCGTCATTAGCTCGCTCGACATTTTGCACATTCAGCAGTTGTTGGAAGTTCTGCTTAAAAACATTTAACATTTCAAATCACCGATCGGTTATCAGATATTAAACAAACATAAAAAGCTGTAAGAGTAACTTAGTCCGTTGCATTATTTGCTCTGTGCACAAGAAATATCGTTTTTGGAATGAAAAATTTCTCTATGTTATTTTAGCCACCCACAAAATAAAATTGTTTAAGTTTTGTAATTTTCTTTCTTTCAGTGTTAAATTTGATACTTTGAAACTTTCCAAACAAACGATTAGAAACAGCTGAGTCTATAAATAGCTGTTGAAATTAATCTATCGGAAAATATAAACTCGTATCCGAGTGATTTCCTTTTTTTCCCAATTATACAAACTTCTGGATTATGCTTTCATCACAATATTGATTGTGTGTAGATTAAGAAAATTTGACTTTTCAAACAAATCTAAACTTTTGCCATAGTTATTATATTGAACTTGATGAACTGCACATGTAGAAAGCCATGTCTACACGAACGCCCGTCATTGATGCGATTTTAAAGCCAAACAAATAACCCACATAACAATATCAACTTAGACAATTAACGTCAACGTTTTCTAAAAGCAAACAAATTAGTAATACGATATTTAGTTAAGTGTTTGTCAATGTCACTGAAACGGAGACATGAAAATATGTTTCTAACAACCATGATATTTTTTTTTTTCACTAGAAAAGTAGAAACAATTTTTAGTTACATCATGTGGTGCAGTTAGAAGGAATATGCATACCTTAGCTTCTATTGAACTTTGGGAAAATATTTAACAGTTTCAACAGTTGTTTTGTTTAATTATGTTTTTTTTGTCATTTCGATCTTACAAATTGCAAATAAAACATAATTAGAAAAAGTATTAAAAAACTTTATTACAGAAATGTTTTTTCATTAATTGTTTTACTTTAATTCAAATAATTTGATGCAAGACTTATGTATTTCTCAAGAATTTGTTCCTATACACAAAATATTATTACTTAAACAAATAATAAAATGTTTTGGGTAGTAACACTTTTATGTAACCTACTAACCATCTAAGTTGTTGGACGTTAGCTTTTCTGGTCAGTGTCGCTGAACACCTTGTACAGTTCTTGGTTGAATCTTCGTCTCCATTTATGCACACTGGACCAAAAATCACTCAAAGAAGCGTTTTCATCGGATATTGTCATGGTCCATGTCTCTGCACCATTCATGAGGACCGGGATGATAAGGGTTTGTAGAGCGTCACTTTAGTTGCTCGGGAGAGAACTTTACTATTCGATTGCCTTCTAAGTCCTAAGAAGCAACGATTGGCAAGAGTGATTCTTCGTTTGATTTCATCGCTGATATTGTTGTCTGAGTTAATAGTGGATCCTAGGTAGACAAAGTCCTTAACTACCTCGAAGTTAAATCTGTCTATGTTGACGTTTTGCTCCAAGACGTCGATGTTGGTTGTCCTTTCTTGTTGACAGCATTAACTTGCTGGCTTCTGTCTCAAGACTCCACTGACATCACTCTGTGTTCTTCCAATTATTTCAATGTCGTCGGCGTATTCTAGTAGCTGGAAGGGCTTTCGAAAGATTGTGCCTCTGGTGTTGACGTTGGAGTTTTGCACAATCTTTTCAAGTAGATGTTGAAGAAATCGCATGTCAGCGATGCCTTATCTAAAACCTTTTTTGACATCAAATGCGTCCATTAGGTTTTTTCTGACCATGATGGAACAGCGTGAGTTTTCCATTGTCATCTTACACAGACGGATGAGTTTTTCTGGGATGCCAAAACTAGACATTGCTCTATATAGTTGGTCTCTATAGACGCTGTCATACGCGGCCTTGAAATCGATGAAAAGGTGGTAGGTATCGATTTGAAGTCCCTGGGTCTTCTCCGAGATCTGGTGGGATGAATATATTTGATCGATGGTGGATTTCCAGGTCTGAAGCCACACTGATAAGGACCTATCACGTTGTTGACGAAGGGCTTCAAACGTTCACATAGCACGGCAGACAAGATCTTGTAGGCGATGTTAAGGAGACTTTTTAAGATCGGGCATACGATGCTGAGGTTCCATTCGTTGGGCATGCTTTCCTCCGACCAAATTTTGCAGATGAGCTGGTGCATGCTCCTAACCAAATCATCTCCAGTTGCTTTGTACAGTTCGGCGGCTAGACCGTCTGCTCCAGCGGCTTTGTTTGATTTAAATTTAGACATATCGCAATCTTCACTTCGTTAATGTCGGGTGTTATGTATAGCTGGCGGAATTTTGCTCGTCATCGCCACTATACAGCTTGGAAAAGTGGTCTTTCCATATTCTCAGCACTGACTGTGGTTCCACTACGATGTTCTCATCATGGTCTCTACAGGCTACGGTTCGGGGTGTATAAGCCTTGGAGGTTTGTTTTACCGTTTTGTAAATTTTTCGAACCTCGTTCCTGTTGTGACATTCCTTTATCTCCTCGATCGCGCGCTTCTCATGCTCCCTTTTTTTCGTTCTGAGAAGTTTGTCCTCCTCTCTCTTTTTCTGCTAGAGCTTACGAGCTGCTCGTGTCCTTCTTTGCAGCGCCGCTTTGTATGCCTCTTGTTAAGCTGCATGTGCTCGCCGGCACTCATCGTCAAACCAGGGGTTTGATTGTGTGCCGTGTAAACCTACACTTGAGGCGGCATCTCTGATGGCTGCTTGCAGTGTTACCACTGGTTCTCTACATTTTGTGCTGGCAGCAAAGGACTTCTGAGGAGATTTTCGGAGACCCGATCGGAAAAGGATCTAGCAATCTCTTGCGAATGTAGCCGCTTGACGTCGAAATTTTCCTAGCATTTTCACGTGTTGGCCTTGATCGGGATATCCGCATGCGTGCCTTGGCTACAACAAGGTAATGGTCCGAGTCGATATTGGCACCTCGGAATATGAGGACATCTTGGTAAAAACCATGCAGTTATCAACCATAATTACTAGGTATACGTAGCAAAAAGCTTTGTTAAGCAGAGTCACAATAGCTAGGTAGCGCCAAACGAAATAAGGCCGAATTCGAAAAATTTGGCATTATTTCGTTTTTAAAAACGAAATAACGCCAAATTCTCAATTTGGCATTATTTCGATTAAGAAAATGAAATAATACCAATTTGGCAGTATTTCAATTTGAAGTTATGCAGAATTAGGTCGGAAGTCAGAAGTCCTACTTACGTGGGTCACTATTATGGGTCAGTAGTCCTAAATTTATTTTATCTTCCATCGGGACTTTTGGTCCCATATGAATAAGAAGTATTTTATGAGAATCTATAACTTTATTTGTACTCGTCACTGGGTATTATATGGAAACAAAAAATGTCCATTGTTAAAATAAAACAAAAAAAACGTGTATAAACATAACTACAAAATATATATGTATTTAAAAAGCTCTTATAGATTCAAAGGACCATATAAATGGTCTATACTATACTATTTGTCAACAAAATTGACAGATCAATTCATTTTTCAAGGTGTGCGTTTCCTTTATTTTGGAAAAGGAACCACCACGCACCTTTGTAATGCAAGCTAGAGTCTGGTGAGCAGGTGCCGCATTGCAATGATTCATTTTGAGCATATATTTCACTTTCGTCTAAGAATGATGACGATCTGGAACATACGAAATCGATTGCCCAAAAAAGAGAATCAATTTGGGGTGTGAAATAAAAAAATTCGCGCGAATTTTTTTATTTTCACACCCCAAATTGATTCTCTTTTTTGGGCAAAATTTTTTCCGCTCGCTTCGCTCGCTAGTAATTAGGTACTGTTTTGGTTCAAGCTCCAAATCCTTTATTGAATTAATATTTTAAGACATGTGAGACTGAGTTTAAGTTTAGTATTGCAAAGATAGTACTTACATCTGTATCCACTTGATGCAAGAAAACTGAACATCCCATCAATACAAAAATGTGTTTCTGATGTAGCTGTTAATATAATTGAAACAGCTCGGTTATTTAAGGTGACAAAAAGATGCTATAAGATGAAACTGGGTTCAAGTACAATTAGCTTGTAGAATGCTCTACTCTAACCGAACACCACAGTTCAGAAGAACGTTTGCATTGGGAAGAGTTTCCTTTAGGTCACATAGACTTAGAACTGTCCACTCAATTTATTGTTTTACAAAATGTTTTAAGCTTATAACGAAGGTCAGAAACCCCGTATTTTATTTCTGGACAGGTCCGAAAACAGAATTCGGCACTTATGTCCCACCATAATTATTGTGCGAAAAAATAAATAATTATATTTAGCTTGTAAAATTATGTTTATATTCAATAAATTGGTTGAATTTATCACATATTTTGATTGAATTATAATAAGTTACTAACATTCCTCGTAACAACCTGTATAGTTCAATTTCATGCTGGGAAATAATTCCATCAAAAAAATTGTGCAGTTATTTCCCTCGCAGTGGAAATTTATTCCACTTTAAAAAGTGGAGCAGATTCCCGTGAAGTTATTTCCCTGCACCGATTTCGAATATTAAAATATTCGGGGTTACTTCCATTATATTTTTGGCCTTATTTCTTTTATAAATTGAAATAAAGCCAAATTGGTCGTATTTCGTTTTGAAAAACGAAATAAGGCCAAATTTGAAATTTGGCGTTATTTCATTTGGCGTTATTTCACGTCACCGTCCGCTCTACGTTGTTTAAACATCTCACGAGAATCAACTGAAATGTCATAACAAAAATAAAAAAATAAGTTACTATCTATGGTAAGTATTGGATTCGTAAAAAAGTTGAGATTTTGATCAAATATGACATTACGATGATAGAGAAGTTAAAAAAGTCCGGCGATTCCGTCCTTCTGCCTGTCTGTCTGTAAACCACCTACAGCATTACCACTTTTCTGATTGTCTTCAAACTTTGAAATTAGAGGTTTGAGCGAATCGAGTGGGTCATTTTTCGATTTTTCTTAAAGATTAAAATTTAGGGTAGCCTCCATACAAATCTTACCACCAATAACCAAAAGTTTCAATTTACTCAAAAACCGCTCCCACGATTTTATTAAAACATCCTTGTATTTTTTTTGAAAACATTGATGTATATATGTAAAAAAAAATTATATATTGCTCCAAAACGGTACCTCTCATAGAACCGTTTTGTTTTGTTGCACATATTACAATTTCAATTTTTATTTGTGAATTCTAGTTACATATTTTTATTTGTTAAAGTTTTTTTGTGAATTTTGATTTGGAATGGAGGAGCAGGTTCGTACGCCCAGTCGTGAACATATTTCAAGGGTCGATCTCATCCACTACTACGACCTATTGCTAAACTATCTGTGATACCTAAACTGTTTGAGTCAATCGTGTGTAGTGTCCTTTCTTTTCATTGTAGTTCAATTATATGTGATAACCAGCATGGCTTTGTCAAAAAACGCTCGACTGTAACTAATTTGTTAAACTTTACGTCCTTTTGTCTAGATGTTTTTGAAAAACGTGAACAAGTAGATTGTGTTTTTACCGATTTTAGTAAGGCCTTTGATAAGTTGTGTCATAAAACACTAATTTTAAAACTATCACAACAAGGTTTTAACGAAAATTTTTTGAATTGGATTTCATCGTATTTAGAAAATAGAAGTTATAGTGTTATATTTCGTAATGAATGTTCTAGTCAATTTGTTGTGAATTCCGGGGTCCCTCAAGGCAGCCATCTTGGTCCAATTCTATTTGTTCTATTTGTAAATGACGTGGCTTCGATTTTAAAAAATTCTTCTGTTCTTATATATGCCGATGACATAAAACTTTTTAAGAGAATTAATTCTACATCTGACTGTCTACTTTTGCAAGAAGACTTAATATTATTTAGGGAATGGTGCAATAACAACCGTCTTGTTTTAAACGTTGACAAATGTAAAACTATGAGTTTTACACGCAAGAAAGTTCCAGTTGTCTTTGATTACATGTTTGATTCTTTTCCTTTATGTAGAGTATCCGTATTTTCTGATTTGGGTGTAGTTTTAGATTCTAAACTTACTTTTAACGAACATATTAACTTTATAATCAAGAAAGCAAATAGAGTTCTTGGTTTTATTAAGAGATTCGGTCGCGATTTCCGCGATCCATATACACTAAAATTACTTTATGTCTCATTCGTGAGGCCTGTTCTAGAATACGCTTGTGTAGTGTGGTCACCTTACTACGACGTACATATTATAAGACTTGAAGCCATTCAGAAAAGATTTTTGCGTTTCTGTCTCCGATCTCTTCCATGGTTTCATGGAAATATATTGCCCCCTTATTCACAAAGACTTTCTTTTATCAACCTCCCGTCTTTGACAAACCACAGAAAATATCTACAATTTTGTTTCATTGTTGCACTAATAAATGGTTCTATATCATCACCATTAGTTCTTGGTCATTTACATTTTAGTTTTAGTCGTTCAAGTATAAGACTCCAGAATCAATTAAATCAAATATTTAGCAGGTCAAACTATGGTGCTCATAGCCCTCTTAATCAATTAATTGAAATTTTTAATAAATACAACTTTTGTATAACCTCACCACACGATAATATAAAAAGTATTAAATTCAAATTAATTTTTTTCAACAGCGTAGATTAAGTTTTTAGATTTTAAGTATTATGTTTGTAAGCATTTTTCACGTTAGCATTTAACGAATTGAAATAAATAAATCAGCTTAATAAATAAATCCAAATTTATACCATGAATTATCTCATACTCTTTTACAAATTTGTTTCATTATTAGATCATTACAAACTATTCGACCTTTCAATAACTCATTTTCTGCACCAAAGTTTCAAACACAAAAGGTGGTACTAGAATAACATTGCATCAAATCAAAACATCAGCTACCTATCAAATAAATACCTTGTTTTCTTATTTAAGTTTTTCTTTTCATTAAAACATTCCACGTTTTTTTAATCAAAATCACATGCAATTAATTTTATCTCTTCCCTTTTTAGAGCATAAGATAGCAAGTGTTTTCTTTTATTTTCTGAAGAATTTCAATTTAATAGCAAATCAATAAAATGTAAAACTAATCTAAAATGTAGTACAGATGTCGACTTCTGGTTGACTTCTTAAGGTGTTTGTTTTTTCTTTCAATTTGCTTATATCTGAAAGTGTCCAATGCATTTAAATGATACAAAATCCAATCGACCTCGTTTACATAAAACCAATAACTATAAAAAAAGGTCCTACTCATAAAAATATTTTATCCAAATTCAGAAAAATCCCTCATAAGAAAAGGGGAAGCTTTGTTTTTATTACATTTTTTTTAATGTTTACAACACTAGAAACATGTGTTGGTCTACATATAAATACTTAAGCTAAAGCTTTTGATAATAATTTCAGATAGTAAAAGTTTATTCACCTCAATTCTGTATGCGAACTTGTTGAAATCTTTTAATTTAGAAACAGTTCTGCCCTCAATTATGTAGGAGTCTGTGTACAATTATTGTGTATTAATTTAAGTTCATTTGTTCAAGTGCTCTTAGAAATGCAGGTATTGAAATTAGAGGTTTGTACAGATATCTACTGTAGTCAAGAGAAATTCTGAGCAAAATGTGTGAATAACACAAACTATGTAGGTATATCTTCAAAATCACGAATTCTGACAGTGATTCATTTTTGTTTATTTAAAATTTGTTCATAAACATTTCATTCTTATTCTTAAGAAAAATTTTACGCGAAGGCTAAAGTCACATGGAGATGTTTTTTTTTTCTCTCCCACTATATTGAAATAGAAAATAATAATAAATTGAAACAAATGTTTTGACGTAAAATAAATGACTCTGTGTCTGTGAGAGAACATTAAAAATAAAACATTTTTTTTTTTAACTATAAGCAGGTTGATGATTTATTTAATTGTTGAGGATTTAAAATATAAAAAAATAAATAATAAAAACAAAAATGAAGAGTTCTGGACGTTAAGATATTTGCAAGAATGTGAATGATTTGTTGTCTATTTTTTTTTTTTATTGAATCAATTCAGATTTAAACGTGCGTCGTCATTTCGTTTTGATTAACTGTTTATTACATAAACTTCATATATTTCAGGGTATATCTCCTGTTTTGGAGAACTTACTTACTTACTTACTTAAGGTGGCGCTACAGCATAGTGGACTTAGCCCTGAACCAACAGTCTCCGCCAGTCAGCTCGGCTCTTAGCTACCTGTCTCCAGTTTTGCACTCCAAGTTGGAGTCTTCTTCCACTTTGGTGCGCCACTTCAGTCGTGGCCTTTCTCTATCTCCAAGTCTTTCAGGAATAGTGTCGAAGGCTTTCCGGGGCGGAGCATTGGTGTCCATCCGCTCTAAATGACCGAGCAATCTGAGTCTCTGAACTTGGACTGTTCTGGCTAGGTCCAAGTCGTTGTACAAACCGTAAAGTTTGCTGTTATTATCCTTTGTATATGAAATAGACTAGTACTACCAAGATTGGAAATCTAGTACCATGGTCCTGGCATCGATCCTAGAGTCATCTACCTAAAAGTTGAGAACTACTGCTTTGGAGAATTTGGAGATTATTTTCAATGGGGAATTCATGAAAAATGGCGTAAGGTAAGAACGAGAACGCCTTATAGAAAATATGCTTGCATAAGAACGGCAAGGACATAATAATAATTTTGTTATGAGACTTTTCTGTGGAGATATTTGTTTGGCCTTGAATATAATGTAGAGTGCTTTTATACACAGATCTTTGAGAGTATGTATTTTGTATGTGTAGGAAGTAAGAAAACGCAGATGGATGGATTTTGGCAAAATTTGATGCAAACTGAGTTCTGCGTTACCACAGTGTATTTTGTACTGAAATTATCAAAAGTCCACATAGGAAGACAATACAATTTAAATATTAAACACCTTTATACAATCACGTAATACAAACTAGAAAAAAGGAATCCAAGTTGATTGAGAAAAAGGAATGTAGATCTGAACAGTGTATTTTATACTGAAATCATCAAAAGTTCACAGAGAAAGACAATACAATTAAAATATTACAAACGTTTATAGGTACCAGCATGTAATTCAAACTTTGTGTTTTTTTATGGGTTGACATCTAATGCACAGATGAGGTATTATTATATTTTATAATATTATGTCCCTCCTCTATGATCTGGTGTTTGTAAATGTGTCGGCTTATTGTTAATGTATAATTATAGAAACAATTGTGTAATGGTGATGTAAATCGAAGCAGATTTTGGAAATATCGAGTTCAATCGAAGTTAGGTTTTTTGACTTAAATATTTTAAGAAATTAGTTATGATGTTTCTTCGCAAGTTATTTTCAATGTTTTACAAAAATGGAAGTAGATCTTCAAGAGTGGTAACGCTGACCCTCACCCATTTTGAAATCAATTTCTCTGTCAGTACTAACGTAGGTACCTCGTGTCGGATTTTTTATTAGAAACACTACCCATTGAAAATGCTTTTGAATTGAACTGAAATGTTTTTAGGGTTTCCAGGGTTTCAATTAAAAATTATTTTCAATTTTTCTTGTTTGTGCAAAATTTTCAATTTCAGTTGATTTTTTTGTTCAAACTGCGTACTATTTTTCTTATGTTTACCTGCTGAATTTTAATTAAAAACAAAATCTCATAAAAGCACCAAAAACCTACACATGTATATAGTTTTTAGGATATGTTTAACACTGTGCAATCATGAAGAGGGTTTAAAGTATACTTATGCCTACCTGATTTTCTGTCAAAATATTAATTGCCTTACTTCTTCTCACTGAGAATTAGATTTGGGGTATGAATATTTAAAGGGTGAATTAACTAAATAAGTAGTATAAAAGAATTTAAAAAAAAATATTGATTATATTATCAAGTTACGTCACTAAGTAACCGAATTCTTGTAATTCCATTGCACAACCCATAAAAGAATAAAATGTCTGTGCATTCTTATCTGTTAAAAGAACACATTTCAAAAAATGCAATGTAACCGAAATTAGGCATTTCTTATTAAAAATATTGTGAATTGTTAATACATTCATGGCTTTCTTAAAATCGCGATAAAAAAAAACAAAAATCATATAGTTTTGCTTTTAAGAATATGTAATTTTGTTATTCGCTCTGTAAACCCTATTTCCTTTCATAAATGATCACACAGAAACGTCTAATACCAAAGTACATTGGTAATAGTCTTGATACTTAGTAGCAAAACGTTAAAGTTTTACCTAAAAACTTCTTAAAGTTCTTTCGATCGTATCCTTACTTCACATAATATTTTTGTTTTTCATCCCCTCTAACCAACCATACCAATTCGGTGCAATGTTTTGTTGTTTTTTTTTTTTTAAGCAACCTAACTCTCTTACTCGCATTATTTCAATATAATATAGCCTACACACTCCTACTTACTGTGTTCGTTCCTGTCATTTTGTTCTCCACTGGGGAAATTTTGTCTTGTTCTTGTTTTTGAGCTGTCAAACCAAGCAGAGCAGCAAAATTCAAAAATTTCAATTCTTGGGAGTACTAGTCTACTTCATATCACAAAGGTTATATCTTCTTCGCCATTCCCCTTCAATGCCTACGGAGTCAAAGATGAGCCGAAGAACTTTCCTCTGGAAACAGCCTTAGGCACATTCATCAGGACTGGGATGATGAGGGTGTTGTACAGTCTTACCTTAGTTACTCGAGACAGGGCTTTTCCACTCAAATGCTTACTTAGCCCAAGGAAACAGCGATTAGCAAGAGTTATTCTTCGGCGCTGGTGTTATAGTCCGTGTTAATAGCGGAGCCTAGGTAGACTTCGAAGTTGAATGCGTCTATTGTGACGTTCTGTGCGGGCCGTTGGTGTTGGGTGTCCTTCCTCGAAGACAGCATATACTTCGTTTAGCCCTAACTTACCGCTAAACCCATTTTCCGCTTTTGTCTCAATAATTATCACAAAGGCACCATTTATATCACGCTGTATTCTTCCCATTATATCAATATCATTGGGAGAAGTTGAACTGGCTTTTGGAGGATAGTGAGTCTGGTTTTGACGGTGGAGTTTCTGATTGCATGACAGTGCAATGCCTTGTCTGAATCCTTTTTTGATATCGAAATATTCCACATACTCGTTGCCAACCTTGATGGAACAGCGTGGGTTCTCCATCGTTATTTTGCACAAGCGAACGTGCTTGGCAGGCATGCTAAAATTAGAAATAGCTTAATACAGTTTGTCTCTATAGATGCTGTCATTCGTGGCCTTAAAATCGATGAAAAGGTGGTGAGTATCGATTTGGAGTTCATAGGTTTATTCCAGGATCTGCCGCAAAGTGAAAATTTGGTCGATGGTTTCAGGTTTCAGACGTTCACATATTACGGCAGAGAGGATCTTGTAGGCGATGTTAAGTAGGCTGATTCCTCTGTAGTTGAAGCAGTTTAGAGAATCTAGCCTTGGAAATTATCAAAGTGCAACAACTCTTACTTGCCTCCAAAAACGATGTAAACATTTGTTCCACTTTTCCGAGATAGACCAATAGATCACCAGTTTACCTGTTGCTGCGAACGCCGTACTGCCGGTCATTAGGAAGCTTTTGTTCTTAAGATATTTCTTAAGCTGATAATTATAAATGTTATAATTTTTAAATTTTATAATAATTTCACAACTTTTATTACTAAACTGATTTCGTCTTGAACTTGAAATGAATTCTTAGATCCAAAAGTTTCAAAATATGTCAGGGTTACAAAAATTGCTTTGGCAACAAAAACGTATTCCCACCCAAGTCCCAAACATTTGTATAGATTTTCTCCATTTTTAAAAACCACACGTAATTATTAATATCTGGCTTTTCTTTCAAAGAAAGAAAAAAAAACATTCATTACTTGATTAATAAGTTGGCGATGCCAGCCTATTTATTCAAAAACAGCAGCCGGCCTATGTTTCATGCGACGAGCCTCTTAACGAATAATGAGATAGCAATCTTCCATGATGATGTCAAATACTAATTTTTCTTCCTCAGCTTCTTTCGAAGCTTCATCAATCATTTGCCATCTTCGTCTTCATGGAAGAGGAAGAAGGTTTGTTATTTGTTTTTGTTTCGGTATAACCGCTTTGGCTTTTACGTTTTCGAATTCAGCAAGTGGTTCAGAAACTATTTAAAAGATAATCAACGAGCACGCACGCTATATTACAGCGCATCTATCTTCTGTGGTAAGAGAAGTGTGCTGTTAAATTGTTGCATTCATTAATTTTAAATGGTCTACGTGCTTTCTTAAAATTTTCACACTTAATTAAACATTTGTATGCAGTAAAATTACAGGCTCTTTTCATGTTCTTATTTTGCTGAAATTAAACATGTGTCTACTTATTTGATTGACAATATAAAATCATTAAGAAAAAAATAACAAAAATAATGCCAAGTAACGATTTATCTTTATCAAAGAATGATTATTCTCGCGTATCGATGGCATCTAATCTCGTAAGGGAAAAAAGGTGTCAAATATGGCTTTAGTCCAGTTTATACAGAAACAAAACTGTAAGTAAGAGATAAGGCGAGAAAAAAAATCAATGTGAGTTCAGTTATGCTTTCCATTATGAGCCTATCACAAAACAAAAACGAATACTTGCTATAACTTTAAAATATCGCTGCCATATGGCCTATTGGAAGTTATGTCAGGCTTATAATTGTTCAACAATTAATTCTGATTTATTGGGGTTTCTTATCATTTTTATTGTGCCAGAATTGAAGAAAAGAATTTATTTCATTGATGTGATAGTGAACATTATGAGAGTAAATATTAGCAACAAAATCATGCGCATGTATAGAAAAACTATCTTTGACGCTTTATGATTGATGATAACACTTTTGGAATTGTGAATTACAGTTTCTTGCAAGTTGAGCAAAGACAGGACTTTGAACTTTAATATTTCGAAAATTCGCGAGTTCAAAGAATCATTTTTATAAGCACTTAGCATTTGCTAAATTTTTACAAAAAATCAAGCAAATAAAAATGTTTTTTTCTTTCCAGACTCTATTTGCATTATAATGATACCTCTTTTTAGTGTTTGACACTTAAGTATCCTTAGAAGGTGGTGAACTTCAGAGGATAGTCAAATATTTCATGTTTTTAGTTTACTAACTTACTTACTTCACCGGCTTCCAATCAATGAAGGATCTCAGTCTGTAACACTGCAGCCCTCCATCGGGGACGGTAACTCGCATGCACTCTTCAGTTGCCAAAACCAAGCGCTCTATTTCCGCAGTCACTTGGTCCTTGTACCGTAGGTACGGTCTTCTTTGTTGTCTCGAATCTGGGGGCTGCGATTTGAAGACTTTCTTGGCTGGAGCTCTTGTCGTCCATTCGCTCGATGTGGCCGACCCATTGTAGTCGTCTTTTCTTGGCTTTCTGGACTACATCCACATCTTGGTACAGCTCGTACAGTTCTCGGTTGAACCTTCTTCTCCATTCACCATCGTCGCATACGGGACCAAAAATCCGTCGAAGAATTTATCTTTCGAAAGTGCCCAGTATCAATTCCGCTTTTTTTACTTACCGTCCAGCACTTGGTGCCGTAGAGTAGGACTGGTAAAATCTGGCAGACGCTTTGTCTTTCGAGTGAGAAGTTTTGAACCCAGTTGTTTTGCCAAACCGAAGCAGCAGCGGTTCGGTAGGGTAATTCTTCTTCGGATCTCCAAGGTATAGAAAAACTCCTTAACATCCTCGCAATTGTTGCTACCAACAATGACGTTTTGTCCTTAAGCGGTGGACAAATTTTGTTTTATTTGTTGATAGCATGTTTTGTACTCAAGCACTTCAAGACCAACGAGTTTCGCCTGTTCTTCAACCGCTGCGCTGTGAAGGCCTCAAGGACAGCTCTCTTGGGATAGACCAACGATGTCTATGTCGTTCTCTTAATCCAGGAGCTGGGTGGATTTGTTGAAGATAGTGTTTCCGTAGTTACACCTGCCTTGCTGACTACCCATGATATCCCATGACCGCGCATCTCCTTGTATAAACCCTGCGTATGTTTGAAACAACTCGGATGAGATTTTACCTATTTGCACACTGCACTGCATATTGTTTAACGTCATGCGGCACAGCTGGATCAGTTTGTTCGGGATCACGAATTCATAATTTGCCATCATAAGTCCTTGCCGGTGGATGCTACCATAAGCAGCTTTGATGGCTCTTTCTACCTCTTCTATGCTGGGAACTGGGATTGGGTCTTCATCTACTGGTCTTGCTTTTCTTTTGTCATTAGCTCGCTCGACATTTTGCGCATTCAGCAGCTGTAGGAAGTGCTGCTAAAAAACATCTACAATTCCCTGTGCTTCGTGACCAGGTTTCCTTCACTGGAGCTAATTGCTTCGACCTCTTAAAGAAACGCCGGGTCTTGTTCTTGGTCTGTGACTCTTCTAGATATTTGAGCTGAGAAATTGCGGATGCTCTTTTTTCTCCTTTTTGTTTGGTACTCTTCGCTTGCTGCTCTTGTTTTCCGTTGCAGCATCTGCAAACATAAAACATCAATAACGCGCAATCATCATTATACGACGGTTTCTTTTTCGAGGGTGGCTGGTAACCTTTGGTGGTCTCGGCTAAATTTTTTAATATTCCTCGATATTGGTTCCACAAGGTGTTGACTGACATGTGTGGTATTTGGGAGGACGGCGGAGAGTCGCTCACACAGACGCTCATTGTAGTCTCTGGCATTATCCGGAGTGCAAAGGCAACCGATATTGAACTTCTTTCTTGGGGCCGCAAGGTTTTTCTGTCGTTTGATAGTCGAGCTCTAAACTAAGTCACTACCAAAAAGTGGTCAGAGTCGACATTTGCTCCTCGGAAAGTGCGCACGTTCAAGATGTTGGATGCGTGCCTTGCGCCGGTTAGCACATGGTCGATTTGGTTGGTGGTTTGACCATCCGGAGATCGCCAGGTTGCTGTGTAGATCTTTCGTCCTGGAAACCTAGTGCTACTTATCACCGTTTTACGAACTGCAGCAAAGGCGATTAGTCGGAAGCCGTTATCTGTTGTAACTTCGTGGAGGCTGTGCTTTCCAACTAATCCGCCAAAGATGTCTTCCTTCCCGATTTTTGCATTGAAATCTCCGAGTACGATTTTGACGTCGTACTGGACAGATCGTAGCTCTATCCAGGAGGTTGTACAAATCCTCCTTGCTTGACTCCTCGGCATCATCGGTAGGGGCGTGTGCATATATTATACTAATGTTTTGTAGTGTGGCCTTGATGCGGATTACAGCCAGGCGATCATTAAACTAGCCCGTTAAAATGTATTAATCGTTTCGAGATCCCCTCAAAGTATAATTTTTTACAGCCTATTTGAAACAAGTTGACACTTTAAACATTTTTATTTATTTTTATTTTTAACATAACGTTGCCAGATTGTTGTAAAAATTAGTCATTATTAATTGCAATGCAAATAAGAACCCTGTTAATATATTTTTCCACCAACCTGTTCGTTCTCATTGCATTAGAACAAACGTTAATTTCCATATTTTCTAAGACAAGATTTATAACCTTCAATCCGAAGGCAAGACTAAATTTATATTTTTTCTTTCATGCACTAAATTTCATGCTTTGTTATTGTTTCTAAATAACACAAATCACTAACTTCATAGTATGCACGTATTCTCGATCTCGTTTATTTGGGCCAACAACATTTAAATTGAACACACCCATTTTTCTTTTTTTTCTGACGATCGCCCGAAATTCGTCTGAATGTCAAATAAAACTTCCTCGAATTGAAATGTAGACTGACAGGCAGACGAAAAAAAAACTAGTTGCCATGAACGGATTGAAAAATATGCACAAACGTCAAATGCCAATGATTTAAATCTTGAATTATGTTAAGTTACTAATATTAAATATTCCAAAAAATTCGGTTCGTTGACCAAATCGAGTCGAGAGAAAAAAACTTCCATCAGAGACATGTTCAGATGCGGAAATGTAGGTATGCGTAGACAAGCGTCAAATCCAAGATAAACCCTAGTTAGTTAACTTTATAAAATTTGTGTATAACATTGACAGTTGAACAAAAAATAGTTTAAAAGTTTCTATTTCAATCAAGAGCGTTAAGTGAGTTGTGTGTTTTTTGTGATAAAAGGGACCACAAATTTGACAGGCCTGGTTTTATATAGTCTTGGGAATCTCTCAATGAATAATTAAATATTATAATTTTTTGGTGTTGCCATAATAGGTATAGAGCATAATTATAGGTTGTAGTAAAAGTTATGATAAGAAAACTAATAGTCTTCACAATTTCGACAAGAATAAAACAATAGATTACTTAGAAACGAGTTCATAAAATGTCGTGATTTATAATTATTGATTCTGATTAGAAAAGGAACGAGTAATAATTAAAATTGCATCTGAGTTTGTTTACAAATTGATTTTGTTTTTAAAAATCTGGCTCTTGCGGCTTTTCATAAAAGCTTTTTGTGACTGTAAAAATTCTGGTTAAAAATTCGATATGAAATTAGGTTTTAATTAAAGATTTTGATGCAAAGTCAATGTTTGTTTAATTTGTTAATAATATTTCTCAAGTTGTGATGCCAATCTAATTAAGTGTTGTCAACCAAATGAACTTGGAAAAATGCTTTTGTGTTTTGTTTGTTTTTTTTTCCTCATTTAAATTCATCAGCACTTCGATTTCGTCATATCAGCAGATATTCATTTATGCGGAATGGAATCTCAGAAAAGAAAGCAGTCACACGACCTTAAATCAAATCACTTATAATTTTGTTTTTTTTTTCTTAATTTAAAAGTAAAAAAAAAACAAACGTTATCTTAATAATAGGCTTAACACTTTGCGAGACTTGATGGAAAAAAACACGTCACCTGTATTCGGTTGAGAGAAATTTTAGGTTGATTGAAGTAAATTTATTGCTTCAAGGGAAGTGATGAGGGATCCAATTGCTTTAATATTGAAAAAAAGAAATATTGTAGTCGTCTAGGTAGTCTTTGGAAAAAATGAAAACAATAAAACCTTTTACCCATTTGTCAGACAGAATTCCAGGATGCCTAGTTGAGCCTAACCTATTGGCTATAAAAAGGGTTTTCCAATAAGAGGTGTAATTTTGATATTCAAAGAAAAATGGCATTTTTTGAGATGAATGATCGGATGTTTCTTTCATTATAAAGAAGAAGGTATGCCGTTAATAATGGAACACACACAACATCAGCCAAATGGCCGCCACGACCACGCTTACAGGACCATATCTTTTCATGAAATTTTCCATAACCAAATCGCAAAGTGGCTGCCCTATGTCCTCGATAGCCTCACGAATTCCATCTTTGAGGTCTTGAATCGCCCTTGGGCTGTTGGCGTATACCTTATTTTTCACGTGGCCCCAAAGGAAGAAGTCGCAAGGTGTTAAATCACAAGTTCTCGGTGGCCAATTGTGATCACCTCTTCGAGAGATAGCACGGCCCGGAAACTTTTCCCGTAAAAAATCGATGGTTTCATTGCTTGTTTGGCACGTAGCGCCGTCTTGTTGATAGATCAATACCATCCAATTCCGGCCGTAAAAAATCATTAATCATCTCTCGATGGCGCAATCCATTGACCGTAACTGTTGCTCCAGCCTCATTTTCGAAAAAGTAAGGTCCAATGACCCCGCCGGACCATTAACCGCACCAAACAGTTACGCGTTGAGGATGGAGAGGCTTTTCAACAATAACTCTTGGGTTTTCTGAGCCCCAGATGCGACAGTTTTGCTTGTTGATGTAGCCTCCGAGGTGGAAATGGGCCTCATCAGTCAAGATGATTTTTCTATGGAATTTCGGATCATTTTCATGCATTTCAAGGTCCCAATCAGCAAAGACAGGACGTTGTTGATGATCAGCCGGCTTGAGTTCTTGTGTTAACTGAACTTTATAAGCCTTAAACCCAAGTCTTTATGCAAAATACGGTGTAATGACGTTTGTGGAATGCCTAATTCCAATGAACGACGAGGAATGGACAAACCTGGGTTTTCTTCAACACTTTGGGCTACAACAGCAATATTCTCATTGTTCTTGACCGACGTGCACGGGTTTTATTCTTCACATGACTAGCTTGTCCCAACAGCTCGAATTCGTCCACCAATTTCTGTATTGCGGTCCGACAAGGTGCTTCACGACGACCCAAAAATGTTTTAGTTTTACGAACCATCTCTGCCAAATTTTCACCATTTTTATAGTGAATTTTAATAATTTCGATTCGTTTTTGAAGCGTGTATCGTCTCTACTTGCCAAATGTCAAAAAATGACAGCTTCAAAAGTGACGGCTACCGAAATAGCGGGCTATTCAAAATAACACCTCTTATTGTAAAACCCTTATTACATCGGTCATCCGACCAATATTCATGTACGGCGTTGCAGTATGGTGGACTGCACTGGAGAAAGTCACTTACTGCGACAAACTCAGCAGAGTCCAAAGCACTGCATATGTCTCTGCATAAGCGGGGCATTGAGAACCAAACCCAGCAGCGTTAGACACTCTCCTCCATCTGACACCCCTCGACATTTTCAGCAAACAAGTGGCAGCGAGTACAGTTATAAGACTCAACGCCTCATCTCAATGGACCAATGGTTCAAAGTGATGGAATGTCCCACATTATGGACATTCCATCATTTTGAACTTTTTCGGTTCTATACCAAAGTACATAGACTACATTACTCCAAAACCTCAATTTGGGTAAAACTTCCAGGTATCCATTCCATCCAGAGATGAATGGGAAGACAAAAAACTCCTGGATGACAAAGGCATTCATTTTTATACAGATGGATCCAAGACAAATGATCGAGTTGGTAGTGGTGTGTACTCAGAAATGCTTAATCTAAGCCTCTCATTCCGCCTCCCTAATCATTGTAGTGTCTTCCAAGCGGAAATTTTAGCGATCAAAGAGGTTCTCTCCTGGCTGAGAGAAAACGTGATATCAACTCTGATATTCGCATCTGCTGACAGTCAGGCTGCTATTAAATCTCTCGACGGTGTCTCAACCAACTCTCGAACGGACTTCGATTGTCGATCATCTCTTATGGAGATGGCGCAGCAATTTAATATTCACCTCTGCTGGGTGCCGGGCCACTGCGACATCACGGGAAATTGTAGAGCCGACAAACTCGCTAAAAATGGAACCGTCATACCTATCTCACCTGAAAGGGAAAAAGGTGGTACAATTTACCTACGTGCGCAGCCACAAAGCTGATATGGCCGTCACTTGACCTAAAGAGCTCAAAGCAGATTTCATATTAGCTCCCTAATAGGTGTCCTTACAGGACACTGTCTTATGGGCAGGCACGCAATATGACTTGGTGTAGCTTCAAATGACTTCTGCAGGAGCTGTATGGACGAGGAAAGAGGAAACAATCTCTCACCTTCTCTGCACATGCCCTGCTCTTTCACTAAGACACAAACTTCCTCTTCGACTAGTAAGAAGTAATTCTCTAGATTCATGTTGTATCACAATGGGCCTTTTCTTTTGGCCTAAGTGTGCGGATTCTGTATCCGCAGCCTTTTTAACCTAACCTTACCTTGGTGAGCCACTGCCAATTAAAACTGACATCACGGTGGGCCTACGCACATCTGTCGGCGCAGACAGAAAGGAGATGAATACATTTTTTTTGACATTTCAAGAATTGTAATGTCATATTCGGTAAAAACTCAAACATCTATAATTATAAAAATCAAATGCAAATCCGTTGAGCACTCACTACTTTTGTAGTGGATTGTTTGGCACCAAATTTTGAAGTGGTTTGTACAAAATCGGTAGTGTCCGTGGCCAGTGGTTAGGTGCGTTGGCTGCTAAGCAGAACGTCGGTCGAGGGTTCGAGTCCTACTCGTGCCCATAGTTTTTATTTCATCTTTCACGGGCACTGCCTCTTGCGAAGAAGTGACAAAACTTCCAAGAGTATCAATCTGTAATGCAAAAGTGCTTCTCAACTTTGCCGTTCGGAGTCGGCGTTAAATTGTAGGTCCCTTCAATTCTTCACACGCACCCAGAGAATTGTTGAAGAGAGTAAGCCACTTAGGCCTTGGCTCCTCAAGACCTGTCGCGCCACTCTAATTTTTTTTTATGTACAAAATCGGCCAAGTCGTTCATGAGATATGACCTATTGAATGATAAACTATGCATTTCGCCATGTCATAATCTTAAGCACGATTGTTGAGAATAGGTCCGCGAAGGTTCTGATTTGGAACGACCTAACTAGCTGACCCAGCAAACGTTGTTTTATAAAAGTAAATCTGACAAGGACAGCTTTTTGTGGTCTGTTTAGAACTCACAAGTTGGAAAACCTTCTGATTTATTCGCTTAGTCACCAAATGGATAAACAAAAATATTGTGCAATATCGAAATGAAACGGAACGTTGAACTGGCTACGATAATGTTTAAATTTAATAAGAAAAGTTAAAACCGATACAATTTGATACATATATACTAGCTGACCCAGCTAACGCTGTTATGCAATTAAAAAAACTGAATCAAAATGAATTTACTATTTGTAGGACAACGCGCCCTGGGCAAAACATTCCTTCCGAACACAAATAAAATTAAGTGTTCGAAGAGCTTATGAATAAGAATTACCCGCCAGCATCGAAGTAATCATTCTTCTGTAACTTCATATACACAAAAGAGTTCAATCTCTTAATCAAACACATCATAAGACTCGAAATTGCTTAAAACCATTAACATTCATCGATTATTGTGATTATCAAAATTGCCCTACATTTACACGAGATAAGTAGCTTACTTCGAAAACTGTCGAATACACTCAAGCACTTCCAGTTTAAGGGCACTGCTTATTACCATAATTTAATATTCAAGAATCCTCTTTCCTTCCTTACTGTCATCTCGTCTTTTGATACCATCATCGCTGTGCCTCAACTTGGTCTCGTTTATATTTCTGTATAGTGCTTGCATCACATCATTATCATGTCATGCTGGTTATTGGGGGTACGTGTACGATGGTAATGCCTATTCTGGAAAAATACCAACAACATCGATATGGCAAATAAAAGTCAATGTCAAATACGAGTGATTGCTCGTGCCGACAATATTTGAAATACCCTACTTTTCAGTGGGCTTAAAAGGCTCTATAGAGTTTATGTAGGTAATAGGGTTATTGACATATGGAACTCCCAAATATCTGAACTTCAATGCCAAAGGCATACTAAAATAAAGACCCACCAAACTCTCATCTCAAAGATTAGGCACAAAAAGTTGAAAGAAGAAAAACAAAAAACAACAAAATCAAAATATCTCCTAACACACGAAAAAATAACCGACCAACAGACCGACTTATAAAAGGCATGTTTGAAGAGCAAATTACTTGCTGAAGGGTTTAAGTATGTTTGCCTTTTCGGAGGGATAATGTATGTCATTTTTATGCTGAAAGCCTCCATTATTGTGAAAATTAAGAATTTAAATATTTTAACCCCAAAAGGAGACAAGAATACGAAATAAGCAGGATATTTGAGAATGATTCCTTTTTTTTACGAGCGAGTGTAGATGCGAAAGGAAATCTCTCTTGAGAGAAGATTTACGTCATTTTTATGAGATTGCTGTCAAATGTCAATGAACTTGTTTGACATTTCTTGTTTATGCCTTCAGCCCTTACTTGGTTCGGAAGTAGACTTTTTTTGTGAGGTTCAAAAGCGTACTGAATTCAATCCACAGGAGATAATGTTCAAGTAAACTGATGGAGGATTTTTGTTCTGTTTGGTAATTATGTGTTCAGAAGGTATTGATATGGTTAAATGGGTGTTTAAGAGGCATTTAAATAGATTTCATTTTATGAACCATAAAAAAAGCGAAACAAATAAACATAAACAAACCGTTCTAATTTTGTAAACTGCGGTAATTATAGTTGAATCTGTGAAGGTATCTAGCGATTGTACCACCACCAGCTGCTTTTAGTTGTATAATCAAATTTGTTCCTTATGAATTTCTGTTTTGTGTGTAATTTGGCCGGAGGGAGTTTGATGAGTAGGCCTGTAATGAGGAGATCACAACTAAACAACAAAACCATAAATATTACAAAATTATGAATAAACTAGAACGAAGAATATTTTCGATAATTAAAGTAAAAGTGCCAAGTGTAATAAATGTTAAGTACGAAAAATAAAGAACATTGATAAATCGTCAATTTGTTTTTATTTGCGACTTATTCCAAGTATTACACTCGTAAACATTTCGATGTTATTATGTCTGTCGTCTGTCTCCAATTCTCTCTTACCGTAATTACTATGGGATATTTGATTTTATATTTGGAAACCGATGCTTTATACAAAATTGAAGACAAACATTTTTTCTTACCAAAAATTAAGAGAATTTTAGAATTTCTTGGGCGTTTATAAGCAAAACAAAAGACTACTATTTTAATTGACCGATTTAAATGTTAATTCCTAATGCAAAATGGTATTGTTGTGTTTGATCAAAATGTGTATTTAATTTTTTGACGAATGTAAAACTTGCCACTGAGCAATTTGGCAAGCAGGAAAGTTTTTAACGAGTTCTCGCAAATGCGATTTATGACCCAAAATTTATATGGACTTACCTATTCAATAAATGCCTTTAAACTTTTACTTACTTAAGGTGGCGGTACAGTCCGTTTGGACTTGGGCCTCAATCAACAGTCTCCGCCAGCCAGCTCGGTCTCTAGCTAGCTGTCTCCAGTTTTGCACTACAAGTTGATTGAGGTCCTCTTCCACTTGAGTGCGCCACCTGAGTCGCGGTCTTCCTCTACTTCTACGTCCCTCGGGAATAGTGTCGAAGACTTTCCGGGCCGGAGCATTGGTGTCCATCCGCTCGAAATGACCGAGCCGTCTGAGTCTCTGGACCTTGACCCTTCTTGCTAGGGCCACGTGTCCGTTGAATTTTCTTCCCCATTCCCCATCAATGAACACGGGACCGAAGATGACCCGAAGAACTTTCTTCTCGATACAGCCTAAGGCACATTCATCAGATTTTGTCGAAACCCATGCTTCTGCACTATACAGCAGGACTGGGATTATGAGGGTGTTATATAGTTTTAACTAAGTTGATCAAGAGAGCGCTTTTCCACTAATTGCATTCTAAGCAAGAGTTATTCTTCGTCTGATCTCGGCGCTGGTATTATTGCCCTCGTTTATAGCAGATTCCAGGTAGACACTCTTCTACTACCTCGAATTTGAATGCGTCTATTGTGACGTTCTTCCGAGCCGTTGGTGTTGGGTGTCCTCCCTCGAAGACAGCATATACTTCCTTTTGCCCTCATTTACCGCTAAACCCATTTTTGACGCTTTTGTCTCCATTCTCACAAAGGCAATATCATCGGCGAACGCGAGAAGTTGGACAGACTTTTGGAAGATAGTGCCTCTGGGTTTGACGGTGGAGTTTTGCACTGTCTTCTCAAGAACGATGTTAGAGGAACCGCGTGATGGTGCATCGCCTTGTCTGAATCCTTTGTTGACGTCGAAAGATTCCGTAAGCTTGTTGCCAACCTTGATGGAGCAGCGTGAGTTCTCCATGGTCATTTTGCACAAGCAAACGTGCTTGGCAGGGATGCCAAAACTAGACATAGCTTTATACAGTTTGTCTCTGTAGATGCTGTCATAAACGGCCTTAAAATCGATGAAAAGTTAGTGGGTGTCGATTTGGAGTTCATAGTGCTTTTCCAGGATCTGCCGCAACGTAAAAATTTGGTTGATGGTTGACTTTCCTGGCCTGAAGCCACATTGATAAGACCAATCAGATTGTTGACGAAAGGCTTCAGACGTTCACATATTACGGCAGAGAGGATCTTGAAGGCGATTTGAAGAAGACTGATTTCGCTGTAGTTGGCGTAGTTTAGAGGATCTCCCTTTTTCGGGATCGGGCAAACAATGCTGAGGTTCCATTCATCGGGAATGCATTCCTCTGACCATATCTTACAGATGATTTGGTACATGCTCCTATCTAGATCGTTGCCTGCTGCTTTGAACAGCTCGACAGCTAGATTATCTACTTCAGCGGATTTGTTATATTTCAGGAGTGATATTGCCGTTTTCTTTTTTTTCTAGATCGGGTTTACGGAATTGCTCGCCATAATCGTGTCGGATGAATGGTTCCTGCCTGACGGTGGTGTTTTGTTCGTCGTTGCCGTTATACAGTCATGCAGTAGTGGTCTTTCCAAATACCCAGCGATTCTACTATGATGTTCCCTTGGTAATTTTGCAGGCTTTGGCTCTTGCTCGATATCGTTGAGCTAGCTGATCGGTCGATCTGATGCCAGCGTTCCTCCCTCATCTTTTGACGAGCAGCTCTTGTCCATCCATGAAGCGCCGATTTATATGCCTCCTGCTCGGCCTACATTCTTCGTCAAGTCAGGGCTTCGCTATGGTGGCTACGTAAAACCCAGCACATTAGATGCGGCATCTATAACTGCTCTCTGGCAATGTTGCCATTGGCCGTCGATACTTGATGTTAGCGGTATAGGACTCATTAAGAGGTTACCTAACACTCGATCAGAGAAAGATCTGACGATCTCTTGAAGTTGCAGCCGTCCGACGTCGTATTTTCTTGCAGCATTGGCCGTTGTCGGGATATTCTTAGCACTACCTTGGCTACAACAAGGTAGTTGTCCGAGTCGATGTTAGCTCCTTGGAAAGTTTGAACATCTAGAATGCCTTCCGTCGATCGCAATGTGGTTGACGGTTAATTGAGATCCCCATGTTTCTTAATGGATGTTGAGATGTGGGAACCATGTGCTTGCTACCACAACATTTCGCCCCGCAGCAAAGTCGATCAGCCTGAATCCGTTTGATCGGCAGGCTGTGCTTTCGACGTTCCACCAAAGATGTCCTTATTTCCCAGCTTTGCGCTTAAATCGCCGAGGACAATTTTAATGTCATAGCTAGGACATTGCTCATACGTTTTGTCAAGGAGCTCGTAGGACTCGTCTTTGTTGTCCTCTTTTTTCTCTTCTGTTGGCATGCCCCAACATATTAGGCTAATATTGCCGAATTCAGCCTTGATTCGGATCGTCGTGATGCGTTCGCTTACACATTTAGAGCTCAAGACCTTTTGTTTTACATGTCCACCCAAACATAAAATGAATTCATTTTGTTTCCATTCAACAAATGAGAAGCAGCAGACTCTTCCTGGCAAAGGCTAAGTTTTTTCAACACTGTTTTCGGAAGAACTGTCTACGCGGGGATCTAAGTAAGCTTGATTTCTTTGGGCTAGAAATAGGGTTATATCCAATAGGCGATGTCAGATGTCTTTCCGTTTTCTTGTTTCATCATAAAACTACCTTTATCAATGGTCATGACTTCTGAGAATTTGGAGACAGCAGTTGTAAGCATAAGGGAGAAACGCTTACAACTACATTTTCTTTTTGGGCTTATAACACTTAACATTATCTTAAAACTCGCACAGTAAATGCTCCTTTTTAAATCCTTTGTCGCCCTTGTTATACGCCATTCAACCAAATTTGAACGTTGGTTTCCGTTTCAGAATGACATCAAGCTTCGCATTTAAGTTGACATAAAACACATTAATGTTTACAGATCACGGCAATTAACATTTTTATGTTAACGTTAACTTTTTGTTTTATTTCATTTCTGTTTCCTCGTTTCAAAATATCAGACTAGACAATGCAAACGCAATTAAAATGTCATCAAAAAGCAAAAGTCATTGATCTTGACTTTCATAAAAAAAAATACTTCAATGTTATTTTAATTCCTTCAAATGTAAAACAAAATGACATTCGAACATCTGGCTAGATATCAAGACTTGTAAAATGCTCCCTTAATTATTTCTGTCACTCGATCATTTGAAACACCCAAAATCACTCATTTCAAAAATTCAAAAAAAAAAAGAGAAGAGAAAATAAGGACGTAGCGAAGAAAGACATTCTTATCCGATGATCCACCATAAAAGTTCTAACGTTGACACAATGTCAACCAAGAATCTTAAGTGCCCAAAGCCATCATCGCGGATCGTGCAGAAAAAGTTATTCTTTCACTTAAGCTTGTCAACTATATTTATTAACTCACTCAGCAAAGTCCGGTGCAGCAGCAGCAGCAATAAAGTTGCAAGACAGAAAAAAACGTACTGGATTCATGTTGAAGACAGCGAAAATAAACACGCATGGGTAGTCTACCTATTCGGCGAAAGCGCCTTGACAAAATTGATTACTTTTGGGTAGACTATTCGCATACTTTTGTGTCACCCATGAAGTTCGTCACAATTCATATAGAATTCTAAATTTATAAATTGTACATTTAGATTGACTATTCATAAAAAACAACACGAATTTTCATTTCTTGATATGTGTAGTGTTGCCAAGGACTTTGTTTATGATTGCTGTCTACATGATGGCAACATCGACACAATAAATTGAATTGGGGGCAGAACCAAACTGCATTCCACATTTCTTTCAGATAAAATGAAAAAATGCAACAAATTTTTGAGGGAAGCCTCTAACTATACCAACCATTCAAATCATAAAATTAAATGTCGAATTTGAGAATTCGTCGAATAAACCATGGTAGACGGAATTTACCATCAATAGGATCATAAAACAAACGAAACGACAGTAGGGCAACACTTAAGCGGAAAAGCGACGCACAGAAAAACTGGCGGCGCACATTTTTTTCTTGCCTTCGTCAACATAGCCCAAAACCAAAAGAGATTTTTATTAGGAAGCATCTCTAGCGAAAACGATTCACATCCCAGATTAAAAGTAAAAATATCCGCCAACATCACAATCTTTCCTTATGCTATGCTCGCATTATAGTGAAAGCAAAAGCATTGGTGGTGTTGTAGCCTTTCGAGAAAAGCGTGCGCAAAGGGTCATTGGCATAAATTTTAAATTTAACAAACTATTAGATTGTGTGCGTAATGTAATAGTGTCTCTGTCGATGTCGATGCACGGCTAGTGCTAGAGATCTATATAAATGAGAAGCGCTTGGGGTTTTGTTTGACATTTGTTTGTTTCACGTATTCTGTCACAGGGAACACATTTTGTGTACGATTTAGTTGCTAATTGCAGTTACGCATTTCTTTAGGTCGTACATGATGCGTGATTATCGTCGAAAGGTGAGTTTTTTTTTGTTGGCTTGTTGGCTGGCATCAGACAAGCCAGGGGGATAAATCAGCAATTAAAGTGGAATGAATCCTTTTCGGTGGATTTAGTTGTGTATTATTTAAATGTGCAGAGGAGTAAATGTCACTTAGTTACGTCTCGTGTTCTCATTTCGTTGTTTAATTTAATTGAATTAGTTACTAAAATTAAACTGAAATTATGCGGCGGGGTGTATAAAATATAGGCAATTCTTTTTGTTTAACATTTTCCTTCATACAAAAGGTATACCTCCGTGTGATGTATGAATGAAGTGAAAGCGAAAAAAAATTATGTTGACATCTTGCCAGCGTCAAATTGGAGACAGACAACCACAAATAATGAATTTTAGCCTCTCTTAATGTGTATATTTTGTGTCTGCCTCAAACTATCAACACGTTATCTGTTTTTACTTTCGTTTCAAAATTTTGGGAAATAAATTTTGCTTTAGTGGGTGGAATATACTCATATTCCCTCGTGATCCATAATGAGTCGTTACGTAAAAATAAGAAACATTCTTGAACGTCGTCACAATAACCAGGAACAAAATAAATCAAATAAAAAATGCAGGAAAATACCTCATGAATTTGTGTCAAATTAAATGCTTGTTAATTTTTTTTATTACACCTTTCAACAGAGGTAGAACAAAATTTGTCATAAAAATTAACGATGTTTTTTTGACTCAGTCAATTTCGTATTTTTGAAAAGAGAGCATTTGGTAGGCCCAGTTTGCAAGAGGAATACGAGAATGTTTTTATAGTTTAGGGGCAAATGGAACTTTTAAATGGTCACCATGGCGTATACGTATCATTTTTTTTCGAACATTTTAGATGTTTTTTTCCGATTAAACAAATTCTGCGTAATTGCTGATTTTAAAGTCTTTAGTTACTATTTCGTGTGCTCAAGTGATAACAAGATAAGTAGTGTTTAACTTACTTACTTACTTACTCAAGGTGGCGCTACAGTCCGTTGTGGACTTGGGCCTCAATCAACAGTCTCCGCCAACCAACTCGGTCCCTAGCTAGCTGTCTCTAGTTTTGCACTCCAAGTTGATTGAGGTCCTCTTCCACTTGAGTGTGCCACCTGAGTCGCGGTCTTCTTCTCCTCCTACGTATCTCGGGAATAGTGTCGAAGCCTTTCCGGGGCGGAGCATTGGTGTCCATTTGCTCTAAATGACCAAGCCATCCGACCTTGACCCTTCTGGCTAGGTTCATGTCGCTTTACAATCCGTTAAGTTCGCTGTTATATCTTCTTCCCCATTCCCCTTAATGCACACGGGGCCAAAGATGACCCGAAGAATTTTCCTCTCGAAACAGCCTAAGGCACATTCATCCGATTTTGTCGAGGTTCATGCTTCTGCACCATACAGCTGCTGTCATACGCGGCCTTAAAATCGATTAAAAGGTGGTGGGTATCGATTTGGAGTTCAAAGGTATTTTCCAGGATCTGCGCAGCGTGAAAATTTGGTGGTTGACTTTCCTGGCCTGAAGCCACATTGATAAGGGCCAATCAGATTGTTGACGAAAGGCATCAGACGTTCACATATAACGGCAAAGAGGATCTTGTAGGCGAAGTTAAGTAGACTGATTCCTCTGTAGTTGGAGAAGTTTAGAGGATCTCCCTTTTTCAGGATCGGGCAAACAATGCTGACCATATCTTACAGATGATTTGGTGCATGTTCCTATCTAGATCGTCGCGTTGCCTGCTGCTTTGAACAGCTCATCAGCTAGACCATCTGCTCCAGCGGCTTTGTTGGATTTCAGCTGTGATATTGCAGTTTTAACTTCTTCGAGGTCGTTTTCACGGAATTGTTGGCTATCATCGTGTCCAATGAAAGGCTCCTGTCTGACAGCAGTGTTGTGGTCTTCGTCGTCGTTATACAGTCTACAGAAGTAGTCTTTCTAAATCCCTAGCATTGACTGCGATTCTACTATGATCTTCACTTGTTTATCTCTGCAGGCATCGGTTCCTGCTCGATGACCGTGAGCCAGCTGTCAAACCTTTTCATAAAACCTCCGAACTTCATTTCTGCTGTTGGCTCTCTCAACATCCTCAATCTGACGCTTCTCATGCTTTCTCTTTTTTCTCACGAGCAGCTCTTGGATGCATGGGCTTGCCTGCATTCTTCGTCAAACCAGGGGTTTCGTTTTGGTGGCTGTGTGAAAATCAGCACATTACAGGCGGCATCTCTAACTGCTTTCTGACAATGTTGCCACTGGTCTTCGATACTTGATTTTGGCGGTATAGGACTCCTTAAGAGGTTACTTGACACTCGATCAGAGAAGGATCTGGCGATCTCTTGCGATTGTAGGCGTCCGACGTCAAGTGCTGGACAAGTGCCTTCCGTCGATCGCAATGTGATCAATCAGGTTGACGGTTGATTGATCAACACATCTCCATGTACCTTTATGGATGTTTTGATGTCTAAACCAGGTGGTTGCTACCACAATATTTCGCCCTGCAGCAAAATCGATCATCCTGAATCCGTTATCAGAAGGTGGTGTCGTGAAGGCTGTGCTTTCCGATTGTTCCACCAAAGATGTTCTCTTTTCCCAGCTTTGCGTTAAAATTGCCGAGGATAATTTAAATGTCATAGCTAGGACATTGTTCATTCGTTTTGTCAAGGAGCTCGTAGAACTCGTCTTTGGTGCCGTCCTTTTTTTCTTCTGTGGGGGCATGCGCGCATATTGGGCTAATGTTGCCGAATTTAGCCTTGACTTGGATTGTCGTGATGCATTCGCTTACACATTTGAAGCTCAATACTTTTTGCCTCAGACTTCTTCCCACGACGAATCCGCATCCAAAGAGTCGCTGTTGTTGCTCTCGGTAACAATTACCATAGTAAATGTCACAGTTTCTCATCCTCCTTTCTCATTTCTTGGGTAGCGGCAACATGCGGTCTATTTAGTGACCTAACATTCCACGTGCATATCCGAAGTCTGGGTAATTGTTGATTTTAAAGTCTATAGTTACTGTTTTGTGTGCTCAAGTGATAACAAGATAAGTACAAGTGCTCTTAAGTAGCCATCGCGGACTATATTGATTAGATACTTATCTCTTTGCTCAATACGCATTTCATACATTTAATTAGATAAACATTTAGAACGCGTAGAAGAAATTAACTCTTCTGAACTTGAAAAACTGAAACACTACTCTTGATTTTCCGTATTATAATTTTCCAAATTTCTTTACATTTTATGAGAGTTCCAGGGGTAACGTGAGAAGTTATCATTACTTCATATTTCATTTAAATTGCAGTTGCTCAGCACAAGACTTCAAAGAAGAAATAAAAATGTCCATTAAATGAAATATATTTTTGCAAGCAATGCAAAACCGCTTAACAATGATATGATAATGACATTAATATATTGTTTAATTGCAATCCAGTCTCTAAAAGTGGTTTATAGCTTTTTTCTTTCAGTTTAAATTGGTAGTTGAATATCAGTAAATCGAAACATTAGACCATAAAAGTATTAATGAAAAATAGCAATCGCATTTGATGTCTATAAAACATGTTGCATTCGTGTTTTCCTGGGCACATTCCTCATGCAAAATAAAAGTCCAGCTACCTAGTCTGCAACATATTTCAATGATCGTTTTCAGACTGTATCTGTATATACTATGTTTTCCTTTAACTACTTGACCTATATTTCAAGCATTTGCTGCCTCGCTAGAAGTGTATATTTATGAGAATAAACATAATTATATTACCTTATCTTTTGAGTGGAATTGAACTTAAAAAAAGAACGAGTTTGTGCATGTTCAAAAATCCAACACAGATTACAAAATTTGTTTATAGATGCATATTGAAATGTAAACAACAGTCATTACGCTCTAACCATATCTTCGCACAGCTAAGTATTATGACGTTATAAAAATGATTATTACATTTTGTGTAATAAATAATGTAGTGTGTAGGAAAATTAGAGATTCAGTTTAGCTGTAATAAAACCTGTCACACGCATTCTTAAAATAAATTTAAATACTGCTTACAGTGAAAAACATCTTATTAAAAAATGCGTGTTCACCCGAAAGAATGTAATTTTAAGTATTTTAAGACATGTGTTCATATATTGTAAGTGATATTTTCTCGTTATTCCCTATACCCTATCTATCTGTTTATATTCAATTGACGTATGAGTACTTTGTTTTTGATACGTGGCAAAACAACGTTTACCGGGTCAGCAAGTAGCATAAAAAGCATCATATAGCCACCTCCTGGTTCTAAGATACCCCGCCATCAATCTTGAGCCAAATCAGTTCTATTATTCTAAGAAATTTCTTGTATGGCAAAACAACGTTCACCGAGTCAGCTAGTAGGATCAAAAAGCATTTCATATCCATCCCCTGCTTCTAACTACGTCCCTACCAATTTTGAGCCAAATCGGTACCGCCGTTCTTAGAAATTATTAATATGGTAAAACAACGTCTACCGGGGCAGCTAGTATGGCTTATTTGTGAATCTCAACCATCCAGGGTGCCATCAAAATGCTTAAAAAAATAATTAGGCCAGCTGCTTAGAAGGAGTTCAGTGACATACACCTGTTCTTAGAAATTACTTATATGACAAAATAACGTTTGCTCTGTTAGGTGTTTTATAGCTGTCTCCTGGTTCTAAGCTACCTTAACACCAATTTAGATCCAAATTGCTTCCGTCGTTTTTGAAAATCATTTATATGGCAAAACAACGTTTCCCGGGTCAGAAAGTAAAATAAAAAGTATCGTGAATATACAAAATGATTGAAATGAATGAATAAATGATTGCATAAAAAAAAACTCATTCAAGTCGATGCAGGCTTGTAGTTGCAGTATATGTTCCAAAGGATTTGAGAGTGACTTGGATTCAAAAGTACACTAGCTAACGTGATAAACGTATTACTAAACAAACTTCTAAATCCGAAAATGTATAATTTCAAAAAATGGATAGCTCTTTATAAAAATCGAAGGACTCCTTTTTGAATTTCTGTAGACATCACATTACCAAATCCGAAGGCAACTAACCCAAGAGAATAGACCATAAACGGATGAAAAATATTTAGTTTTATTCTTGAAAGTAATTTACTATTTCTTATGATCAAAAATGTCCAAGTCTTATATACAAAACTTCGACTCTAAATTTGTTGCTAAGCGCTAAACTCGAGAACGAAGGGTTCGATCGTTTGGCATTAAGTGACGGAAGGTTCGCGTAGTGGTGTAGATGGTTTTTAAGGAGTTTGTACGAAATCGGCCAAGCCGTTCATAAGATATGTCCAAAAATATGGAAAACTCATTTTCCCCTTTTTTAACTATGTATTTGACCATGTGATGCACCTTAACAAAGTTGTTCTGCATGAGCCAGCGAAGGTTTCTGAGCTGTTACGACCTTACTAGCTGACCCAACAAACATTGTTTTGTTATATACAAAAAAAATCTCATGCAAATCCGTTGAGGACTCACTACTTTTGTACCAGTGGAGTGTTTGGCACCAAATTTTGAGGGATTGTTCGGATAGTGACTTGGATGGTCTTTGTTTGTTTGTATAAATCGACCAAGCCATTCATTAGACATGGCCAGGGTAGTGGCGGATGTGGGGTAGCTACATAGTGGGTAGTAGGAAGCGGGTTGATTGGTAGTGGGTAGCGGGTAGCGGGTAGCTGGGTGATGGGTAGCGGGTAGTAAATAGTGGAAAGTGATGAGCTGTGTGACGGGTAGAGAATAGAAATTGTTTGTAGCGGGTAGCGGGTAGTAAATAGTGGAAAGTGATGAGCTGTGTGACGGGTAGAGAATAGAAATTGTTTGTAGCGGGTAGCGGGTAGTGGGGTAGCGGGGTAAAGGGGTAGCTGAGTAACGTGGTAGTGGCTTAGCCGGTTAGGGACAAGCGCATAGAAGTAGCGGGTAGAGGGTAGTGGGGTAGGGGGTAACGGGTAGTGTATTAGAGGGTTAAAAAAGTGTAGATCTTTTATTAACGATTGAGGCAAAACGAAGTCTGCCGGGTGAGGTAGTACATAACATAAATTCGTTGCAAGGGCTGGATTTTACTTTTGGCTTGTTTAACACCCAGGTTGGTTGAAAAGACAAAGCTAAGAAGGACCAATAGTTAGGCCAACAAATATTTTTCTTACAAATGCAATCACTTCAAATTACGAAGGAAATATCAGTTCTTAGATTTTGCTTTTCCCTAAGATTTGAACTTGGCAATTCAAAGTAAATTGCTATCGCTGAAGAAAAGGTGATTCTTGGGGCTAGGGTAACAACTAGGAAGAAATTAAAATAACATGATTTTCTAGAAGAATATTGAAACAATTCTGCTATCCGCTTAACAGCAGTGTTAGGGAAGGACTATATAACTTGTGAGAAATTGATACTGTATCAATAATACTGCATAATCTATACGCACCTTTATAATCCACTTTGTAATGTTAACATTATAAAATACATGTTTTTATGTAGAGGAAATAATATCTTCCCATAATCTCATTAGAACTTTCTGTTCTGTTTTTAAGCCAAATTAAAAAAAAAAAAACTTAACCACAAATACAAACAGTTTTTCTTGGTAAAGTCGCGACTATTCTCATCTCTTCCATATCGCCCTTTTCTTTTCCTTCTTTTGCTCTTCCCTAAGTCAAAACCTACAAACTTCTAACTG
>CAKKXW010000005.1:32658313-32764387 GCA_920937365.1 Sphaerophoria rueppellii | reverse complement strand
AGCGTAACGGGTACAATGGTTGGCACCCCCAATTTTTGTACTAATTATTGGCACCCCTCATGGAATTAAGAATTTACGAAAAACTACTATACCTAGGAACTTGAAATCATATTTTTACATAAGATGTACTAATTTTCTACAATTCTGCATTTTTATTGAGAATTATTGCAATCTCATTTTATACAAAGCGTAGCTGAAAAGAAGGACACGAACAGCTCGTGTGCTCTACGAAAAGTAGGAGAGAGCAGAAAAGGAGAGAGGAGCATAAGCTTCTCAGAAAGAAAAAAAGGCAGCATGAGAAGCGCGCGGAGATAGAGGGATGTCACAACAGGAACGAGGTTCGAAAGTCTTACAAACAGGTGAAACAAACATCCAGGCTTATACACCCATCACACACATTATACACATCGTAGTGGAACTACAGTCAGTGCTGAGGATATGGAAATACCACTTTTCCAAGCTGTATAATGGTGATGACGTGAAAAACCCCGCCAGCAATACAGAACCATTCAATTTGGGTGCAGCAAACCAACATTTCCACTCTCCCGACATGGACGAAGTGAAGATAGCGATATCTGAAGTTAAGTCGAACAAAACCGCTGGAGCCGATGGCCTAGACGCCAAACTGTACAAAGCAACTGGAGATGATTTGGTTAGGAGTATACACCAGCTCATCTGCAAAATTTGGTCGGAGGAAAGCTTGCCCGAATGAATGAAACATCAGCATCGTATGCCCGATCTCTGAACTGCACCAACTACAAGTGCTGCGTGAACGTCTGAAGCCTTACGTAAACAACTTGATAGGTGTTTATTAGTCTGGCTTCAGACCCGGAAAGTCCACCATCGATCAAATATTCACTGTGCGGCAGATCATGGAGAAGACCCAGGAACTTCAAATCGATACCTTCCATCTTTTCAAGGCCGCGTATGACAGCGTCTATAGAGGCCAATTATATAGAGCAATGTTTGTTTTGGCATCCCAGAAAAACTCGTCCGTCTGTGTAAGATGCAATGGAAAATCACACTGTTCCATCATGGTCGGAAAAAACCTAACGGACGCTTTTGATGTCAAAAAGGTTTTAACAAGGCGATGCGCTGTCATGCGATTTCTTCAACATCATCCTTGAAAAGATTGTGCAAAGCTCCAATGTCAACACCAGAGGCACAATCTTTCAAAAGTCCGTCCAGCTACTAGGATACGCAGACGACATTGACATAATTGGAAGAACACAGCGTGATGTCAGTGGAGCGTTTGTGAGCCTTGAGACGGAGGCCAGGAAGATGGGTCTAGCGGTTAACGAGGGCAAGACCAAGTTAATGCTGTCGACAAGAAAGGACAACCAACATCGACGTCTTGGAGCAAACGTCAACATAGACAGATTTAACTTCGAGGTAGTTAAGGACTTTGTCTACCTGGGATCCGCTATCAACTCAGACAACAACACCAGCGCTGAAATCAAACGAAGAATCACTCTTGCCAATCGCTGCTTCTTTGGACTTAGAAGGCAATTGAGTAGTAAAGTCCTCTCCCGAGCAACTAAAGTGACACTCTACAAAACCCTCATCATCCCGGTCCTCATGTATGGTGCAGAGACATGGACTGTGACAACATCTGATGAAAACGCTTTGGGCTGCTTTGAGAGAAAAATTCTTCGAGTGATTTTTGGTCCTGTCTGCATTAATGGAGAATGGAGGAGAAGATTCAACCAAGAACTGTACGAGCTGTACAGCGACACTGACCTAGCCAGAAAAGTTAAGGTCCAACGACTTAGATGGTTGGGTCATGTTGAGCGAATGGAAAATAATGCTCCGGCTCGTAGAGTCTTCGAATCCAATCCGGAAGGACGTCGCAGAAGAGGAAGACCGCGATTCCGGTGGAGCACACAGGTGGTAGAGGACCTGAACCAACTTGGCGTGCGAAACTGGAGACAGTTAGCCAGGGACCGAGCTGGCTGGAGAAGTTTGTTGGGTGAGGCCCTGGTCCGACCTGGACTGTAGCGCCACCATAAGTAAGTAAGTAAGTAAGTAAATAGTTAAGGACTTTGTCTACCTAGGATCCGCTAGTAACTCAAACATCAACATTAGTGCTGAAATCAAACGAAGAATCATTCCTGCGTTGCCAATTGCTGCTTCCTTACACTAAGAGGGCAATCAAGTAGTAAAGTTCTCTCCCGAGCAACTAAAGTGACGCTCTACAAAACCCTCATCATCCCGGTCCTAATGAATGGTGCACAGACATGGACCATAACAACATCCAATGAATGCTTTTTAGTCCTGTCTGCATAAATGTAGAATGGAGACGAAGATTCAACCAAGAACTGTGAGAGCTGTTCAGTGACACTGACTTAACCAGAAAAGTTATGGTCCAACGTCTTAGATAGTTGGGACATGTAGAGCGTATGGAAAATAATGCTCCAGCTTGTAGAGTCTTCGAATCCAAACCGGAAGTACGTCGCAGAATTGGAAGACCAAAACTCAGTTGGAGGACACAGGTTATAGAGGACCTGAACCAACTTAGCGTGTGAAACTGAAGACAGCTAGCTAGGGACCGAGTTGGCTGTAGACGTTTGTTGGATGAGGCCCTGGTCCGACCTTGACTGTAGCGCCACCATAAGTAAGTAAGTAAGGTATTAAGCAGGGGTGTCGTGTATCAACGGAACATTTTCCGGCTTTCAACGGCTTTGTTCTTAACAAGGCTGCGCTTGGCTCATCAACGGCTTTGAACCAGTTAATCAACTCAGTTTCTCTCTGGGTTTCCACGGTGATTAACTATTTCGCTGTTTTAACAGACTGGTCCGGGAGTACCAATATACTGCGACCGAAGGTACTTACAGCTTTTTGTCCCTAGTTGATTGATAGTTTTTTTGGACTTCCCAAAATGTTTGGTGGCTGCATCATACGATTCTCATCGTGAAATGGTGGGGCCGTCATTTCTTCGGGAAGCTAAACACTGACTAATACATAAAAGTGCACTTCTCTTGAAACGGTGTTCAGATTACCCCTACAGTATGTAGCGCGGTGTATACTGCTGCTATGTCATCTCATGTCTTATTGTTAAATTGCATTCGAAAATAATATCAAACTATAGACAACTGGCAACTTCAGTATCAACCTGTTTGTGATACGAAAACTTAAGCTTAACCTTACTCAAAGCTGACATTTTACACTGACCTGACATTCTCATACGAATATGATCTCTTATGTCAGAAATTCATGATGCTCCAAAGGTCGACAGACAAAATTATTCAACCTAACCTCTGATAGGCCTGTTTCAATTCAAATAACCAGCAATTCCAAATAAATGTAGTAACCTGTGTGTGTCGCTGTTTTTTTTTTTTTCAATCAAACAAACAATTCCATAGTAATCCAATCCAATCCAATGTACGACGCAAGCGATTTAAAAACAACAAATGAATAGGCAATCATTATCCGCACTCTATCCATCTGTAACTTGATCCCAAGGTCAAGTTATAGCAAACATAAGCCTATACAAGATATTCAAAACAAATATGCGGTAGTAACTTGAAGCTTCTTATCCTGTGACATTGCGCCCCGCTTACCATCTTGCCGAAAGCAAATAGTAAAGTGATTCTCATTTTATTCTAACAACCATGTGCGGATTGCAAAGAGTGCGTCGCGTCGTCGGCCTATGCCCAACCAAGTGATTGTACCTTCTTTGAAGAAGAATGTGCCTCCTTGCTAGTTTTTGGCTCCTTCGGAAGAAGAAAAATTAAATTAGAAATTTTCATCTTTGTGCGAATAGGTAAGCAAGAAAAAAAAGACCTCAGAGGTCACGCCCAATCGAATTAGTTTTCTATGTAGGAAACACTCAGGAAGAACATCCGAAAGATGAAGGCAGTTCATTTGGACAACGAACAACAAAAAAAAAAAAAAATAAACAAAAATATCCAATATACCACTCCAAGGAATTTTGTATATTGTTAGCTCGTTCGTGTAGATTTTGTTGGTCGAGTCTAAGCTCAACCGATCAACTTTTATGACCGACACACACGTACGTCTGCGAGTAGTTAGTACTGTTTCTGTACTCTGTACACTGTGCAGAGGTTAAATTGAGAAAATATGTTAAGGGCCTGTCTGATTCGTAAGCTAGGTGCATGTCTTTTGTCATTCAGCAAGAAGTAAATGTTAGAGCATAGAGCAGCTAGATGAAAACGGTGTCCAGTCAGTGTATATGCAAATATCATTTATTTGGTAAAAATGTAAATTTTATGCACACGACGTGTGCAGAAATAGACGTAAAGCATTCTGTTCGCGTGGTTATGTAAATTTTATCCATTCAGCAAACAAAACGACCAAAACAACATTCAAATAGAAGACTCACTGACGAACTTCTTTCTATCTTTGTTTTCAAAGTCCAATTTTTCTCGATTTCTGGCGTTGAGGTTGAGTTTGTGATCTACACGGTTGTTTCCGAATTGATGTCGCTTGTCGACGATTGGATTGGCGCGCCGAATAAAATTGAATTTACATTTTAATCGTTTTTGTACCTAATCAGGAAGTGATTCGCATGAGTGATGGATACAGTAACATCAATTGGACGAAAAGGCAATTGGTCTATCTTCTATCACAAATATTATTGACTGGATTCACGCGGGTGTTATAGAAAAGAGAATGTGGGGCATATTTTTGACAGGCTGACGAGGCTATCTTTCTTTTAGATATGAAAATGTTTTGGCATGACTTCTTGGTTTTGAAAGAATATTTGCTTTGGCATAAAGGAAATGTGTTGACAGAATTGAAAAAGAGTTGCGCCTTTGCCCTTTTTTTTGCTGTGGATTTCGATCTTTCAAAGTGTTTTCATTATTTGCTTCTTCTTGGAATAAATTGAGTTTATAGTTTGCAGTTTATTAAGATGGACCACACTTCATTAGTGACAAAATGGAAAGGAGGTTAAGTGCACTTCATTTGTGCAAAGCTTTATTGATGCCTTAAGATATGTAGAGGTCTCCAGACGCTAAAATTCGCTGCCGAAGAGGTCAGTAAATTTTAATATAAAAGGGATATAAAAATCAATCACGTCGTCGTTTTATGAACTACTCAATCGGTGGTAGTTCCAGAAGAGATTGATGGTTTGTGTGACCTATATAGATTTTAAGGAATAATCGGGTATCAAAAATTTTAATGAGTGGAGAAACACTTAAATTCAATTTCGGGCCTTCAAAAAGGCAGCATGTCCTTGCTTATAAGTCCTCATCAAACCAGGAATTTCCGTCACGTTAAACTCAACACTTAATAAGTGGCATCTCTCATGCTTGTTTGCCTTCCTTGATATAAGACAGAGACAATAAGAAAGCTGGTTGATGGATCAGGAACTCTCTTTAGTCAACTTGTAGTCTCTCTTTAGTCCGGTGTAGTGCCAACATGGCTTATTCATTCTTCATTTCGTAGCTTTTCGTTGAACCTTCTAGCTTCTAGCACATATTGTAAAGGTACTTTTTTTTATCAAAGGCTGAGGTTTCGCTCGCCGGATGGTCTTGCGGCTTTCAACGTCTGGTTTTACGGCTTTCGTCGTCGGCTGGTCTTACAGATTACTCCGGCTGGACTTACGGCTTTCGCCGGCTGGACTAACTGCTGTCACCGGCTGGTCTTACGGATTTCGTCGGCTGGTCTTACGGCTTTCGCTGGCTGCTCTTACGGCTTTCGCCGGCAGGTATTTTGGCTTTCGCCGGCTGGAATTACTGTTTTCACCGGCTGGTCTTACCACTTTCGTCTTAGGGTCTTAGGGATTACTACGGCTGGTCTTACGGCTTTCGTTGGCTGGTCTTACGGCTTTCGTTGGCTGGTCTTAAGGCTTTCGTTGGCTGGTCTTACGGCTTCTTCACTGGTTGGTCTTACGAACTACTTCGGCTGGTCTTACGGTTTTCGCCAGCAGATATTTCGCCTTTTGTCGGCTGGACTTACGGCTTTCGCCGGTTGGTCTTACATATTTCGTCGGCTGGTCGTACGAATTACTCCGGCTGGTCTTACTTCTTACGGCTTTCGCTGATTACTCCGTCTGGTCTGATTACTCCGTCTGGTCTTCGGGCTTTTTGCCAGCTAGTCTTACGGCTTTCGTGGGTTGGTGTTAAGGCTTTCATGCGCTGGTCTTACGGCTTTTGTTGGCTGGTCTTTCGGATTACTCCGGCTGGTCTTTTGGCTTTCACCGGCTGTTCTTATAGCTTTCGCTGGCTGGTCGTATGGATCTTACCGGCTGGTCTTACGGATTACTCCGTCTGGTCTTACGGCTTTCATCAGCTGGTCTTACGCCTTTCGCCAGCTGGTCTGACATATTTCCTCGGCTGGTCTTACGCCTTTCGCTGGCTGATCTTACTTTTAGTTGATCGTTGATCTGATTAATTTTCCTCTTTCTGTTTAACTGATGTTATCTTGCTCGACTGACTTGATGAGACTGAAATGTCGAACATATGTGCGTGCAATTCCGCGCATGAGAGTATGTCATTCAGCATGTGCTGAGTGGTGTTATGTCTCAGCTATATTTCATAACAATATTTCATGACAATATTTCATACCACAACTGGAGAATTGGCTGCTAAGCAGAACGTTGTGAGTTCGAATCCTACTCGTGCCCATAAAGATTTTATTTCATCTTTCACGGGCACTGCTTCTATCGAAGAACTGACAAAACATTCAGGAGTATCAATCTGTCATGAAAAAAGTGCTTCTCAACTTCGCCGTTCAGAATCAGCATTGTATTGTAGGTCCCTTCAATTCTTCACACGCACTCAGAGAATAGTTGATGAGAGTAAGCCACTAAGGCCTTGGCTCTTTAAGAGCGGTCGCGCCACTCTATTTTTAACTATGGAGTTGCTCAAAAAACGCTTCATCTGAACTCTGATCTTCAAGAATACGTTTTCACTTTTTCTTAAATTTTTCTCGAAACATTCTGCATCTTCAGTGACAGACTCGTTTTACCCATAAACATTAGCCCTTCCTCTACAAGCCATGTTTTCTAAAATGTGTTTAATTTTCTAAACACACACTCAAGCCATGGATTTTCTATTCAACCCTCTCATTGTATGCAAAACGCATGGTAAAACCTCAAAACAAAAACCAACTACGACCCGTCATGGAATTTCACATCGATTCAGCATCGCACTGGAAAAAACCTCTCCCAAGTGATTTTCTGCTCTATTTATGCCATTCACTCACAAATGAATACCACCTCTCTAGATGGTGCTAATCAAATTGGCACGTAGTTTGCAAACAAAAAAAACCACCTCCCTTCAAACAAAACCATAAGATTAAAAACCTCATAGATCAACACTCTTGCATCTCAAATTTGCACGATTCAATAGAGTTTAAAGCTGTTTTGTTTTTCATTTGACTCTTCCTTCCAACTAGCTCTGACTGCTATGCACACCTCTACACTATTACCAAATCGGAGATCAATAACATTTAGTTCTTCTTTCACCGCATTAGATTTATTCCGCTCGCTGTTGTACGGTCGCATGCATCTCTAAGATGTGCAATATTCAAATGGTAGCAATTGCAAACCATAAGAAGCAGCTGAGATGAGATGTGTTTTTTTTTCAAACTTAAACTGGTGAAAGAGAAACCGCGCCTTCGAGTGCAGCCGCACGTATTAGAAAAAAGCATATTCAATTTCGTTGAATAATTGCTGTTTTGCGGTACATTTTCAAATGCATAGAGGCTTAATGGGTGGTAGTACAAATACCTACTGGCTGGATACATGCTCGTTTATAGTTTTGCTCTCCCTTTTGGCCATATTTTGAGATGAACTCATTACAAGACGAAGCGTTAGACGTAAACGTATTTGTGAATTGTATTATGGAAGAAGAAAAGATTTATGCCAAAGCTGCGTGGAGTAAAGAAGTACGCTCTGGCTGGAGTATGTTCGAATTGCTTTCGGGTGAAATTTTAAATGATCGTGCTTTAATGGGAAAAAGATTTTCATTTTGTTGGCATTAGAAATGTTTGAGTGTTTAATTCGACACAAAAATAAATTCGATTACTCTTAAGTTAGAAGCTAGAGGCAATAGGCGTGTGTCGGTTGGCAATGCGAGAATTTATTAATAAAGATGTGGAAGAGTTGTAAATTGAATTCCAACTTCTGTACAAGATATGAATATGGTTTAAATTCAAAAGTGCTCTTGAGGTTTTAGGCTAAGGCAGGCGAGTATATTGGAGCAATGGGTTAATATATATTTTTCCGAAGTAGAGGTAAGACCTTCCCCTCTAAACTAAACAGACAAACTATTGAAAGGCTCCTGAAGTTTAATGACATAAGGAACGCGAAGAAATTAAGTCATAAAATAGTTCGCATTGCGTTTGCGATTGGTGAAAGTCCCTGGGGGTTGGGGTCAAAATTCTGCCGGGGTCAAAATTCTTTTGTCAAAATTCTGCTTTCAAAATTCTGCTTTTCAAAATTCTGCTTTCAAAATTCTGCTTTTCAGAATTCTGTTTTTCAAAATTCTGCTTTTCAAAATTCTGTTTTTCAAAATTCTGTTTTACAAAATTCTGGAAATAATAAAAATAAGGTTTGGAAAATGTTAAAAAGCGCGCGCTTTTTAACATTTTCCAAACCTTATTTTTATTATTTCCAGAATTTTGTAAAATTATGCTCTCGCTTGAATAAGCGAGAGAATAATTAAAAAGAGAACAGATCTCAGCCATGTAGGTTATCTAGAGCGTATTGCTAAGAATATTAATCTCTACACTTTAACGTAATTTGCTTTTCGTTTTTTAATTGTTGTTATTATTTTTTGTTTACATTTTGTTTTTGTTGTTGTTATTTTTGCTCTATTTTCAGTTATTGTTTATAATTATTAAAAGACGAAATTTTGTTTTTTTTTTTTGTTAAAATTGAAACAAAAACCACGTTAAATTGACTTTTCCGTTAATAAATATACTTGTTAGTTATATGTAAAAATACTTTAACTTAAACTACTTTTCACTTTCACAACTTATTTTTGTTGTTGTTATTTTTGCTCTATTTTCAGTTATTGTTTATAATTATTAAAAGACGAAATTTTGGTTTTTTTTTTTGTTAAAATTGAAACAAAACCACGTTAAATTGACTTTTCCGTTAATAAATATACTTGTTAGTTATATGTAAAAATACTTTAACTTAAACTACTTTTCACTTTCACAACTTATTTTTATCTATAAGCTTTTTCAATTTGTTTTTAATATTGTCATAGATATTTTTCATTCTAAATTTATTCTCTGATTTGTTAAGTTCGTTTACATAATATATTGTTCAATAAAATATTTTATCCTCGAAACATTTCTTTTACCAACCACGGTTATCAACAATACTATTAAAAAAAAAGCAGAATTAGCAGAATTCTTTTTTTAATATAAATTACCAGAATTTTGAAAAGCAGAGTTTTGAAAAGCAGAATTTTGAAAAGCAGAATTTTGTAAACCTTTTGTCTGTTTACAAAATTCTGTTTTCAAAAAACCAGAATTTTGAAAAGCAGAATTTTCGTTAAAAAAGCAGAATTCTGAAAAGCAGAATTTTGAAGCCAGAATTTTGACCCGATCCCGTCCCTGGGATATTGATTTTGAATTAAGATTTTTTGATTTAAATGCATTTTTAGTACCACAAAGGTGTTGGCTTTGCTGTGGTAAACTATTTGAAGTTCAGTGAGAGTTTTATTGAATGAAACTGGAATGAAGTCGAGCAAACAGTAGTTAAATTTCTTGGGTAACGAATCATAAACACACATTTTACAGCCAAATGAAAGTAATAAAATAACATTCAGTAACTACTTACGTAATTAAGTTGACGGTAGATTCCAGTTCGATCGAGTTTCTCATTCAAGGTATTCCAGCGAGTTCCTTCCTTAGCCTAGTTCCAGTTTTGCACACCATTCTGGTCTTCAACGAATTTTGTAATCTACTAGAACCCTTTATTTTTCAACTACGGTGATGGATTCGACTTTTCGGACTAGACATATCTCCTTGGATCTTGAACACTTTTGGCTAGATCAGTTTTTGTTTGTTTCCACTTCATATATCATTTATACAGGTGGGACCTTAGATGACTGGTAAATGTTTGTTTTCTTATCAACGTAGACCGTTGTCATCGTTATCTGCTGCTTAAGACACTAGGTCAGGGATGATTTTTAAATATGATACTTTAACTGCTCGAGAGAGAACTTTTCCCCTACACTGCCTACTGAATCTATAGAAGTTACGATGAGCCGTTTCTGCATGCCGGGAAATTTAATCTGTTAGGTTGACGGTTTTACTATTGTCAGTTCATGTTAACAGGGTTATGTCGTTCTTGTCCCTATCCCTAACCCTAAAAAATAGAGTGCCGCGACAGCTCTTGAAGAGCCAAGGCCTAAGTTGCTTGCTCTCATCAACAATTCTCTGGGTGCAATTGAAGGGACCTACAATTTAACGCCGATTCCGAACGGCAAAGTTGAGAAGCACTTTTTCATGACAGATTGATATTCTTGAAAGTATTGTAAGTTCTTTGCAAGAGGCAGTGCCCGTGAAAGATGAAATAAAATCTTTATGGACACGAGTAGGAGTCGAACCCACAACGTTCTGCTTAGCAGCCAACGCACCTAACAACTAAGCCACGGACACTACCTTTATTAACCCTTAAACCCATCTTATTTGCTGTTGTGATGTGTTTTTTGCCTTCCAGCCGAGGAATCGCTCGCCGGCTTGCCGTCCCTATCGGTGATTGTTGGTGTATTTTTTACTCCACCGGTTTATTTCAGGAGGATCAACGGGTACATTTAGGGCCCCTGGTGGCACAACGCGACAGACAAATACTCTTGTGGATCAGCAGGTTTATTTAAGGTCCCTGGTGGCACTCAGCATGGCAGGCATCCTTCAGTATTAACATCCTTTAGCACTGGAGGAAATCAAAAATTTTAATGAGTTGAAAAACACTTAAATTCAATTACGGGCCTTCAAAAAGTCAGCATGTCCTTGCTAGTAAGTCTCCATCAAACCAGGGATTTCGGTCACACAAAGAAAAGGTATGTAGTTTCCGGTCGTAGTAGGCGGAAATTACACAAAACACGTATTTCGTATTAAAAATTGAATTGACAGCGAAAAGTAGTAGAGAAAAGTATGTAGCGAACATTGAGTGTGAATTATTATAGGTAATAATCAATTGTTGATTTTTCCTATAATTTGTGTGAATTTGTCTGCAGATATGCCTTTAATAAAGGCATAATACACGCCTAGGTAGAAGGCAAGAACTAACGTATTCATGCTTCGTTCAGTAGAAATTCGTATGGATGCATTTAACGCTTCGTTACAGTTCGTGATCTTTAACTTTTCGTTGTTTCATTGATAACTTTACAATAGCGACAACACAGATATGATATCAGAAATTCTAACATTCAAGAACGAACCCAACTTGGGACAGTTCCTTGCTCGTTGACAATGACAATGATATTCCATTTGTTGTTTCTAAAGAACAAGTTACTCCTTTGTTAGACAGTTTTCCACAAGTGTCCACGTGACTCCCTAAGCTCTCGAACACTGGCCAAACCGCTCATTCTATTCTTCTGGGCCCGTTCCGAGTAGTAGAACAGCATTTTCCCAGTCAATTCAAAAAAAGACGAATCATCTTAAGCATCCAATTACCGAGGGATTGAATTAAGTACATTCTTTCTAAGGTCATCGAAACGCTGATTTCCTTTCAGCTTAAAAATATTTTGAAGAACGAATGTTCTTGATGACCGGTAGCATGGCTTTCGTTGCTATTGAATTTGAGGGTCTATCTGACCTAACAGTTGAATGAATCTTCATACCCTTTTGAAGAAAGTGTTTCTTACAAAACTGAAAGGAGGAACAAAAAACTGAACTCTTGTAGAAACACGCTTTTAGATTTGAAAAGTATAGAAAAAAACAACGTCCTGCTTCTTTTGATAGCCTGCTAGAAATGAGTTTCTTGTTAAAAAAGAAATCCTTCACATAAACCAGCTTGTCGTTAAGTTTATTACAAATATATGTATAATTTGATGAAGCGTCTTATGAACGTTCACTTGTATAAAATATTTCTCCCGCAGAGATACCAAACTCACGCAGTTCCATTCTGAATCGACCACTTGATAAATTCTTGTAACTTTCTTTTTTATCAGAACTGCGTGCTTCCAGTATTGACTAGAAATTTTCTTTACCACTCAAAGCAAGTTGCATAAGACGGATTCAAGCCTAAAGCCCACACCATAAAAGCTGGTGTACCCCAGGGCTCTGTCTTAGGTCCGACTCTCTTTTTTCATTTTTTTAAATCTGTCTTCAACAGAATTTTACAATGGGAAGTACAAAACCTGCATCGATGTTAAGTGTCCCTGAATCCAAACAAAACATGAAAAAAAGAAAACCAACACCACCGTCACCAAAATGACGAGCCTCTAAAAATTAATCCTCTGTGATTTAGTTCGAAACCACCCTAAATTGTCAAGATTAGCTTACTTCTTTCGACAGTTGACAAATATTTGCAGATTAAACCGTAACAAGCACAAATTATTTAAAGATTTGCTTTAAAAAAAAAGGTAAACAAAACCCAAGCTCCCACCCAGTCTTTAATTAGCTCTGAATGCCATACCTTTTCATACCACCCCAAATCAACAGTAGGGTGTGGTTCTTAATATGGCTGCTTCTGTTAAAACCTAGTTTTCACACTTTTTCCAATTTGTAACCAATTAGTTTGTGTCAACTCGATGGCATACTTTTAATCTAATTACAACAGAACACGAATCTGTCTGAGGTCAAACTGTGGACTGTTCTTTTGTTTGTTTGTCCTCAAGAAAAAGAATTGTTGATAGTAATTTATGCTTTTGGTGTGATGAAGGTGGGTGTGTTTACTTTTTCCCTCTTCATAAATTATCATAACAAACAAGTGTTTTATTCAACAAGGAATCCAGCAACAATGCATGAAGTCTTCCTGGCCTATTTAAGATGATCAGTAATTCCCGAGTAAAATTAAAGTTGTATCCAGAACCAATTGTTCCTCTTCACATAAGTTAAAAAATTACTAGATTAAGGCATTAAAATCGATCTATTAAAAAGCTATTATCCAACTCTCTAATCCCTTCTTTTATTTTGACTAATCTCATGAGTGCTTCTTGAAATCGTACACCTTCTTTTAAGCAGCAGGAAAATCTCATAAGCCTAGACATGACTAATTGCTTAATCCCCGTTTATCTTCCAATAATCATAATTTCGATCAAAAGAATAAATTTAAAGCGTGTCAATGACGATATGGGAAATGACCCAGAAACGAATTCACAGCAATTGGCTTTTGTAAGTTATAAGGCAATAAAAATCATCACCGTATCGATTTTTTTTTTAAGTAACAAAAGTATCGACTAACTAGTAGCAGTTTTTCGTCAAAAGAGGTATGCATAAATTTTCGATTTCCATTTTCCTATGGATTGGTTGTTTTGAAATGCCTGGTGAGTCTCCTGCTGAGAACGAAAATGGAATGCGTGCTATTTGATTTCCATCAATCAGTGTTTCAAGAATGCCATCATGTGCAGCCTGCATACAGAGTTAAATGATCTCGGCAATGATTATGAATTAATTTCTTCTTAAGTACGATACAAACAAGACAGAGAGAATCAATCGATCTGTCTATCCGAATGTCTGATCTATCAATCAAGTCAGGAAATTTGAATTTTGAAAGCAAAAAAGAAAATCAATTCCTTAGAAGGATTACGCAGTAGTAGGTACAAATTGTCTGGCTTCAAGTGTCTAGCTGCAAGTGTATTCACGTCAGACTAAACAATATGCACAAATGTTTTGCTTCGAGTAGCGATGTCAATAATGACAACAACAAATGATTGATGATGAATATTGATAGGGAACAGGCGTCGATTGATAAGTATGGTGATGGGTGCGTGGCAGAGAATATTGTATAGTTGTTTGCATTCAATTGTGCTCGTTTTTATGGACATTATCGATGGGATAGGGCACTGGTTGTTGTCGTGCGTGTGCGTCAGAAAATTGTCTTCTTCAACATGTTTTTTTTTTCAATTTGTACACGAGAGGCGGGGATCAGTTACATAGAAATGCCTACCCATCAGCACTGATAGAACAGATAGGTGGTTTTGAAAGAGAATAGATATCGACTTCGCAGAAAACACTGGGAGGGAAGGAATATTTTTTTTGTTAATATTTGATGTTTGAGATTTTGGAGGATGAGCCCGATGGACATGTTTTCGAATATGTTTCTATACATACTGTGTATTTTGGATGATGTTGACTGTTCAGTTCTCAACTTTCAAGCAAATCATCATTGAGAACTGAGAAGAAATATGAGAATTAGTAGACTGACACTTACGAATTGACTTGCGTGAATTGTTTTTTGTTTTCTAGTAAGTTTGAAAAGCCCAGCAAAGAAGTCAATAAGATGATGCTGACAAATTCACTACGCATAACTTTCTGGTTCCAGAACCGGGAAACAGGCTCTTCGAAAAAGTGAAGGAAATCTAGTCACAGCACAGGGAATTGTAGATCTATTCAAGCAGCACTTCCGGCAGCTGCGGAATTCGCATAATGTTATTATGTTGAGCAAGCCAATGACATAAGATAAGCGAGACCAATCAACGAAGACCCAGCCCCAGCTCCAGCACAGAAGAGGTAGAAACACCCATTCAAAAGCTAAAAAAAATTTCTTCTCCAACATAGTCCTGGAGCACGGAAAACACTATCTTCAACAAATCCACCCAGCTCCTAGACTATGCGGACGACTTAAATATCATCGGTTGTTCCTAAGGAACTGTGTTCGGAGCCTTCACTGCGATGGAAGAACAGGCGATGTTGGATAGTCTTGAAAACAATGAGGACGTGTGAAAGTAAATGCTATTAACAAACCAAAGAATATCTACCCACCACCGCCTAGGACAAAAAGTCACTGTAGTTAGCAGCAATTTCGAGGTAGTTAAGGAGTTCACCTACTTGGAACAAACATCAATCCCAAAAACGACACCTTAGTAGGATCCGACGAAGAATTACCCTAGCGAACCGCTGCTTCTTCGGTTAGGCAAAACAACTGGGTTCAAAACTCCTCATTCGAAAGACAAAGTGTTGGCTATACAAGACTTTGATTTTACCTGTCCTATTATACGGCGCCGAGTGCTGGACGATAAGTAAAAATGATACTGGACAATCCTGATCCTGAAAAAGGGAGATCCTCTAAACTGCGCCAGCTACAGAGGAATCAGTATACTAAACATTGCCTACAAAATCCTCTTTGCCGTAATATGTTTACGTCTGAAGACTTCCGCCAACAATCTGATTGGTCCTTATCAATGTGGCTTCAAGCCAGGAAAGTCAACCATCGACCAAATTTTCACGTTGTGGCAGATCCTGGAAAAGACCTATGAACTTCAAATCGATAACCACCACCTTTTCATCGATTTGAAGGCCGCGTATGACAGCCCAGCTCGTTCGCTTGTTCAAAATGACGATGGAGAACTCACGCTGCTCCATCAAGGTTGGAGTGATGTCAATTGCTCATTTGTGAGAATTGAGACAAAAGTGGCAAAAATGGGTGTAGCGGTAAATGAGGGAAAAACGAAGTATATGCTGTCTTCGAGGAAGGACACCCAACACCGACAGCTCGGACAGAACTTCACAATAGATGCAAACAACTTCGAGGTAGTAGAAGAGTTTGTCTACCTAGGCTCCGCGATAAACACGGGAAATAACACCAGCACCGAGATCAGACGAAGAATAACTCTTTGGCCCCGTGTGCGTTGAAGGGGAATGGCGAAGAAGATATGACAGTGAACTTTACAGGTTGTACAACGACATGGACCTAGCCAGAAGGGTCAAGGTCCAAAGACTCAGATGGTTCGGTCATTAAGAGCGGATGGACACCAATGCTCCGCCCCGGAAAGCCTTCGAAACTATTCCCGAGGGACGTAGGAGGAGAGGAAGACTGCGACTCGGGTGGCGCACTCAAGTGGAAGAGGACTTCAATCAACTTGGTGTGCTAAACTGGAGACAGCTAGCTAGGGACCGAGCTGGCTGGCGGAAACTGTTTATTGAGGCCCAAGTCCACAACGGACTGTAGTGCCACCTTAAGTAAGTCAGAAAGACACTGAACACTCTTGAAAGAAAAATTCTTCTACGGAATTTCGGTCCTGCAGGCGACGGAGGAGAAGTTTCAAACGTGAACTGTACGAACTCTACTAAGATGTGGATGCAGTTCAAAAAGCCAAGGCAAGACGACGAAAAACATTGGCTCGGCCACATGGAGCGAATGGACGATAACGCTCTAGCCAAGAAAATATTCTCTCACAGCCTGCAGATTCGAGACAACCAGGAAGACAGAACCTCCGTCACAAAGACCAAGTAACTGCGGATGCAACAGTGCTTGGTTTCGAAGACTGGGGATGCATGCGAGGAACCGTTCCCGACGGAAAACTGTTGTGCCTCAGGTGAAAACTTGAAGGATCATACGTATATTTTGGTTTTCCTTTTCCACTTCTTGAGCTCCTCTCTGTTTCTGCCGATTCTACCACTTTTGCTTGGAAAAAAGGTTGAGAGAGAGAGAGAGAAAAGAGAGCACTCTTCCAGTAAAAATAAAAAATGATAAAAACATAATTTATTCCTTGAAAGCATCTTGAATGACCTTTGCAGCGGTCGTAGCTATATTTTAGCTTACAAAAAATCAGCTCTCCTTAAAAACACCAAAAGTCACTCCCACGATTTCAACCAAAATCCAGACAATTTTATTCCTTGTATCTGGCCTTTGAATTCCCAACTAAATCTATCATCTTCTTCTTTTAAGTGGTCTGGTTACAATTTGACCATTTATTTTGAATAATGGTATCCTATTTCAAGTGTTGCATGTTCCTGTAACTAAGTGATTAATCTTTTCACCCTATGAACAGCAATAAAAATAGAAATCCCTTTGAGGATGCCATGGAAAAATGTCGAAAAACAATCCTTGGCCAGGCGGATTTCTTTTTCTCAATCACGATTGAACTGTGCGGCCTGTTAGTTCGACGGACTACTTGCTGATTCGCTTAACTACCTTCATTAGAGTCCAACAAGCAAAGTCATCAGTTGTTCTGTATGAGCTGACAAGTCGCACTTATACACACATAATACCACCATCACCTCCGACGCCGAAGCCGCCTTTTTTTGTCTGGTGCTCGTGCTAGTGAAATCCTTAGGCGCATCATCGCCCTTATGCCCTTCTGTTTTTCTCGAATGGGATTTATTTTTTCATTCTCGTTCCAAAAAAGATGAAAATGACAGAAGAACGCGCCAAAAGCCATGTTCCAATATCGATTGCCCAAGTAACATAATTACCTCGCAGTGTGATTGTGATACCGAAAATAAATCAAGGATTAACTATTGCCAGCAGCAGTGCAATGAGAACGCGACGAAAGTGTGGAGGAAAGCCTCTAAATTACGCCCGACGAAGATGAAGAGGCTGCTGCTTTAAGAACACCAGATCGGATATCATGATGGTTTTGTCTGTTCGGCACAAGAACGTGCATCATCAGCGAAAGTGAGGAGGTGGTGCCATCGAACATGCACCATGAAGAAGCATATACTGGTGGATTGCAGCGCCATCAGCCGTCTGTAGTAAGAACATAAATATACCATCTCTCCCACACATATGGTTAAACAGTGAGTCCAAGAATAGACAATTCATTCTTCGGACAATTAATAAGTCCGGGAACTGGCAATGAAAATTCGCATGAATTTCAACAGAGCGTTGGACAGCAGGTGTGCACGCAATCTTTATCTGATATACAAAAAGAGATGAATACCCTCCCTCCCACTCGATCTGTCGCTGAGTCTCTTATTGATTCGGAAAATCGAATGCATTTACATTTGTTGCATCATTTTTTTGTTTAAAATACTAAAATGGAAAATGTATATTTTGAATTCAAGACCCAAGATCGTCTACGGATGTTCAAGAACTTTTGAGAAACTCAAATTCTCCCACCCCATTTATAAAACGAATGGAGGTATGTGTGTATATCTAACACGAGCAATTGCACTTTAATTTATGGAATTTAAATTGGATTTTCTTGTTTGGGGCACGTCAGCAGCTCTTTGCTCCGACTCGAGGACATTGAATGACTTATTCACTTATGCATGGAAAAGGTAGTTTTTTTTTGTATTTGTTTTGTACTTCAACGATTCATCGCGTAGAAGGATTAAAGCTTCATAAAGGCACTTGGAAGGGTGGCCAGAAAATTAATTGAAATATCGATGGTAAATAGTTTATCATCGTCTGGCTAGATAGTGGAGAAGATAGCTAACTTTAAAAGCGGCTCATTGGGAAAGGTTAGTAGGAGATTGCTCTTTGTGATTATCTTAGAGAATGTGGGTAGATAATAAATTTGCAACTTTGATTCATCTTCATTTGTAAGATCTGTATTTCTATCGATTATCGATTTTTTTCAACAGCAAGATAAAAGACGAGGATATTCTGGAATGGACTCACTGTTGTTCTCCCTTCACGAACGTCAAAAAGCTCCAAATGCGTTTGTGAAAAAATTGAGTTATTAGATGATAAAGAGCCTCTGAAGTGCAAGGGTTTACACGGCCACCACTATCCAAAACTCCTGGTTTGACGATGAGCGCCGGCGAGCACATGCAGCTAAACAAGAGGCATATAAAGCGACGCTGCCAAAAAGGACTCGAGCAAAAAAGGACGAGCGAAATTCCGCAAGCAATACAGAATCTTTCAATTATGGTGGATCAGACCACCTATTCCACCCACCCGACATTGATGATGTGAAGATAGCGATATCTAATCTTTTGTCGAACAAAACCATGGAACATACGGCTTAGACTGAATAAAGCAGCTAGAGATGATTTGGTTAGAAGTATGCACCAGCTCATCTGCAAGATTTGGTTGAAAGAAAGCATGCCCGATGAATGGTACCTCAGCATCGTATGTCCGATTCTCAAGAAACGAGATCCCCTGAACTGTACCACCTACACAGGTATAAGTCTTCTTAACATCGCCTTCAAGATCTTGTCTGCCATGCTGTGTGAACGTTTGATGGTTCTTTTCAGTGTGGCTTCAAACCCGGAAAAATCCACCATTCATCAAATATTCACTCTACGGCAGATCGATACCTACCACCTTATGACAGCGTCAAGGGAGACCAACAATATAGTTATAGAGCAATGTCTAGTTTTGACATTCCAGGAAAACTTGTCCGTCTGTGTAAGGTGCAATGGAAAACTCGCGCTGTTTAATCATCTTCGGAAAAAACCTAGCAGAGACATGAACCATAACAACATTGAATGAAAACGCTTTGGGTTCTTCAGGAGAAAAATTCTTCGAGTTATTTTTGGTAACGTCTGCGTAAATAGGGAATTGAAACGAAGATTCAATCAAGAACTACACAATCTGTTCAACGACACTGACCTAGCCAGAAAAGTTAAAGTTCAACAATTTAGATGGCTGGGTCATGTAGAGACAATGCTCCGGCCAGTAGAGTCGTCGAATGCAACCCGGAAGGAGCTGAACCAACTTGGAGTACTAAACTGGAGGCAGCTTGCTAGGGATCGAGCTGGCTGGAGACGCTTGTTGGACAAGGCCCTGGCCCGACCTGGACTGTAGCGCAACCATAAGTAAGTTAGATGATAAGGAGATGCTACCTCAATTCCGCTGGATTCTAAATGTCAATTCGGTGCATGAAACTAATCGGTCTGCTTACTTACTTACTTAAGGTGGAGCCACAGTCCGTTGTGGACTTATGCCTCAATCAACAGTCTCCGCAAGCCAGCTCGGTCCCTACCTAGCACTCCAACTTGATTGAGGTCCTCTTCCACTTATGTACGCAACCTGAGTCGTGGTCTTCCTCTATTTCTTCGTCCCTTGGGAATAGTGTCGAAGGCTTTCCGGCCCAGAGTATTGGTCTTTCGCTCTAAATGAACAAGCCATCTGAGTCTCTAGACCTTGAGCCTTCTGGCTAGGTGTGTGCCGTTGGACAACCCGTAAAGTTCGCTGTTGAATCTTCTTCTCCATTCCCCATCAATGCACACGGGGCGTAGATAACCCGAATAACTTAATTTTGCCCTCTGCTAATAAATTTGAATTTCTTGACGATGTTCCTTACTATTTTCTTGTTCGGCAACATCATGCAAATGAAAATGCTGATAAATTCAAGAGCTAATAAGCGACTCACGTCACTCCCTCCAAGAATAAGTGCAGACTTTCTGCACTCCTTAATGTCATTTCTTCCGATCGTCATTGGCATTTGAAAGTAAACGTAATCGCACACCATTTGCACAAAATTGTTTCTAGTATGGGATTTTACACTTTGTCTTACAATTCACATGCTGTTTTTGCGAAAAAAAATTATAAAATAAAGTTATGAAACAGTTCGAAATCGTTTCGAACTTGGGTTAACCGATGACTAGTCTAGGCCAAGCTCACCTAAGCTGCGCCACATCACAAGACCTACAATCAATCCCTTTACTTGATACCGTTGTTCTGGAAAAAGTCGCCATAATGCCAGTCCAGGAAATTGGCCAATGTAGTGTTCTTTAGTTTTAATCTTCTGCCATTGCTTATAAAAAGTCTTGGGCATGTTTCTTCATAGCGGCTATTGAAGCTTTATCCTAAGGCATAATGTGTGAAACCTTTACTGACTAGTTACTATTTTTCTTTTTGGAACTGATCTAGAACACGAGGCTTAATTTAACTCCCGGTAAAGCTCGATACTAACAGGATGTAAGCTTGACACATGAACACTGATCAAGTCTAGGTACTAGGAGTCGATAATCGTTGACGTACAGACTTTTAGAGAAATTCATGTCTTAACAGTCAAAATAGGTGTTTTCGAAATCATTCTAATCCCATTAAACTACCTAGCTAGTGTGTTTTTTCTAACGGTTCCCTACTGTAGATTTCCATCAGATATCTAAGAGTTCTTACAGCAAAAGAGGTAAGGCTGAGGCCAAGGCTGTACACTCAAACAGCATACAAGGAAACCTTAATCGATTTAAACTTTCATGTGCTTTTTCCTTCTTCACAATCTGTTTAACACGAACTCATAAAAGTCGAACTGCACTTGCATATAAATCAGAATTCTCTTAACAGCATTATCAAGGAAATGCGTTCTTCGAGCGTCGCACAAAAACCAGCATCCAGGAAGTAACTCCACTTCGAATGCGTGTCAAAATAAATTGACTGTTATTCAATATTCAAATCAATTCATAAATCAATGACGTATGCAAAAAGGCAAATGTTCAAACAAAATAATAAAACAATAAAATTAATATATCCTTTGCAACAACTAGCAACTCCTCACCACTCATGATACTGAAGGTCATTAACTTCACAATATGTAGACGCTTCTGCGACTTGATGATGGTGAAAACACCGCACCGCTACTTCTCTTCCATCACACATATCAACTGACCACAGAGGCTCTCCTTCGATAAATCATAGAAACAAACATCTATCGAAGACACATCATCTTCAATTATTAATAACTCCCCGAATGGATTCTATACTCTGCTGAGTTGGTCAGGGCTGGGTTGAGTGTTTTGCTTAGACAGTTAGACACTTTGGAACGCCACCGTACGCAGTCGTCGAACGCTGCATCGCTTCAGCCGTGTCGTAGAAGTCGCTTCAATATGTTTGTGTTGTGAGTTCAACACGGGCGTTACGGCTCGTGCTCTCTGGGGTGGAAATTTGATGAATTACAGGGTCTTGTGGCTGCAAATTCTGACCATCAGGCTTCCCCATCGTATGCAACAAGAATGTAACATTTCCTCTTCTCTTCATCTAATTGAATTGATTATTGATTGAATTTGTTGAATGTTGATTTGTTGCAATAAATGTTGTGTCTTTTGAAAGCGGCCACAAGGAAAAGATACTTCAACAAACAAGAAGAAGAAGAAAAAACTATTAATAGGCAAGTTGTTCTACCTCTTCCGCATGTAGTATTCATCGACGTTCTATGTACCTCCCCCTTACGTCTCAACAAACCCGAGCTAGTGTAAATTAAGCAGAAGATTCAATTTAAAAGAGATTCATCTTTCTGGCCCGGCGGTTGGTCTTCTTGATTTATGTTCCAACTTGCGTACGTAGCTGAGTTGAGTATCTGTTCGTACCCTCTCGCCTGTTTAGAGAACGACTAGATACAGGAATATATTTTCGAACGGAGAGTTTGTATCCTTCGGGCTCTGAGGTTAATTATTTGTTTATTTATTTTTTATTTAAATTTTGAAAAAAAGTCGATGTGCGTTGCGTCACAACGCACACGGTAGTCAAAGCCATGATTGACCGGATCTACCATGAAGATAGTTTATTATTTTTATCCGTTATATTCGATTAAGTTGTTGTGCTACTATTTTGAGATGTCTGATGGTGGGGGAGAAAAAAAAATATACAAAATAATCACTCATGAGATATGTGCTTGAGGGTACTATTATGGGGACTACCTCGTGTAATTGAGCTCTAAAACGAAAACAAACAAACAAATAAACAGTGCAGTGTGGAATGAATAATGACTTATTTTTGGGTTGTTAGAGGAATTTCACTTAAATTTGTAAAACAAAAAATTCAGGTAAAATTTAATTTTTGGTGGTAACAAAAGCGAACTTATGGAATTCGATCTTCAGGTTCAAACGAGGAACGAATGTAGCATACTGCATAAATGACCTTGGTATTTGTTTCTACAGGGTCTCTCATTCAGCGCTTCCTAACTTTAAATTAAAGAGTGTTTGAAATATCAGCAACGATATCGTGGAGTGAAACATCAACACAAATATATTTTTTGTTCGGTGGAGCGCATCCGAAGTGTACATTGTTCTTGAATTCGTGAACATTGCTATGATTGGGGAAGACAGAGTGTGGAAGGGAGTTCCACATTCGCGTAGTACGGCTAAGGAACGATTCTCTATACGTAATAGTACGTCCAAAGTTGGGCTAGAGGGTAAACTGATGGGCATTAATGGAAGTGCGGGTATTGCGGTAGAATTGTTTAAAAGGAGGAATGCCACTGGCTAGTTCACCAGAGCAATTGCTGCAAAAGAATATCGTGATGTTCGGTCTCATTGATGCAAGTGCCACTTAACGAAACAAGACAGCGTTGAGTTTACGAAGCATTAAACTCTACGCGGTTTCTTATTCCCCATTGTACAATGCTGTTTAAGTCAGAGTTTAATGAGCTGATCATATTTTGCCGTTCAAGTTCCTCATCCGAAGAGGAGGGATGTCAGTCTGGAAATGAATAAAACAAGCTAAGAGTTACTATTCTGAGCGAAACAATTTATTGGATAAGAAGATAGAGACAAGAGATCATTAATGAAAATGAAAAAGAGGGTCGGAGACAAAACAGAGCCCTGCGGCACACCAGCGCACCAGCCAAAAAATAACAGATCCGAATATGAAGGAGGTGTTTTGATGAACCGCATGCACCAGGTCATCAACAAAATGTGCGAGAAAGAATGCATGCCCACTGACTGATTGATAAGCTCTATATGCCACCATCTTTTCATCGACTTCAAAGCTGCTTATGATAGGACCCACCGCCAAGAGATATGATGGCGAACAAACTGATCCAGTTGTGCCGCATGAAGCTAAACAATACGCAGTGCAGTGTGCAAATGGGTAACAGCTCATCCGCGTTGTTTCAAACATGCGCAGGGTTAAGACAAGGAGATGTGTTGTCATGTGATTTCTTCAACATAGTCCTGGAGCAGATAGTTCGCAAGGCAGGTGTGAGCACGGAAAACACTATCTTCAACAAATCCACTCAGCTCCAAGGCTATGCGGATGAAATAGACATCATCGGTGGATCCAAGAGAGCTGTGCTTAGGGTCTTTACAGCGATTGAAGATCAGGCGAAAGTGAATGAGGACAAAACAAAGTACATGCTATGAACCAACAAAGCAACATCTGTCCACGGCCTAGGACAAAACGTCACTGTTGGTAGCAGTAATTTCGAGGTAGTTAAGGACACAAACGACACCTTAGTGGAGATAGGACGAAGAACTATCCTAGCGAACCGCTGCTACTTCGGTTTGGCAAAACAACTGGGTTCAAAACTCCTCACTCGAAAGACAAAGTTTCTGCTATACAAAACTTTGATTTTACCGGGTGTACTCTTCGGTGCCAAGTGCTGGATGATAAGTAAAAAAGGGGAATTGAATTGAATGGTTCTAACCCAAAATTTGTTCAGGTTCCCTTCTATTCTATAAAAGGCCAATTATAGGAAGAGCCTTGAACTTGTTGCCTTAGGTCAATGGTTCTCTCCTTGATATTTAATTTATTAAATTGTTGATATTTGCGTGCATTTACTTTAAATCAAACTGGTGGATGGAAAATTAGGAAAAAAATAGTAAGTATACGCCACAGTGTATCTGTCATACTACGTTGCTGAAGGTTCTTTTTGACATATTTACATTTTAAAGTTTAAATTTAAATATCAAATGATTATATTTAGATATCTCATTGCTTCAAAGACCTTCCAAGAAAAATGTTCCCTCTTTATAAGTTTTAACATTCTTCGAAAGCATGTGATGAAGATCTCTCTTCAATAATTTTGTCAATAAAACGTCAGATTAAGTCAATGATGTCGGTTCTGACTTTTGACGTTTTTTTCTTAAGTCTTTTATCGTCGTATCGCATTCTTTAGATTGAATCAAGCCCTATTGCTTGTGGGATGGCACTCCCAGTCAGTTTGAAAAAAAAAACATGATTTGCACACTGAGCAAAAAGAACAACTGAGTCATAGAGTTTTTTGTCCAAGGAAGATCATTAGTGAAAGTAATTTAATATCAGCGGAAGTCCAATCGGTTTTCCTACTCGAAGTAAATAACAAATGGCCTAAATGCTTAGGCTTAGTAAAATCAGTTTTATTTCTTCACACCCTTACGCCAAAATTCACCAAAAAACCAGAAACCCTACGCTTTTATGTTTAATGAAACTACGACATAATCAAATCAAACCACATCATGTTTTTGTTCCTAAAAATACAAAAAAAAAGCGAAGCACAACCGAAATTAGATAGCACTGAACAATCTCGCCAATCTAATTGCAATCAATTTTTTTCTTAAAATATTTACATACTTCAGTCGTTTGCTGTAAACCACAAAGAACAAAGCTGGCGCCAAACGGTAGCGAAATGTGACAACCATTTGACCACACGATCACACTTGTTATTCGCCGAATAGAACAGTGGCGTCGCCGTCGTCGGGCAGTTCTAAGCGATAAAGATCGGTGGAGCAAGATATGTGATACTGACTGTAAATTGCTAAGTTTATAGGCAAAATATTCATCAACCAATTTCTACTAATAAGAGGAAAAACAAATTACTTTCCCTCAACAAGCTGCTAGCTCCCTCATATTCATGCTTGTACTTCGTCTTTAAATTGAAACAATTGTTTCGATTCTTTTTACGACTTTTTCGGTTTTCTCTAATCAGCTGCGACACACTGTCGGCGCCAGTCTTATTATGTACAGTACACATCATATCATCTACAAGACTAAAATAATGATTTTTTTCTAAGACCACACACTGAATTCCAAACGCATTGATTTCATTCAATAAAACTACCAGTCCCTTGCCACTTTTGCGCCATAAATAAAAAACAAACACCGCCAATGCTTTTCAATCGCGCCCCCTACTGCAAAATAAAGGCCACCAACCTCACCCCCAGAGTATGACTTTTTTTGCAGGAAAACACAATCGATAACAGAGAATAGGTACAAAGAGTAAAATCTAACAGATTCGATGACATAAGCGTGTCGTCGCAATTGTACACTCGTTATTAGCTCTGTCAACTGACAATTAGGAATGAGAATCAACGTGTCGTTGTGTCCATATCGGTATGCAGTGTGGCACAGAGGTGTGCAACAGTGTCTATCATGCTCTAGTTGTTGTCAAACCACCATCCATCGCCAACAATCTGCTTTATTCGAAAACGTAACAAAAAATAATATTATTATTCTTTTTTTTTCACCGTTCTGAGGTGCTTATTGTTTAACTTTTGTATATTTTTGTTTTTTTGTTTGGGGAACTGTGAAAAACGCAGGCAACCAGCACCAACTCACTCAATGCGAGCAGTGTTGGGTTAGGTCAGTGGCTCTTTGGCTTATTATTTACCTCGCTTTGCCTCTGTTTTAGTGCTTTGTCTTACTTCATTTTGCACCCAGATAACAGATACAAAAAAAAAAATCATCTAGTGTTACTGGGCATGGAGGGAAGAGGGCGCTTAGTGACGGTGCTTTCCGGTATGTCTACGGCCGATTAATACACACAAACACACAGTATTTTGACATTTTTGTGAATCGATATGAAGCCTCAACGTCAACTCAAATTAAAAATCAATTTTCGAAGAGGGAGAGTGAGAGATAACAAAAATATGTAAATACTTTTCATTTTTGTTTAATCATCAAAATTGTGGGTTGCTTCGACTTTGAAGTGATAATTAAGCTTCCTCATCACTCGGCAGACTCTTATATAATAAAATTTACTGACACACAAAACAAGAATTGGGGAATGAGATCGAATTGAGTTCAATAAACGTTTTGTTTGACATTGAGCATGTGATGTTTATATGATGATGCGAATCGACTTAAATTGATTATTTTTGCTTCAAATTGGGTGATCTTTTTTTTTGCTCAGAGGAATTTATAGGTTTGATAGCCTTTTCTAATGTCGGTGACACATCGATTGAACTGTTCTGTTGGGTTAATTTTTGGTAAATTTGTTTTGTTTTGTTTCTTTGAACAGTTCCCAGGAGTGTCTTATTTAGCAACGTTATCGATATTTTAATCGATTACGCTGTGTTTCATTTCTTCATATTTTTGGAAAGAAAGAGCAATGAACGATGTTAGATTTTGGCTTTCTGGACAACATATCCTCATCCTGGTATAGATTAGGTTTGCCGAAAAAAGTGTGTTCAGACGTGCGTCGTTCGTTCAAAGATTTGCTTTAATGTAAATATTATGGTTTATGTGTTGATCTGACTGGCCTAAGCCCACAATCCGTACGGGCCGATATGATGAATTGAGTTCTTCTCCATGGTTTTGGGCACGATGTACGCTAGATAAGAATTGGTCGTTAGGGTCGGATATGCCCATCTTCTCAAACAATAGAAGCAACAAATTCAAGATGGTCACAGGGTACCATACCTGCCTAGCAACCAAACAAATATGGCCAAGCATAGACCTGAAGCTGTCAAAAGGCTTGATTTCCCTGAGCAGATAAAGTATAAGCTCCACAATTATTGGAGTCATAACAAGACACTGCCTCATAAGTAGACATGTTATGAAGCTAGGGGTCTACACTAATGAACCATGTAGGAGCTGCTTTGACGAGGAGGAAGAGAAAATTGTCCAACACCTTCTATGTACCTACATGTCCGGCACTCTCCAATAGAAGAAATACCTATCTCGGTAATCTCTTCTTCGAAAATACCAGTGAACTGGCAACGATTGACATAAGATGTGTCTATAATTTCATTAAAAGTACAGAATGGTTTGATTATGTTCATAACTCTCCCATGAGTAACTTCTTTAGTGGTATCACAATGGACCCTTGACGTCTAAGTCTCTAACCTAACCTAACGTAGACAGCGATTCACAAAAACTTTCTCGAGATGTTAGCCGAGACTTTCCAGGTTTCACAGGCATACAGTAGCACGGATTTCGCATTGCATTCAAAGAATTTCAACTCAGTGTGGAAGATAGGGCATTGAAAGCAGCGCCAGCTTAATTGGTTCTGCTTTTGACGTCCACATCTATTCCGCCATCAGCTGATATGATACTTCCAAGATATCGATTGGCGTCTCATGTGGAATAATACGTTGATGTGTTGAACGACCTGTGGACATTACTTTCGTCTTTTTTCCGTTTATCTTTAGACCGTTGAACTCACTGATATTACTTGCCAGGAAACATAATATCATCGGCATAATAGTCTAAATGGCTAAGCTTTTGGAAAATTTTTCACTGTAGGATCTGTGAATTTCGTTTACTTCAGAGGCTTCTTCCAAACTCTGCTCCAAGGAGTCTTCATTCAGCAGGCCACAAAAATGTTCCTTCTATTTGCGTTGCTGATCCTCAACTGATACCAAAAGTGTGCCGAATGGTTTGTGTTGCTTTTTTCCCGGTAACTTCTTTGGACATTCGGTACAGTTCCCTTCTTGCAACATTTTCAACGTTTTCAGCAAGAACATCTAACTTTTTTACCCTGTCTCGTCTAACGTAGCGTCAGACTGTCTCGTGTGTACTTCAGTACTCGCCGATGGTAGGCACTATCAGCATTGATTCTCACCTTCTGCTTCAACGTCTTGCGAGTTGCGATGTCTTGTCATATCCAAAAGTCTCTGACTCTTTGACGCTTGGGTTCAATTTCGGACCCAACTTACTTATCTACTTACTTACTTAAAGGAGACTGGGATTATGAGGGTGTTGTACAGTTTTACCTTAGTTGCTCGAGAGAGGGCTCTTCTGCTCAATGGCTTTCTTAGCCGAAAGAAACAGCGATTAGCAAGTTATTCCTTGTCTGATCTCGGCGCTAGTGTTATTACCCGTATTAATAGTGGAGCCTAGGTAGACAAACTCCTCTACTACCTCAAAGTGGTATGCGTCTATTGTGACGATCTGTCCGAACCGTCGCGTCGGTGTTGGATGTCTGAAGCCACATTGATAAGGACCAATCAGATTGTTGACGAAAGGCTTCACATATTACGGCAGAGAAGATCTTGTATTCGATGCTAAGTAGGCTGATTCCTCTGTAGTTGGCACAGTTTAGAGGATCTCCCTTTTTCAGGATCGGGCAAACAATGCTGAGGTTCCATTCATCGGGCACGCATTCTTCTGACCATATCTTACAGATGATTTGTCGCATGCTCCTATCTAGATCGTTGCCTACTGCTTTGAACAGCTCGGCAGCTAGACCATCTGCTCCATCCTTTTTAGTTCGCGGTACTGTAAATATGTAGTGGTTTGAATTTTCAGGCCTATCTTGGCCTAAGTTGGCTTCGTCATACTCATAAACAAATTCTTTGTCCTCCATCTTACTTCCAAACTGCTTGTACTGCCCCAATGCGAAAAAAACTGGCTTACCTCTCGCTTTTAAAACTTGCAAACTCATTCTAAAGCAGTTCTGTGTTTTAAAACCGTGAGTAAAACTGCAATTTTAATTATCGAACTATCATTGTGCCTACAAATTTTAAGGTTCAAACTGTGTTCAACTCAAACCAAAAGACAAACCAGAAACGTAATCCGAAAAGAAAACCTCAGCCCATCATTACAGACAAAACCAATCAACAGATTTCTCCTCACTGACTCTGAATGTGGTTACGCTTTAATTTGGTTTGTTTTATTTTTAGAAAGGGTTTTTTTTTCCAATGCACCCAAATCCCACGAGCAAATATAAATTAACCCGAAACACCATCATTGAAGAGGCCTTGCCAATGCTTTTAAATTTTAACCTTAATTATTGCTCCAGTTTCTCTTTGTGCTTGCTGCAAGAAGAAAAAAAAAATAACACAATCTGAACAACACCAACCAGAGTCTGCTTCTGATTGCGTGACACAAGGTCGGTTGTGTAGCGATCATTTAATATTTAAATTTTGCTATAAATCATCGGTTATGGCCACCTACATTTCGCTACTTTTCAATACAAGGTGTGCAAAAATTCTATACCCAAATATGGTATCATCTATGCTAAATTGCTTGATTGTCGTCTAGTCTATGGACAATCGATTTCCCAGTCATGGTCAAGCTGTTCTCTCTTCAATATCCAATTAGCTCGAAGATCAATCTGCTGCGAGTTATGGAGCGATCCACAACATCTATGAAGAGGCAGACGAACAAGGAGAAACATGGATTCGACCTTGTACTGCCGGGAGCTGTATTTTGCTTCCGATATGATGATGTACGAGCGTTCAATTTGGCGCCTTGTCGAGTATAAATCTCTCACTGAAGAGCACACACTCTATTATCTGTCATCAAAATCTGAATAACAACACTGTCATGTCCGGCAATGAAGCATGGATGCTGTGTTCGCGCCAACAGGTAACACAGTTCAAATTACTTCAACGGATTATCAAAAACAAACTATCACGACGACCGAGCGATGGTTATTATTATTAACGCCAGTGGCTGTTGGCGGTACGAACAAGTCCTTATCAAGTGCCAACAATCTGTTGTTGATTTCAGTGTTCCTTAATGTTGCTTAATGCCGGTTGCGGTGTGGCAATCATCATTTCGCTTAGCGGTAAGTGACGAGAGAGTTGCAGACACGAATTTAGCAAACGTGTAATATGCAAATGTGTTACAGATCTTCATGCCCGAATTCTCTGTTAAATCAAATTAAATAAAAAAGTGGTGAAGAAGTGCACCTTGAGCGCAATCAAGCAGCCAAGCCCAGATACATTTGCCAGATTTGAGAGCTTAGAACAGTGAAAGTAAATGTGCAGAGAGTTTTTTACTTTTTTCCTTCTTTTGGCCCAATTAGTTGTAATCCGATTATATTGGCACCACTGTCTGCATTTTATCCAGTAAACGCGCCATCCATCACCATCACAAACTGCCATCGCATCAGTCCAGTGCCAGTTCGAACAGCTATGTAATGGGCAAATTGGAGGCCATGTTCATTGCACCGCTATTCGAGGAGACAAATAGCATAAAATAAATGAGAATGTAAGTTTGTGTAGTCTTGTGCGATTTGTCACCAACTGGTGCTCGACGGACAGCTATGCGGAGACGTGCGTCGTCGGTCGGTCGTTTGTTGAACTTTGGCACACAGCTAATGGTATTTCCGACATAGAAACGGAAAATAGCAAGTGAGTGCGTATTGGAGCGGAACTTAGAAAAAATGTGTGTTTAATTTTGTAGGTTAGGTTGCTTTGCCTCATCGCACTGATACCTATAACTTTGTAACAAGTTTGGGTGGTTTTTGCAATATATGTCGAAGACTCCCTTACGTCTATACTTCTATTAATACTATGAGCATAACTTCATTTTATTTTTTTGCAAACAAACATGTGGCCACCAGCATCATCTTCCATGTTTGTCATCAAATACAACAGTCGAAACGTCATTAATAATTCTCTGAGTGCGTGCGAAGGATTGAGGAGACCTTCAATTTAACGCCGATTCCGAACAGAAAAGTTGAGAAGCACTTTTCTATGAAAGATTGATACTCTTGGAACTATTCTTCAGTCAGTTCTTTGCAAGAGGCAGTATCCGTGAAAGATACAATAACAACTTTATGGGCTCGAGCATGATTTGATCCCACGCGTTCTGCGTAGCAGCCAACGGACATACCACTACGCCACGGGCACTACCTTTTGCTCATTCACACACAATTTTATTGTTCGTGAAATATAATTCACACTCAGTCATTACCCGAAAAAAGACTTCGTTGTGATAAAACATGAGTCCGCTGTTGGGAAAGATTTCTCTGTTATATGAGTCCCAGCCCCGCACAGTGGTAAGGGGTTTCAATGATGGTTTATATACGTCGTGCTTCCAGGGGCCATACTAGTACCTGCAGGTCGACCAGAGCTTTTGCCTGCTGTTTCAGTGCTACCCAGGGGCTACTTATCCTGCTATTTCGTTAGCCACCAGGGCCCGTACTTGTACCTGCAGAATGACCAGAACTATAGTCTGTTTTTTTAGTTCTACCAGCGGCCATTAACACCTGCTATTTCTGTGCTACAAGGGGCCATAAATCTTGCTGTTTCGCACGCCACCAGGGGCAGTACTAGTACCTACAGATCGAGTTGAGCTATTGCCTGCTGTTTCTGTGCTTTAGGGGCAAACATTTTAGTGTTTGATATTTTTAGTGTTTTTAGTGTTTGATAATCTCGGCTTTTACAATAAAGGTCCGCCATCTTATGTGTGTTTTTTTTTTTAACTAGTGCCTATTTCGTGAATGGTTACACTAAGCTCATGTCTGATTTGACAGATAATTAGTTTTACCCTTCCGCTGAACGAATATGGTTGTGTATACACTTGAACAACGCTGGGAAATATTGCGACATTACTTTGAAAATCATGCGTACGGTTTTTGGAAGAAGAGAAGCATCGTCAGCTCCGTATGTTCGTTATCTTTTGAAAAATGTGAAAGAAACTGGCATCCTCATCGATAAACCAAAGCGTAAAAAGCCACCCGAGAATATTGCTGCTGTGGCAGAAAGCGTGCGTGAAGCGCCATCAACATCAATTTACCGTCGTCGTTCTCAATAATTGAACATTTCGGAGACATCATTGAGACGAATTTTGCATCAGGACCTTGGTATGACGCCATACAAATTCCAATTGGTTCAGGAGTTGTCGCTTCGCTAAGTGGGCCGACGATCGACTTAGAGGAGATGCCGATTTTGACAAGAAAATCGTCTTTTCAGATGAAGCTCATTTTGATCATGGCGGGTAGTAAATAAGCAGCAAACGCGAATTTGGGGCTCAGAAAACCCGCACGCATATATTGAAAAGCCGATACACCCAAAACGAGTCACTGTTTGGTGTGGATTTTGGTCCAGAGGCATAGGTTGGGCCATTTTTCCTCGAAAATGAGCAAGATGTGACCGTAACAGTCAATGGCGATCGTTATCGGGCCATGTTGATCGAATTTTTGTTCACAAAAATTGAAGAGGAGGATATTGGCAACATTTGGTTTCAACAAGATGGCGCTACGTCCCACACAGCCGAAGCTACACTCGATCTTTTGCGCCCTATTTTTGAAGATCGCATTATCAGCCGCAGAGCTGGCCACCTCGGAGCTGCGATTTGACACCGTTGGGCTATTATTTGTTGGGTACCGTAAAAGATAAGTGTTACGCCGACAAGCCAAAGACAATTGACGCTTTAAAGGACAACTTCGTGAAGCCATTGTTGAAATACAGCTGCATTTCAGCGATAGTGTGTTTAAAAATTGGACCGATCGTGTAGGCTAATTCATGGCCAGCCGAGGCAGCCATTTGAATGAAATTATTTTCAAATACTAAGCACAAGGATTGTACTTTCAAATAAAAAAAGAAATTTGAGAAAATATTCAGCAGTTTTTTTTTTATAGAATTTTCAAAAAAAAAGTTATTTGGCGGAACCCTTATAACTTCTTCTCCACGCCCTTTTCATCTTCATCGAGTTTTTCGACAGCAAGTCATTGATGTTTTCATTGAGCAGAGTCGGTGTCTCGGATTTACGTTTGAGCAGTGTCGACGTTCTGCCGACACGTGGTCTAATTTGGAAACGAATGTGCTTCCAGTAGCCTATGGTCCTAGGTAAGATCTGTGTTTATCCAGTTTTTCCCTCTCAACTTTTCTCCACCTCGAAAAATGTGTCCTAAACCTGTTTATGGCTTCACTGTTTCCTCATTCTACAGCAACTATAGAAGTTTTCTGAAACAAATGAAAATGGAGATCAAAAAGTCTTCCAAAGTGTTTAACAAATGCACCAAAACTCAACAGAATAATTTTAAAATTTTTAACATTGACATTAATCTGTCAACATTGTATACCAAAAAAGGAAATTTCGATGAGGTTCTAGAGGCAACTTCTCACATTGAACATTTTGTGTCTTCTATGAGTATTGAAAATGTTATTTCGTCTCGTTTTTTTCTTGAACTTGAGCTTGTCGTCGATTAAATGTTTTAAAGCTTCATAATTTTAGACATTCAATGTCCTTTCCATACCATAAAATCACTTCCGAATGTTTCTAAAATTATTGTTTGCACTCTTCAATGTTTCCAATGAAAAGTGAAAGAGCAAACAGACACGGTAAAAAAGTCAAATATTTAGGTATTAAAAGATCTGAACAAAGATTCGATTATAAGTACACAAACATAGCCTTCGGGTTAAATATATATTTGTCTGCTCTTCTGTTTCCACTTGAATATTTAAAAATAAAAACAACAACAAAACTCCTTTTGTGCGTGCAAGAAGTTACCTACTTATGGTATTTCCAGAAGTATGTTTACACAAAGTGGATATGGATACCTACCTTTTGCAGTACCTTATACCGATACCCACTAGCAGCTATTCAGCAAAATACTATTAACACTCGTATATTCATTGAAGAAGAAGGGTACTTCAGGGTGTACAAATAAGAGATACAATGTAAAAGATATCATAACCAACAAATATGCTACAAGTGTGAAAAGCAAACACGAATGGCGCGAATTGCTTGTTTTGTTTTTGTGTCTGGGCCTTTAGCATACCTAGACCTACCTCGTCTTCTATACACTCAACAACTCATACGTTCAATATGCAATTTTTTTTTTTTATCACTGATGATTCGCGCGTCCATCCTCGATGAAATTGAACAAGCTATTAAAACAGATTAAAGAGGCGATTAAGAATCATCTTGTGTGTCAAGGTTGTTATGCATAAGTGCAAATAAATAATTTTCGAAATTGATATTTAATCAGATGATTTGTTTATAAATTGTTTGCATTTGCATTTAAGATAAACCAAAAGCTAAACAAGAACCGGTTGGAAATGTTGATATGCTAGGAATTTATGGATTTTTGTAGGCTTTTTAATTTGAGATTAAAAACACATTAAAGCAATCAAAGCTTTTGATAATGATCGTAGAATGTAAATAAATAGCAAACTCTAATGAAGTCATTTCAAAGCTTGTTTTATCTTTTGAACAAAGAAAGTTTTGAATTAAGTTGAGATGGACTTTGACTCACACGATTTGAAAGTGCGTTTTGAACACGTCATGCCCTGGATTATGTTATTTTCAATTCGATTTGTAAAATGCATTATTTATCCTTTCTCTTTTGTCATTGTTGTTCTCAATCAAAATTTTCCCTTCCAAGCCTAAATGAAGCTTGTACATGCCACGCGTCGTCGAATGTCAATTTATGTCAGAAATGTGTCTGATTTCTTTAACATCCCCAAACGGATTCCAAGTTGTCATGTCATATCTCTGCAATTAAATACATAATCCCCGCTGATTCCCTCTTTCAAAACAAAACCAAATGTTTCCTTCCAGAGTCATGGTAAGATATGGTTTGGTTTGCCTATTTAGGATGAGTCGGCAACCGCCACTGCTGTTAGATGCCTCTGCACAAGCGATTAATGAATTGCATTTCGCACTCGATAAAGTTACCCAGAACTAGTGCACATTCGGAGTCTCTCATAATAATACACAGACACACTTTCACTTGATGACAATCAAAATTTACAATCCGCTAAGTGAAAGTGACATTAGGCTTAGTAAGTCTTAAACATTGATTTCACTGTTCACAGTTCCTGGTAACATATTTTTCATGTGGTCGTTTTAAAATATCTACACATAAATGCCCACAAATAATCATAAATAAATAAGAAAAAAAAAAACACAACTTGAATAAAGAAAAAATGGCGACAGTGTCAAATTCCATAAACAAAACTCTATGTCACTTTAATGGCGTCCTGGCGTTAAGGGACAGAAAAGTTATTTTATTACCAAGTTTTCTCTTTTTGTGTAGGAATTAATTAAGGGGCTTTGATGGCAATTTGGGGAAATGTTTTTATCTGACGCGCGTGCGTGAAATGTGGTTTTTAGGCTTTGGAGGTTTTGTTTGCCAGATACCTAGATGTGATATTTTCTGTCTTTTTACGAAGGATCCGATCAAGTGTTGGGAATGGACATTGAGTTAATAAAACACTTTTGATCGAGGTATCGAGTTTGAAGATCTACTGAAGTGAAGTGTTCTCAATTTCTAGGTTTGCTCAGCAACAAGTTTCCTTCCCACCTTAAATAAACACCTTTTTTGGTTGAAGGCATCCCAACATGTTCTTCTGCTTCAGACATAACCCTATTAAGTCGAAAGTGTTCTGTTATGTCTCTTGCTTGGACGTTTTAATTGTAAAGGTACCGCAGCGATCCACGTATCCTTCACCAGATTCTAGATGAACCGCCAATATGCTTTGAGACAGGCCGCACAATTTAAAATATAGAAGATGTGATTTACCTTGGATCTAAGGCTGAGGCTAGGATTGTCGTGAATATCTTCGATTAGGTCGCAAATATACAAATATGGTTTGATGGGAAATGCAATGTACTAGTCCTGAGTCCTGGAACGGGAGCCGTCTGCTTTATTGCTCCGAGTTTATATTGCGGCTTCTCGTTATGTAGTGTCCGTGGTTTAGTGGTTAGGTGCGTTGGCTGTTAAGCAGAACGTGTCGTGGGTTCGAGTCCTTCTCGTGCACATAGTTTTTATTTCATCTTTCACGGACACTGCCTCTGGCGAAGAACTGACAAAACTTCCAAGAGTATCAATCTGTCATGAAAAAATGCTTCTCAACTTTGCCGTTCGGAATCGGCGTTAAATTGCAGGTCCCTTCAATTTTTCACACGCACCCAGAGAATTATTGATGAGAGTAAGCCACTTAGGCCTTGGCACTTCATGAGCTGCCGTGCCACTTTATGAATTAATTAATTCTCGTTTTGTTGGAAATTAAGGTCGTTCAGAGCTTCAGCTAATCTTAGAATAAAGGGTGTCAAGTATCAAAAGACGAACCTGGAAAATCAACGGGTGGACCTGGCAAATCACAGATGAGTCTGGCAATCAACAGGTGAACCTGGCAAATCAACGGCCGGCCACAGCAATCAACAGGCGAACCTGGCAAATCAACGGGCGGACCCAGCAAATCACGGACGGGTGTGGAAATCAACAACAGGACTTGCAAATCAACGAACAAACCCGGAAAATCACGGACGAATCCGGCAATGAACAGGCGAGCCTGACAAATCAACGGGCGAACTTGTGGACCCGGCAAATGAGGGACGGATTCCAATAAATCATGGACGAATCAGGCAATGAACAGGCGAATCTGGCAAATCAATCGGCGAACACGGTAAATCACGGATGGATCCGGCAATCGACAGGCGAACATGGCAAATCAACGGGCCACGGGTGGACACAGTAAATTACGAACGTTTACGGCAGTCAAAAGGCCAGGCAACCTGGAACCTGGCAAACGAACGGGCGGACCTAGCAAATCACGGGTGAATTCGGTAAATCAACAGGTGGATCTGGAAAATCAACGGGTGGACTCGAAATATCAATTTAGTTTTCATTGCCACATTTGCCAAACGATGGACGAGCTGACACACAGCATGTTCTATTTTGAACTTGAACTGATCATCCGGAGCGCTATGATGATTCATGAAGTTTTTCTTTTTTCGGGAAATGAAAGTGTGAAACAACAGTTCTCAAGCTGCCAAGTCACAATGTCTTTTCAAAGGAAAAGGTGATGAATTAATGCCCTGTTTCCAGGTCATGCTCTTTCGTCGGAAATTCAGTTCAGTATCCTATCAACGTTACACGTTGATGTACTCTGGACTCAGTCAAAAATCTATGGTTTTTTACAGAGGAATTCTAAAAGTGACAATAAAAAGCTGGTTTTTTGTAACTAACCTACACAATGATTTTGTCAAGGATAAAGTTTTTGTGTTCCCAAATTATTTCTATCCGAAAACATCATTAATAAAACACAATAGATTTTTAGACTATCGCAAAATATTTTGCAATTATGTATATATACCCTGTAATTTGTCATATCAAAAATCCTCATTGTTTTAGCAGTCAGCAGGAGTGGAGTGCCTGTGCATTTATTAAATAATCCTTCTTATCATACTGTAAATATTTATTTGCTACTCTTTTTTATTGGTGATTAATGACACTTGCACTCTGAGTCTGAATGTGATCCCGCAGCACCCAATAAATCAGTCATACAAGAAAACACACTCGCAGCGCCACCACTAAACAGCAGATTGTTGTTGTGTATTTTACAGAATGTCATTGTGACAGAGAGCATCATCTGCAATTTGTATCATTTTGTTGTTTCTTGTCGGTTTGGTTGTTTTCTTCTGACAACCGCTAATCGCATCACATTCTAAAGAAAAACGAAAACAAAAATATACAAGCACGTATCGCTGATACATTGTTTGAGAACCAAAAATAAACGAACGCAACACGTGAGTGGGTAGGGTATCATCATCATCCAGGCCAGATACAAGATGCTAAACACAGAATGCATCTCGATATCTTCAAAATGAATTCAAAGATTTAATTTTTTTTGCGCGTTGGTCTCATCTTCATCCTTCGATGGGTGTGAATTCAAATAACTTTTCTTTACCATCACGCCATCATGTCCGGAATAGAAGAGAAACACGTTCCTCAATTTCGGTACAAGGAAATGCGTTAGATCGCAGCTTTGTGACATGATAATGTCTTGATTACTTGCTAGCTAAGAGTTTGGCATTAGGAGCTTAGAGAGGACGGCAAATAGCTAACCGGCAACATGTACTTAGCTGATTAATAAGCTGCAGATAGAACATGGGCAGGTAATTTTGAAAAACGTCATGTGAGAAATCTTCCTTCTTTTTCTGTTGTGGTTTTAGTTACATGGGATTTAAGATAGATGGCGGGAATGTGGTAAGGAAAGAAAAGGTCCGTTACTTGGCCTGTTAACATGATTAAAAGAACATACATACAGCAAGCAGGCAGGATATAGAAACTGTGGAATTTATGTGAGCTACAAATGGGGAAGTGATAAGGTAATTCAGGATGATATAATGCTAACACAATTTTGAAACAACTGAACACAAAGTGATAGCTTCCTTGAATGAAGACATTATAGTCTTTTAGACTAGAACAATCAAGCTATCGATTTACATTGACATCAATGCAGTAATTTTTTTGAATTAGCTCAACATAAAACTGTCGATGTCACTAACATTGGAAACAAATAATCTCCTTGGAGATTTAGTGAGTTCTTCTGGACTTATTTGAATCAAGTTAAACTGCAGCGGTCTGCAAGAAACGTTAGCAGCTGTAGAAGAAGAAATAAGAAGGTTGAGGAGCAAAAGTTTGAAGCTGTGCCATTCTTCAATTAACTTCGACCAGTAGAAGCAGCCGAAGAGGAAACAGGCGGGGTCTGTGCAAAGGTCAAAGCCAACAAAACCTTTTACCAGTAGGAACACACTTACGGATCCGAGACTTGGGTGCTTAGCCAATGGCTCTCTGAACTCTTAGCCGCGTTCAAGATAAAAGTCTAACGGTGAGCAGTCCCTGTTTATTGGACAGGGCTATTCCGGAGATGATATTATCACAAGCTACATATTTAATCTACCGTTAAGCAGACTTGATGAAAAAAATTAGCTTCATACATTCCGGTTATAAGCTAGACACCTAGCTTGTATAAGCAGGGAGAAACCAACCGTAAAAGTCTATTGTGGTACAATTCATAGTGTGAGACAACGTGGCAGACCAAATTTGCCCTCTAAGAGTCTAAGGATGGCGTAGACCCGGACTCCCAAAGCCTTGGGGTGCGAAACTGGAAGCACTTGCAGAAGGAGGCCCGGACCGGATCCTGGTTGTGGCGCAGATGAAGTGAGAAACTTCATTGGCCAGGCCGACGATGTCGTATGAAGATCTCTTAGATCGTCGAAACGGATTTACTGATTGGGGACTTAAGGTGGACATAGTAGTCTGAATGGGACCAGGGCACTAGCGCCAGATCGGTTCCTAACTAGCTGTTTATTATTTTGTTGAAGACTTATCTGTTTGTAGCTGTTGTAGTTGAGGAGGATTTCTTGATTCATTTGGCATGATTTCCTAAAACTTCAGCAGCTAAGCCAACGCCTTTATTGGAGGTTGTTCACGATTTCAGCATCACTACTTTTATAACATCTTTATTTTCTCAACCTTCCGCATAGTGTTTATCTTGTTGAGCTGTACGGTACTAATCGTTCAACCAGGAGATTGTCTGTATTGACCGTCTGAAAGAAGGCACTACAAAAGCTATATTTTTGAGGCTGCTTGACAATTTTACCACTGGTTCTCTTACTTGATGTTGGCGGCAAGGGACCTATTAGGAGAGTATTGAAGATGTCGAGGTCTCCGGATATGCGCGCTAGGCAAGTGACGTGAGCGTACCGCCCTTGTGTACATCAAGATATGGAAAACGTATATTTCCTTATCAGAGGAAGTATTGTGAAGCCCATCTTGGCATTTAAATCGCCAAGAAAGCCCAACTCCTTGAACATGTCTTTGATGCCTTCCACCAGTTAACAAAAGTGTGCCGATTATCGTGACTGACAGTGTTGAAGCTTTAGTTTTTAGTTTTAGTTTTATTCATTTCATCTACGAGCTTTAGGCTCCACAGATACAATCCAATTTAATACTTGTGTACTTAAAGTTACAATTTAACATTTCATAAAGAGAAGTTAAGATTATATTGTTAAAAATAAATAAGACAAATCATTTTTGAAATTAGTTCTCGATAATGCAATATCAATACGGCCATCTATTTCATTGAATTCTCTAATAGACCTTGAAATTGGTTCATTCATACCGTAATTTGTCCTATGTTTAGGTTGAAAAAGAAGGTGTCTTTCTCTCAATCTCGTTGGTGCATATATACAAATTAGAGATAATAAATTGGGACACTTTATATGATAACATAAAATATCTCGCACAAATACTATATCGTGAATAGTTCGCCGAGATTTAAGAGATTTTAATCCCAGAAGACTTTCACGGGCATGAGAGTTTGGACAGAATTTCCAACGCATTTTAAAGAACACATATTTAGTGAAACGATTCTGAATTTTCTGTATTCTATCCGAAAACGTTTGTTGGCTGGGGTTCCAGATGACATCTGCATACTCGAGTGATGATCTTATTAATGTGGTATATAAAGATACAAGTGTATAGGGATCAGAAAAATCAATAGAATTTCTTTTAATGAACCCTAACATTGAATTGGCTTTTGCAACAATTGTTTCGATATGAGGAATGAATGAGAATTTAGAATCGAAGGAAACACCTAAATCTTTTATTTTTACCGTTCTTTGCAGAGGGCAGCTGTCAAGGGAATACGCAAACTCATAAGTTGAGAATTTTTTAGTGACCGAGATAACAAAGCATTTTTTAACGTTCAGCTTTAAGCAATTTTTCATACACCAATGAGATAGATTATCAAGGTCAAGTTGCAGATTAAAGCAGTCAGAATCGGAAGTCACCTTCAAGAATAATTTAAGATCGTCCGCGTATATGAGACATTGGCTGAATTTGATGTAATTAACAATATCTATCTATATATATAAAAATGGATGTGTGTTTGTTTGTATGTCTCTTATAGACTCCGAAATGGCCCAACAGATATTTGTGAAATTTTCATGGTTGATACTGTTGTATTCAGTGATGATTTCTGTGAAGAAAAAAATTGAAAAAAACCTCATGGAAGAGTGGGAAAACTGGAAAAACCAAACAAAGGTCGGAAATTAGATTTTTTTTGCTTGGAATTTTTGGTTCAAAAAGGGTATTCGAATGGAAAAATAGAAAGTTCTTGATGAAAAACTCGGAAAACTCATTGGTTTTCAAATGGAAAATTGCATGAAATTGTGGATGCACTGGTTTTCAAGTGGAAAACTGAAAAAATTTCAAATGAAAAACTGGAAAATTTCAAAATGGGTAACTGGAAAGTCACTCTTTAAAATGAAATGCATTAGTTTTGAAATGGTAAAATGGAAAACTCCTGAAGAGCAGGAAAACCCCAAGTCAAATTTTGCATGGATTTTAAACAATGGGAAAATAGAGAATTCGTGATGCGGGGAAATCTCTTTGAGAGATTAGACTGTAGAACTCGCGGCTCCAGGACTGCTTACGAACCCAAATTCCGTCGTACTGTCAAGTACAGAGATATGTGTCGTAACGGGTAGCGGATATGGGTAGACGTACTGGGTAGCACAAGCGGGTAACGTTTAAAGGGTAGTGGGTAGTGTGGTAGAGGGGTATCGATTATCGATTGAGGCAGTACGAAGTCTGCAGGGGCTGCTAGTCATCTATAAAAATTATAAATAATAATGGGCCGAGATGACTACCCTGGGGAACTCCTGAAGTACACATGATTTCTCTTGAAGTAAGATTGTCTATTTTGACCTTTTGGACCCTTCCAATTAGGAAAGAAGAGATCCATCGAAGAAGATTTGAATGTATTCCAAATCTTTCAAGCTTACAAAGCAATATGTTGTGGCATACTGAGTCAAATGCTTTACTAAAGTCGGTATATATAGCATCCACCTGACTCTGTTTTTCAATACAATTGACAACGAACGAAGAAAAACATGCTAGATTGGTGACCGTGGATCTGCCCGAAATAAAGCCATGTTGAGCCTCACATACATGTTCTTTAACGAAAAAATCAAGTTTAATCTTTACTAAACTCTCAAAAAGTTTAGGGATGGCAGACAACTTACAAATTCCTCTATAATTTTCAACATTATTTTTGGAACCGGATTTATAGATTGGGATGAGAAAAGAAGATTTCCATTCATCTAAAAACAGCCCAGAAGACAAAGATAAGTTGAAAATCAAAACCAATGGGAGACAGATAGAATTAGAGCATTTTTTTAAGATGAGGGCAGGAATGCCATCAACACCAGCATTAGGATTTGGCTTAAGATCTTGCAAACCTTTTAAAACATCGTGAAAATCCAATTGTATTGAACCAATATCTACTTTAGGGACATTTTCATTTAAAAAAACTGGAATTCCCTCTGACATTGAATAAACCGATTCAAAAAACTGAGCAAATAGCTCAAGGGTTTTATTAATGTCCGTAGATTCATACCCTTTGAAATTCATTGAAGATGGAATCCCAGGCGATTTCCGTTTAGAATTAATAAAACTCCAGAACTGTTTTGGGTCACTCTTTAAATTAAACTCAATATTTGAGATATAATTTCTGTGCAGAAATTTGCTTAAAACAATGAATTCCTTACGTCGTTTACAAAATTTTGATTTATCCTCTAAGTTGTTTGACTTTTTATACGCAGCGAACGATTTGTTTTTTAAGTTTTTTAGATGGATCAACCTTTTGTTGTACCATGGAGGTTTAGAAACGTTCTTTTTCAACCTACAAGGTACAAATAAATTAAAAGCAGTATTCAAGATACTAGCGAAATGACTGAGCATATTCTTTAAATCTAGATTTAAAAATTCTGTTTTCCAGTCAACAACTCCAAGGTAATTGTCGAGCTCAATGAAATTTGCCTTTAGAAAGTTAAATGAATTCGAGTTGTTATTTTTGAGTTTTAAATAGCTATATAATTGAATTTCGATATATAATTCTTTATGGTGGATCGAATTATTAAACAAAGTGTATGGAACGATATCAGTGATTGAAACATTAAATTCATCTTTTGAAATAAATACGAGATCTAGAATTTTGCTTAAATCATTAACAATATTATTAATTTGATATAAATTCAGAGCGAATAAATGATCAATAAAACTTAATTCATAATCTCTTTTTAAGTTACATGGAATGAGCAAATTTTCAGTGAGAGAATAAGACCAGTTGATATCAGGTAAATTGAAATCGCCAATTACAAAAATTTTATGCAAATTATTGCTTAAATTATCAACAAAATCAATATTAGCTAGATGTTTTTCATAAAGATCAATACTACTTTTTGGCGGTATATAACTTATGATAACATACAATAAAGTACCTGGGCTAAGACTAATGGATACACATATTTGTTCAATATCGATGAAGGGTAGTGTAACTAAATTGAAGCGGTTCCCAACTAGAAATCTACAAATAGATTTTGTTAACTGTGTCAGGTTCCTAAAAATATCGTAGGACAGGGCCATCCCGTTTTATGACTGGATATATGTTATATGTAATTTGTGTGGCATGAACAAAAATGTAACAAGTCCACAGATGCGACTCCGACGAGCTTATATGCTGATTCCACTGACGCTAATCACACGATTTAGCGAAGTAGATTAAGAGCAAATCTCGACTTTTCTGAAATTTAGTGTAATTAAAACATAGTATTATCCTAAACGTACTATTATTCTACGTTTTGGTCGACGAATATGTACCCTAAATCCCATAAAAGTAGAGATTTGTTCTTAATCTACTTCGCTAAATCTCGTGATTAGCGTCAGTGGAAACAGCATATTAGTCTTTATAAACATGCCGCAGTCATAGCTTGAACACCCTTTTCAGCCTGCAGCCTGTGTCCTTTAGACTAAGAGCTTGAAAGGTAGCCAAAGATTGAAGAGGGAGGAACATGAGTTACGTTGCAACCCCGACAACCTGAATTTTAATATTACTTCAAAGATTAGGAACCAGGTGGTCACAAAGTAGCTCATCTTTCGTTGATTCTGTCGCAGTCTGTTGTAGGCCTAGCGGACTGTTATCTTCACTTTCTTTGTCACGAACACTACTAGAACACTGCTAGACTCCCAGCAAACTTCCTTTCTTTTAAAACACTTTTCTCCCAACGTGACGATATACATTTTTACTGCGCTTATGCAACGTTTCAAAACTTGTTGTTTTCCGTTGCGTAATCATAAAACTCCACCTGCCAAATGCTACTAGCTGCTTCCAAACGAAATGTCCATTAGCTCTTCTTCTCTCACTTTCCTATTTTGAGTGGATGACGACTTACCGCCATGCGGCCAGCCGGAAATATTTGAGTTTTCTTTGAAATTTTGTTTTTTCTTTTTAAATTGTTGTTGAATATTTTAATTTTTGATCTTTCTGTTGCAACACGTAAGGTTTGTTAATAAGTTGAGCGTATTTATGTAATATTTTTTATTTAATGAGTCAGTTGATCTACTTAGCCAGGTAGAGGGAGCCCTCGAATAGAATTGTTTACAATGCAATAAGAATTTCCTTACAGTAAATATGTGCAGCAAAAAATGACCGCTTGCATGTTCAAGTGTTCTGAAGTAAACACACCTTTTTAAAATTTCAAATGCTCTTAGTCCTCGTGCCAGAATGTCTTCCAACTAATTAGACTTTTATGTTTGTTTCACACATAAAGTGCAAAGGCCATAAAACAATCCCGCATCACTGCAGAAATAATAATTTTTTGATGGCAACTCTATTGTGCTTTTTATTGCGAAAATAAAAGTTGTTTACGTGTCCAATAAGACAAACCCTACAGTTAGAATTTTTAACAGGTCTGTCTGATGTTATTCCAGACGAGACGAATTTTTCAAAGCCGATTCCTGGTTGTGTTCTTTCCGATGTTATATTTTGGTAACAAGGAATGCAATAAAAACAATTTTATGAGTGCAAAGTTACGAGGGAAATCATATTTTGATCAAATGAGATGACAAGATTTTGAAATATGGAATTACATCACGACTTGATGAGTTCTTATTCTTATGCCTAATTTTATGTTTAAACGGTTCATAATGCGATTTATTGACACAGAATGTCCTTATTTTTTTTTTTTTTTTTTGAGGAATGCGGATAGAATGTTTAGTATGAGCTCACTTGAAATGACAATGAATTCAGGAAATGGAATTGTGGACAGAAATGTCTGCAAAAATATCTTAAGAGAAAGAAGAGACCATAAAAGTAAGCTCGGAGATCTTAAATCTGTATAAAAGGTAATTGAAAATGTAGGCTTTGTTTGGCTTGAAATAATTTTTTTTTATATAAAAACTTAAGGAATTGTTTCCAGTTTAAAGTTCTATCGCTTAAATAAAAAGTCTCCATAGTCTACTTCTTAAGATTTTTTATTTGTGAGTTCTGCAGTGTGCAAGCCAACAGTGAAATGCATAACGAAAACAAAAACAAAACAACATAATATAGAAAACACATTTATTTTCGATGTTTGTCTGTCTGATGTGTTAACAGATTTTCCTCATCTATACTATCCGTTATGCATTCGAATGTAGTTTATAGATTAAATGACTTTTGGAAGAAATCATGCGTGGAGGAATAATTAGGATGATCTTTGACATTGTTCATGACGATCACATTATTCTTATTTCTGCATCTCAACATTGGATTGATATTTGTGTGACAGTTTTGTTAGTTTTGTGTGATAAGAAGGCATGTTATTGATTAATTTTTGTTTGTTCTATCTCAAATTGGAGTATGTTTTGGTCTTACAATGTTATGAAGATTTTAATGCATTCCAAAAATAAATATGACAGATTTAGCATTATGGCTGCGGACCTTGAAATAATAGGAAATGATGCAGTAAAACAAACCAACAAGGCTTTTACACCCCGAAGTGAAGCCTGTAGGACCATCATGGGAACATCGTAGTGGAACCACAGTCAGTACTGAGGATATGGAAATACCACTTTTCCAAGCTGTATAGTGACATCCGACATTGACGAAGTGAAGATAGCGATATCTAAACTTAAATCGAACAAATCCGCTGGAGCAAATGGCCTAGCCACTGAACTGTACAAAGCAGCTGGATATGATTTGGTTAGGAGTATGCACCAGCTCATCTGCAAGATTTGGTCGAAGGAAAGCATGCCCAAAGAATGGAATTTCAGCATCGTGTTCCCGATCCTCAAAAAAGGGGATGCACCAACTACAGAGGCAAAAGTCTTCTAAACATAGCCTACAAGATCTTTTCTGCCGCGTAAAGTGAAAGTTTGAAGAGTTCCGTCAAAAACCTGATAGGTCCTTATCAGTGTGGCTTCAGACCCGGAATGTCCACCATAAATCAAATATTCACTCTACGGCAGATCTTGGAGAGGACCTAGGAATCGATACCTACCGCGTATAACAGCGTCAAGATACCTACCGCGTATAACAGCGTCATGAGAGACCAACTATACAGAGCAATTTCTAGTTTTGACATCCCAGGAAAACTCGTCCGTCTGTGTAAGGTGCCAATGGAAAACTCACACTGTTCCATCATCATTCTTGAAAGGATTAAGCAGAATTCCAATGTCAACACTAGAGAAAGAAAGAACACTGCGTGATGTCAGTGAAGCATTTGTGAGTCCTGAGACGGAGGCCAGGAAGATATGTGTGGCGAGGCGCAGTGTCATAAGTCCGTAGGTCATAAGTCCGTAAAGGACTTTTGACCCACTTAGGTGGGTCAAAACTTCATAAATCGATTATGAACTTATAACCCACGTAAGTGAGTCAAAAGTCAGCAAAAAAAAGAGCCATAAGTTCTTGGAAATCAAATTTTATTAGATATGGCGAAATTTTTTTTTCTTTTATGAACTAGACTAAAAATACAATAATTTATGAAGCTATCATGATACAAAATGGAATTAAGAAAAACTATTACGCTCTCTTTGTTACAATATGCCTGCAAAAGAGGCACAAAATTTAATGTTTAATTGATTTGCTGTTTGAACTGCTCGTTAAATATTATTATTATTTTTTTTTTTGATGCTCAGAAAACAATATCCACACTTTTCTGTTATCGACCCTTTTAGTTGGTACGAGTAATCTATTTAACTTTGAAAAAATAAAGCGTTGCACTCTGAGATGTCAAAGTACGGCGAGAGTAGGGCATCCTATAACCACAAGAATGCGAAGCGAGCGGAAAAAATTTTGCCCAAAAGAGAATCAATTTGGGGTGTGGAAATAAAAAAATTCGCGCGAATTTTTTTATTTCCACACCCCAAATTGATTCTCTTTTGGGCAAAATTTTTTCCGCTCGCTTCGCTCGCAATCAAACCAAATCAATCTTGAGTGTTTCTTATCGGCCTCATCCACAATCGAAAATAAAAAAAAGATGCCCAAAATGAATCTGCTTGAAAAATTCTCTATGCATTATAGGATGTGTAATTGTGTAGTGGTTACTTTTTAAAATAGAACGAAACAGCTTAAAAAATGTATTTAGTCGACAACTAAAATAAGCTATTAATCAAATATATTGGGCCATTCATATTATTTTTAGAATTTTGAGAACTGAATTCGGTATGACTGAGTTTCTGAATGATTTAGGTTCTTTGATTTAAAAACATAAAATCAGAGTCTTAAAAACTCATTTTAACATTGCTCAGTACTTGAATTCTTACTTAAGTTTGTCTGGTTAGATGGCAGTTTATTTCACATTCGAAGGGAACTAGAACCACTAATTGGTTAAGGAATTTAATCCTCACCGTAAACCACTTTACAAAAGTGGACCAAATCTTCACTTGGTGGAAACTAAATCCCGCATTGGAGTTAGGTCCCGTGGACTTATTTTCCTCCACCGCTCGGAATAAGCAAAAAAAAAATTATCGATTTAACTCACCCTTAGCTGGGGTCAGAATTCCATCAGAAATTTTGACGTACTTTTGACTCACTTACGTGAGTTATAGGTTCATAATCAATTTATGAAGTTTTGACCCACCAAAGTGGGTCAAAAGTCCTTTACGGACTTATGACTTACGGACTTATTGACACTGCGCCTGGCGAGGCGCAGTGTCTGCTCATAAGTCCGTAGGTCATAAGTCCGTAAAGGACTTTTGACCCACTTAGGTGGGTCAAAACTTCATAAATCGATTATGAACTTATAACCCACGTAAGTGAGTCAAAAGTCAGCAAAAAAAGAGCCATAAGTTCTTGGAAATCAAATTTTATTAGATATGGCGAAATTTTTTTTTCTTTTATGAACTAGACTAAAAATACAATAATTTATGAAGCTATCATGATACAAAATGGAATTAAGAAAAACTATTACGCTCTCTTTGTTACAATATGCCTGCAAAAGAGGCACAAAATTTAATGTTTAATTGATTTGCTGTTTGAACTGCTCGTTAAATATTATTATTATTTTTTTTTTTGATGCTCAGAAAACAATATCCACACTTTTCTGTTATCGACCCTTTTAGTTGGTACGAGTAATCTATTTAACTTTGAAAAAATAAAGCGTTGCACTCTGAGATGTCAAAGTACGGCGAGAGTAGGGCATCCTATAACCACAAGAATGCGAAGCGAGCGGAAAAAATTTTGCCCAAAAGAGAATCAATTTGGGGTGTGGAAATAAAAAAATTCGCGCGAATTTTTTTATTTCCACACCCCAAATTGATTCTCTTTTGGGCAAAATTTTTTCCGCTCGCTTCGCTCGCAATCAAACCAAATCAATCTTGAGTGTTTCTTATCGGCCTCATCCACAATCGAAAATAAAAAAAAGATGCCCAAAATGAATCTGCTTGAAAAATTCTCTATGCATTATAGGATGTGTAATTGTGTAGTGGTTACTTTTTAAAATAGAACGAAACAGCTTAAAAAATGTATTTAGTCGACAACTAAAATAAGCTATTAATCAAATATATTGGGCCATTCATATTATTTTTAGAATTTTGAGAACTGAATTCGGTATGACTGAGTTTCTGAATGATTTAGGTTCTTTGATTTAAAAACATAAAATCAGAGTCTTAAAAACTCATTTTAACATTGCTCAGTACTTGAATTCTTACTTAAGTTTGTCTGGTTAGATGGCAGTTTATTTCACATTCGAAGGGAACTAGAACCACTAATTGGTTAAGGAATTTAATCCTCACCGTAAACCACTTTACAAAAGTGGACCAAATCTTCACTTGGTGGAAACTAAATCCCGCATTGGAGTTAGGTCCCGTGGACTTATTTTCCTCCACCGCTCGGAATAAGCAAAAAAAAAATTATCGATTTAACTCACCCTTAGCTGGGGTCAGAATTCCATCAGAAATTTTGACGTACTTTTGACTCACTTACGTGAGTTATAGGTTCATAATCAATTTATGAAGTTTTGACCCACCAAAGTGGGTCAAAAGTCCTTTACGGACTTATGACTTACGGACTTTAATGACACTGCCGCCGTGTGGCGAAAGGCATGACCAAGTTAGTTAATGCCATGGTCAACAAGATAGGAGGGGATCACCCAACATCGCCGTCTTCAAACTAAATTCAGAGTGTAGACAGAAGTAATTTCGAAGGTAGTTAAATACTTTGTCCTACCAAGGGTCCGCTTATAAACTCAAGACAACTTAGGCAATTGAGTAGTCAAGTCCTCTCCCCAGCATATAATGTGTCACTGTACACTGGTTACTATACCCTCATTATTCCGGTTCCAAATGTTATGGTGCAGCGGCATGAGTGATGAATAACTGCTTTGGACTGCTTCGAGAGATAAATTCTCGAATTCCTCCGTTCTGCTAAATGCTATTGAATTGGGAGGAAGAAGTTTCAATCAAGAACTGTAGCAGAAAAGTTAAAGTTCAACGACTTAGATGGCTGGGTTATGTTGAGCGAATAGAAAAATAATGCTCCGGTCCGTAGAGTCTTCGAATCCACCGGAAGGACGTCGCAGATGAGGAAGACCGCCACTCAGTTGGAGCACACAGTGGCAAGGACCTGAACCAAAACTGGAGCCAGCTAGCTAGGACCCGATTGGTGGGGTTGAAATGGACGATTGTTGGAAAAATTATAAACAATCAACGTGATTCGAAATCTAAGAGCGTTTGGATATTGTTGTACCTAGCTCTCCTCATCTCTCCTCTGATTGCAACGTTCAGAAACGTTTAAACGAGTTTCAATGTATTCGCACATCGGTTTTGATGAGCCTTTTCCAGGTGGCTGAAACGGTTGACATGAATTTGTTTAGGGTACACCACTGCGGATTGATCTAGGCATTTCAAATGATCACGTCAATGCGTTAAAGGATGTATTATGTTGAATGTCTGGGCTGGGAAAATCACTCGCACACTTGAATACTCCATAAAACCCACCTATTTTTGCAGAAGGGTTACAGAAGTTGGACATCCCTGGATCGAGAGTATTGAGTTAAAAGAAATGAAAGAAGGGGGAGGGGGGGGGGGGGGGGGTGGGGGCGGGGGGGGGGGGGGTGGGGGGGGGGGGGGGGGGGGGGGGAGGGGGGGGGGGGGGGGGGTGGGGGGGGGGGGGGGGGGGGGGGGTGGGGGGGGGGGGGGGGGGGGGGGGGGGGGGGGGGGGGGGGGGGGGGGGGGGGGGGGGGGGGAGGGGGGGGGGGGGGGGGGCGGGGGGGGGGGCGGGGGGGGGGGGGGGGGGGGGGGGGGGGGGGGGGGGGTGGGGGGGGGCGGGGGGGGGGGGGGGGGGGGGGGGGGGGGGGGGGGGGGGGGACGTCGCACAGATGAGGAAGGGACCGCCACTCAGGTGGAAGCACACAGTTGGCAGAGGACCTGAACCAAAACTGGAGACCAGCTAGCTAGGACCCGAGTTGGTGGGGTTGTTGAAATGGTACAGATTGTTGGAAAAAAAAATTATAAACAAGCAACGTGATTCGAAATCCTAAGAGCGTTTGGAGATTGGTGGTACCTTAGCGCCTCCTCATACTCTCCTCTTGATTGCAACGTTCAGAAAACTGGTTTAAACGAGTTTCAATGTTATTCGGCACATCGGGTTTTGATGAGCCTTTTCCAGGTGTGGCTGGAAAACGGTTTGACATGAATTTGTATTAGGGGTACCACCCACTGCGAGATTGATCTAGGCATTTCAAATGATCACGTCAATGCGGTAAAGAGATGTTATTAAAATGTTGAATGTCTGGGCTGGGAAAATCACCTCGCCACACTTGAAGACTCACATAAAACCCACCTATTTTTTGCAAGACAGGGTTACAGAAGTTGGAGCATCCCTGGATCGAGGAGTAATTGAGTTAAAAGGAAATGAATAATGTCGTATGTCCATTTCGTATTTACAAAAACATTCCCTTTCCACCCTGTTCAATTATTAACAGAGGGTAGAATTACATTATAAAGGTTGAATCCAACACAGAAAACAAGAGTCAATTAAATGTACAAATCGGTTTGTTGAGTTGAATGTTTTATTCTCCTAAAGTTTCAGGTTTCAACACCTTTATCTAACCGTATACTACCCCATTTCAATCCTATTTTCAGTTGGAAACGTTTGCGGTTAGTGTCTTGTTTTAAAATGAAAAACATTTTTCACCTAACCACAAAAGCAATTTGGCCCATTTAAGATGTTTAATTTCGCATCATCGAATTTATTTCAAAAGCGAAACAAATCTTTGAAATTGAAACACTTCTTACTTTTTAGTACACATTTTGCAATCGAAACTTTTAGAAATGCAAACAAGCGTTAAAAATATAATAAACCACAATAGGTGTTACGGCTTGGCTTTGAAACGTGTCTTTTTTGTTTTGTCGCTTGTCTTATACAGTTTCCCTTTAAAAAGTGCTTTATACACTGAAAAAAAGTCAAAGACGCCTATTTATCAAACAAAATTTACACCTAGACAACTAGACTCATATTTTTGACACTATGACAACAATGCAAGCGAACAGCCAGACACCAACTGATGAAATTTCATATGATTTTAAATTCCACCAATAAGCACATTTACCAGACGGACCATCATAATGGTGGCACCATTCGCCACATAGTATTTGAAATAGCATCACTTATCATTATGTCTTATTAGATTTTGCTGAACATCGAAATACCGAGGCATTACAACAATTTCCACCGTTGCTGACTTGTAAAGTCAACAGAAACAAATTGGATTAACATGCACGCAAACGCCCACCTTCATCGCCCAAAACACCATTAGACCGGCATGTTACTGGTAGCAAGCTGATGCTGCAGCTCCAACGCCCGCCACAATTACATTGCACTTCTGCGAGTTTGTGTCTCTTGTTTGTTAAGATGTTGAATCTCTGTTGGCGATACAATTCCAGGCCAAAGATTTTATCATGATCATCCGAACGACTGACGCAACAACTTGTTGTCTGATGCCGTTGCCGTTTGATGTCTTGTTAAATGACTGCGACTGCGCGCGTCCTACTAACGTCATTGGATTGTCGGTATTAGACGGGGCTATTGCTTCAACTCAACTCCTTGTTGTACTATCAATGATTATAATCATAAATTGTTACTTTGAACTTTCTCCCGAAACCTCATTTTCCTACTTAATCACATACCAATGTCGATTGCTCAATGACCAATGCAACTAAAGAAATCTAAATGATTATGTGTACGAGTACCTTGACTTAATTCGTCTGAATGAAGTGTTTGCTCAAGCTGCCTACGTTTAAGAAAATTAATGGGGCTATTCAATGGAATTTAATTCTTTTTCAACACAATTTCTTAAATTTATTGAAATTTCTTACTAAACATTTTTTTTCTTTTTTTCCAGGTAAGTTTGCCATGGATTTTTATGCTTACATCAGAGCAGACTTTTAAATTATTGGGTATGAGTTATTATTTATTTTGTCATTTGGCAATATTGATAAGATTTTACAGGTTCATGTTTTTTACTGCCCCCAAGGCCATAAACTTTAATGTGAAGAAATTATTCTTATCATTTGGCACGACATAGAAATTGCATAGGCAAGGGTTCAGAATCCCGTCTGGAATCCATTCTTGAAATCATAAATAAACCCGATTAAACCACTAAACGCTTTCTTCTACATGAAAAATAATTCAAATCTAAATTGCATATTTTTCATTATCCAGTCATGTAACTCAGGTTTGCTATTAGATTAAAGCCATATTTGGTCACCATCATCTTAAAATTTATTAAACCCAGTCTGAAAACGCATTTAGAAATGAACACCTGCAAAAATTTATCAAAGCGACACCCAAGGAGCTGCGCGCATGCTCTATCATATCATAAACAAATGCAAACGCAATCGTGTCTTCAAAAGGCACTTAACACTCTTGTTTAAATTTAATGCGGATAATGAAATTGAGGCCAATATCACTCAAGCCGCCATCATTAAGGCAGGTTAAAGTACTTAAATTCCTTGTAAAAACATTGCATGCGGACATTTAAACATGCGTTTGCGCTTGTAAAAAAGTTAACCTTTGCCAATGCTCTGCCAATGTCGTTTATTTTAAATGTTTAACAAGGCAACAAACGTTTTGATTCATATTTTGTAAGGCGCTTAGAGTAATTTCTTTTGAGCGATGCTTTAAAGAGTTTTCTTTTTTGGAATGCCAAAGAAGGTAATGAGAAAGGCAATACTTACTCGATTTGCACGTACGTGCCTTTCACAAGTGAATATTATGAATAATGGCCAACTGATGGGTCGCAGCAAAACTTTAATAACTCTATCGACTTTGGTTTAACTGTTTGTTTTAACTGAAGTGTTGTTGTCATATTTCACGATCATTTGAAAATTAATTGAAAGAAAGGAAATGTCTTTTATATCTTATTCAATACCACTTGATTTCTAAAAAAACAATAATATTATTCTTCTTCTTCCTCGGTCCCTACGCTCCTTGACAATGACACTTCAGTTACTAGCTATCTCGCGAATGCTTACCTTTTTGCTAAGTAGTTCGCCGCCAACGCTTTACTCTTAAATGCCAGAGAGTGTTATGACCACTGATGACTGATCAGTTTAAACAAGATTGGAAACCTACTTACGTTTTACCCTCCGAATACCTCAAAACTTATTTTTTACATACACACATACTCTTGCAGCGAACTTGCTTTTTATTATGTAGACATGTATCATTGATTATGTACATAAAACGATACCTACTCTTACAGCTAACATGATACTTTAGTTTATGTATTACACGCTTACTCTTACAGCTAACCTGCTCCCTTAACTTGTAGGTAAATGTCATTTTGACAGCAAATTTTCCCATCTTGTCATAACTGATCAGTGGTCATGACTCCGCCTGTTCTAGAGCGCGTCAATGTTTCATGGGACAAATCTTCTTCCGCACTCGTGCTGTGGTGAAAGTCCTAAGGGATCTCAACATATATAATCTAAATCCGCTAATCCGGATGGTATCCCTGCAATTATTCTGAAGAGGGGTTCTTCCACGCTGTCAAAAGCCTTGCGTAAGCTTTTCCATCAATCCTATTCTTCTCGGCTCGTTCCTAGCAGTTTGAAAACAGCATTTGTCCAGCCAATCAAAAAAAGGAATCGTCATGGAAACGCTGATAAACTATCAGCTCAAGAAATATCTCGAAGACCGAAAGCTTCTTAATGATCGGCAATACGGTTTTCGCAGCAAGAACAGTGGAACAAGTCTTTATATCGTTTTGGAGAAAGTAAGATTTTGGCATTTGATAAAGTCTGGCATCTTGCTCTTTTATCGAAAATGCGTTCGAAAACTCAATACCGTCTTGTATCGTTAAGGCAAGATAAACCTCCTTTGCCAAAATTCATGAGTGGCACTTGCATCAATGAGACCGAACATCGCGAGATTCTCGGTGTGTGCATCACTGACCACCTCTTAGAGAACGAGTGCATATGCAATGACGCCAAAAATCCCGCAAGATATTTGAATTTTCTGAAACGGTGCAAGAAATTTTTCTCCCCGTCTGAATTGGCTATTATCTATAAATCCTTAAATCCTATATACGTCCAAGGCTTGAGTACAATTCCCATCTCTGAGCTGGTGCTCCAGCTTCTTACTTAAGCCTCTTGGATGGTATACAAAAAAGAGCTGTAAGAATGATTGGTGAAATAACCAGCTGCATTCCTTCCCTCAAACAATTCACCCGTAATACTCTCGCTTCTATGAATGCCCATCTCTTATACTACAGGGAATCATTTTTAGCAGTGCTATGCGAATGTGGGAAATCTCTTTCACACTCTGTCTTTCCCAATCATTACAATGTTCAAGAATTCAAGACCAATGTACATCAACACTTCCTAGCCAACCCCTTCTCTTCTTCCTAATGCAATTACTGTGTCTCTGGCAAAAAAGGGTATACAAAAATACCTTGAGTGGGTGGAAATTGTAAAAATAAAATGAAGAGACTCTTATATTTTAAGTTTACTATTAAAATTACCTTGCAGAAAAAGTCTTAAGTTCTTATTAAGTCTAAAAAGTAGCACAAAACGCGTTTTCATAAAGCAAGTCAGTAAATGTGTTTAAGCGGAAATAAATTCCAACAGTTTTGAAACTCTTCGCTCATATGTTCAAAGCGACTGTCTAGTAAACAGGAGACCATGAGTTCGAATCTCGCCGGGGCCTACGTTCTTTCAAAAAAATTAGGCCCAATTTTTCATCAATCAATTGTCAAAAAATATATCTTGCCACAGCTATTTAATTATTGCAACTTATGGCACTCTTTATTTTCTTGCTTACTTATGGTAGCGCTACAGTCCAGGTCGGACCAGGGCCTCTACCAACAAACGTCTCAAGCCAGCTCGTGCCTAGCTAGCTGTCTCCAGTTTCGCACGCCAAGTTGGCACAGGGTTTTATAGAGCTTGGGAGAGGACTTTACTATACCTTCTAAGCCCAAAGAAGAAGCGATTGACAAGAGTGATTCTTCAATTGATGCTTTCCTCCAACCAAATTTATCAGATCCTAACCAAATCATCCCCAGCAGCTTTGAACAGTTCGGCGGCAAGCCCGTTTGCTCCAGCTCTCCACTTCGTCAATGTTGGCCTTCTGCACCCAAATTGAATGGTTCTGTATTGCTGGCGGAGTTTTGCTCGGAAAAGTGGTCTTTCCATATCCTCAGCACTGACTGTGGTTCCACTAGGACGTTCACATGATAGTCTCTACAGGCTTCGGTTCGAACCTGAAAACTTTCGAACCTCGTTCCTGTTGTGACATCCCTCTATCTCCTCGATCTCGTGCTTCTCAAGCCCTCCCTTTTTTTCTTTCTGAGAAGTTTATACTCCTCTGTTTTTTCTGCTCGTAGAGCTCTTGCTTCTTGTTTAGCTGCATGTGTTCCGCAGCACTCATCGTCAAAGCAGGGGTTTCTTGTGGTGGCCGTGTTAACCCTAAAACTTCCAAAGCGGCATCTCTGATGGCTGCTTGGCAGTGTTGCCACTGGTTATCTATATTTTGTGGTAGCAGCAAAGGACTTCTGAGGAGATTTTCGGAGACCACTACCGGAAAAGGATCTAGCAATCTCTTTCGATTGTAGCCGTTTGACGTCGAATTTCCTCCTAGCATTTTCGTGTGTTGGCCTTGGTCGGGATATCAGCATTCGTACCTTGGCTACAACAAGGTGGTGGTCCGAGTCGATGTTGGCACCTCAGAATGTGCGGACATCTTGCATGGTAGAGAAGTGTCGTGCGTCGATCGCAATGAGATTAATCTGGTCCACGGTTGATTAATCAGGAGATTTCCATGTCCTCTTGTGGATTTCAAATGTCAAACAAAGAGTAGTTCTTTTGTTTTGCTCCACATTAAATCTCAAATTTGTACTAGTTAAAATCAGTATTAATTGTTAAAAGTTGTTTTATTTCTCAGTAAGTCATAAAGTGCATCATTATCTATCAACTTGTGAACGACATTCATTGTATTTCGTTTAATATTCAATATTAAAAATGTCCAATAATAATAATAATTATAACCTCATAAATGGGAAAAGAAATTTACGATCTAACACTGCTGACGTCTCCAATGGCTCTCCTCTTTATTCTCCTTTGGGAGCGCCTTCTTCGTCAAAATTGTACCATTTTATCTACATTGAGAAAAGAATTAAAAGTCATCACAAAATCCTTCAACGAACGTCTTAATGAACTTGAAACTAATTTTACCACCCGTATAATGTCACTCGAGAAAGATTTTACTGATCGTATAGGTTCTATTAACAACCTCATATTCAATTGTGAAACTAAGCTCATAAGTCTTGAAAATCACTGCCACGAAATGAATTACCAAGTTAATGAATTTTCGATGTTAAAAACACAAATCTTAGAAAACGATAACTCTCATCTAAAATCACAGATAGACGCGTTGGCACGAAAAGTATAGCTGGTGATCTTGTTCTACACGGAATCCCCGTCTGTCGTAACGAAAACCTCCACGATATTTTTATTAAATTCTGTATGCAACTTGGCCTGCCGTCGATTCAACCGCTTTACATTCTACGCACTTCTCCAAAAAACAACACCACGTCCAGTCCGATAATCGTTAGTCTCCCCCACGAGAATGAAAAAAACTTTGTTTTGAAAAAAGTAAATGAACACTACAAAACGAAGTCTCGTTCTGTCACTCTTCATGAACTTGGATTTGATAACAACAATAAATTTGTAAGAGCGTATGAACGTCTTACAAAACAAAATCATGATCTATTCCGCAAAGCAAATGAGCTACGCAGAAATAAGCTTATCCACTCTGTGTTTACCAGGTATGGTCGTGTCTATATACGAGAAGTGCCTGCTGGTGAGGCACTGCTCTTAAGCTTTTGAAAAACTATCTTTTCAACAGAGTTCAAAAAATAAAAACCGAAAAGGGTACATCTAGCCCATATATCGTCAACTGTGGGGTACCGCAAGGTTCAATCATGGGTCCACTTCTATTTTCGCTTTTTATCAACGACCTTCCAGAAGTTGTTAAAAATTGTAGCGTCCATATGTATGCTGATGATGTTTTGCTGTACATGTTTCGTGAAATTGGTTTGATGGATGATTGCATTGCCCGCATAAATGAAGATTTGGTTAATGTCCAAAACTGGTCTAACAAAAATAAACTTCAGCTAAACCCTTCAAAGACACTGAGTATGGTCTGTTCGAGGCATGAAGTCAATCATTTGGAATTTCCTTGCATTGTACTAAATGCAAAGGTGATTAAATATGTGCGTAAGGTTAAATACTTAGGTTTTCATATCAATCATAAATTGAGCTGCTGTGACGCTATTTCTGATTCTATCAGGCGAATTTACTTTGGTTTACGTACCTTGAGGTCGTCTTCCAACGTTCTGAACCTTGGCTTGAAACAACACCTAGTAAAGAGTTTAATTCTACCTTTTTTCACTTTTAACTGTGCTGTTTATCCGAACCTTGATTATGAATGTAAACTCAAACTTGATATTGCTTTCAACGACTGCCTACGTTTTATTCATAACTGCCCTAGGTATGTAAGTGTTTCACGTTTCCATGATTCATTGACCGGTTTATGTCTTCACAAATACTTAATTTTTCGTAATCTTATCCTTCTTCATAATATTATTCACGGAAGGTGTCCAGGGTATTTGGAGGAAATGCTACATTATGCTCATTCTCATAGAGGTCTCCGGCTTATTCTCCCTCGCTTTACACATAACATTGCTGAACGATCTTTTTTTGTTACTGTCATAAGAACATGCACTGAACCAAAATCGGCAGTCATATTGATAATTTTGTGCTTTAAATTGAATATTTTGTTGTCAATTTACAACCAATGACCGACGTAGTCAATATGATAATTTAAGATTTTCAATTTAATGGCGTCATCAAGAAATTGTTGATTCGAAAACCTGGGTTGTCACATTGATGGTTTGCGTTATCAAAAGGTAAACTATAGTCGTCATATTGAAAACTATAGTAGTCTCATTTATCATGGTAGTAGTCATCTTGAAAGCCCAAGTTATCAAATTGAAAACCACGGTAATCCTAATGAAAACAACGGTTATCAAATTGAAAATAGTTGTTGAAAAATGAAAATCGTTGTTATCAACTTGAAAACAAAGGTTGCCAATATGAAAACCATGATTTTCTGTGGTTTTCAGTATTACAACCACTATAGACTTTTGAATTGAGTTTTTTTTATTTGATTGCCGTGGTTTTAAAATATAAGAATGCTGCTTCGGCTGCGAAAAATATCACAGTAATACCAAAAATCTCATTCTCTCTTTGTTTTCGATCTAAAGGATGCGCTCATTTTCAGGAAACCATGAATGCACTCGTATACTTACTTCCTATAAATTTATGAGTCATTCCTTTCATTCTGAAATATAAACTTTAAGAACTGTTTAAAAATGAATTAGATTCAATATTTTGGAAACATTTTATTTGAATCAATGTGAAATTTAAATTTGTAACAAAAAGTTAAATACTTAAGTAAATTATAATATAGTAATATATGAACAAGATGTAAAAAAGTTGACTGCTGATAAGCCAATTACATTTATCCATTTTATAATATATTGTTTGATCGCCGCCGCCAGCCGGCCGATTTGCACATCTTTCTAGAGCTCTTAATGCCAATTCTTCGTTCTGTTAATGAAAATTAAGGGAAAAACTGTAAACTTAAGGATACTGAAGCAAATATACAATATTAAGCTAACGCAAAACAAATTCTCAATCTACATTGTTTATATTATAATATGCTTACACATACATACCTTCAAATATCGGAGATAATTGTTTCCGACTCCAACTCTTTATAAAGACATTAATTTTACTAAGTATAAAACACACAACTTTAAAAGAAAAGAAATGTTTTCAAAATGTAGTATGTACTTTTAAGCCTTTTTATTTTATACACTAAACGTTAAAGTCTTATAAGAAATATAATATTTTCACCTATTTTAACTTTCTTTGAATTAAAATGTTTTTTTTTTCTTATTAATCTCACACAGAACTTTTTACGTCCGATAAACGCGGCTACCGACTGCTAACTCATGACATCATGTTCATTTGAAAATCACATTAGTTTTCAAATTGACAACACTATTGTTGTATTTGATTAACATAGTTTTCAATGTGATAACTTTAAATTAACAATCATCGTATTGATAAGCAAAATATTCTATTTGATTATTCCAGTTGTTAGAACGACAACTTTGATTTTCAAACTAGATACAAGATATTGAAAATTTCGAATTGTCCCATTTACTATCAAGTTGTAAAATTTTGAGACGACTTTTGAAAATTTACATCACATTGACAATTTTTTCCATCAATATTACAATTTACGGTTGACAACCAGTAATTGTCAATATGACAACGGTTATTTTTTTCAGTGTGGAATGTTCTTCCATTTGATATCCAAAGAACTGTCCCACTTGCTGCTTTCAAAAAGAAAATGTTCACATTTCTAACTACGTCTAATTGATATATGTATAAAAAAAAAAAAAAAAAAAAAAAAAAAAAAATCCATGTTGAGATGTTTGATGTTATTAGCTTTATTCATTCTATTTTATATTTTCATTTAAATTGGCTTAATCATATTTTTGTTAACATTTATTTTTCTGCTTTTTTTTTTGCTATTACACTTATTGCTTGTTGTTGCGTATGGCCTTTTTTTATTATTTTTGTTAAACTTATGTAGATACTACAAAAAGATTGAATCTTACTGTATCAACTATCAAGTTATTAAATATACAAATACAATACAATACAATACAATACAATACAATATCGAGATGTGGAAATCGTCTACTTGCTACCATTACGAATCGCCTCCCAGCGAAGTCGCTTAGCCTAAATCAGTTATCGGAGGTGGTATCGTGTAGACTACGTTGTCCGATTATTCCAACGAAAATAAAGATGCTTGAATCAAGGCAAAATACTAGTCTTCAAAATTGCGAGTTGTTTTGCCCCAGGCCGCACAGTCTTTGTTGGTGTCCAACCACTCTTTTTCTGCAGTAAAAACATATTACCACTTAGAAAACATATGGACTGCAATAAATTGAAAACCATAGAGAGTTAGCTAAACATGTTACACTTAGCTGAGTAAGAGTATGTATATCAGAGGTTTTTGCTTTGTTACATTATTCTCTAACCTACGCACCCTTTTCATCATGTATTAACATACATATTTCAATGTCAACGACTTTTTTTATACTTAAAGTTAATAAAAAAAAATTGTAATGTATATTTAAATTCAGTTAACATCTCAATCTTAATATATGTACTACTCACTGTTCAAACTCCTGTTATGCCTCTCTTTAATAGGTTTTGAATTCGTCCAGCGTTCCTGAAAAGAAGAGAAAACAAACAAAAATGTCATCGTTCTTTTTCTAATATTCTAATCTATTTTCTGAAAATAACTACAAAAAGATTTGTTATAATAACATTAATTTTATCATGCAGATAAATTGTAAACATTGAACACTGAAAAAAAAAGTTCAACCGTTCGAACGAACGTAGGCCCCGGCGAGATTCGAACTCACGATCTCCTGTTTACTAGACAGGCGCTTTAACCAACTAAGCCACGGCGCCAGTTGCACATGTTCTGACTAGAATACCAAAATACATGTTCTCTGCGAATAAAAGATTCCTCAGAAAGCTTTAAAAGCTATTTATACTTGATGAGAGTGGTATAGTGATTTTTCGAGATTAGGATTTTGTTATCTAAGAATCAATAGAAACATTTTCTTTTTTTTATGCGAACAAATGAAAGCAATGTTGCTTTTCAGAATTTGATAATAGATTTAAACGTGGCGGTACTTCTTTGAAGCTTTTGTTCAGTTTTAATGTGTTTATATCAAAATAGGGCTTTTGATTTTGAATAATTCAGCATGAAGCAAACGTGTAATTTAATCATGGATAGTATTTAAATATCAGAGATCAAAACTAATTAATAAACTTATCAACAATAATTTCTCTTGAAGAACAATTTTGTCATAAAGCCACAAAAGTAATAAACGCTTTGAGATGTTGCTATACATAAAAAAGCTATAAACATAAACAAACAAGTTGATGTCAAAAGAATTCAACATAAACAAATACACAAATACTCCTATTGTTAGAATAGGCGCGTTGAAATTTTTCGTAACTTAAAAATGTTGAAGTGTTTGAATAAAAATTATAATTTATGCGTCTGACATAATTTTTTATTACATCTATCAAACCTTATGCTTTCAACAATTTCATAATTAACTGTAAATTAATGACTTAAGAACACTATGGATTCTACAAAAGTATTTAAACTTAAATTGATAAATTGGCATACTTGATGTTTTTTAATAATAAAAATATGTATTTGAATTATATTTATTAACAAAAGGCTTTTAAACAGCCATCTGGAAAATAATAATAAAAAAATATTTTATAGTAAATATTTCAAGTTAAACTTATGACATCTCTTAGTTTTTCGGCGTCAGTTTTAGGATAGGTCGTTAAGTGTCTTGCTTTATTGATTGTTAGTTATGTGAATAATACACGCATACATACATGCATACTTTAAAAAACAATTGAAATGCTGACTATTTGTTGTAGAAAATAATTAATTTGTGGGGTTCCTATGAAAATAAAACCTATACATAATAGGCACGGCCTCTAGACACCTGGAAATATTGCATAAGATTTGAAGGATAGTCTGTGGTTAATCTCTGTACTTAACAGTGCATCCGAAGTTTTGCTCGAAGGTTTTGTCCTCGTTGAATTCAAGTCCAACGACGCCAATGTAGTTTTTTTTTTTGGTTTTCTGGACTATATCCACATCTTGGTACAGCTCGTACAGTTCTCGGTTGAACCTTCTTCTGCATTCGCCATCTTTGCATACGGGACCGAAAATCCGTCGAAAAATTTTTCTTTCGAAAGTGCCCAGTATAAATTCCCCTTTTTTACTTATCGTCCAGCACTCGGCGCCGTAGAGAAGGACTGGTAAAATGAAAGTTATGTATAGCAGACACTTTGTCCTTCGAGTGAGAAGTTTTGAACCCAGTTGTTTTGCCAAACCGAAGCAGCAGCGGTTCGCTAGGGAAATTATTCTTCGGATCTCCACTGAGGTGTCGTTTGTGGGATTGATGTTTGTTCCAAGATAGGTCGAAATTGCTGCTACCAACAGTGATGTTTTGTCCTAGGCGGTGGACAGATGTTGCTTTGTTTGTTGATAGCATGTTCTTTGTTTTGTCCTCATTCACGTCAAGACTAACGAGTTTCGCATGTTCTTCAATCACTGTGAAGGCCTCAAGCACAGCTCTCTTTTGGATAGTTGAAGATAGTGTTTTCCGTGCTCACACCTGACTTGCGCACTATCTGCTCCAGAAGAAGTCACATGACAGCGCATCTCCGGTTGTTACCCATTTAAACTCTGCACTGCGTGTTGTTTAGTATCATGCGGCACAGCTAGATCAGTTTGATCAGGTTCTGAAACCAGAAGCTTATTGCTTCGTCCTTTTGAAGAAACGCCGGGTGTTGTTCTATGCCCGAGACTCTTCTAGATCTTTGAGCTGAGAAACTGCGAATGCTCTTTTCTTGCTACGCAAGGAGGGCGGAGTGGTCAGAGTCGACATTTGCTCCTCGGAAAGTGCGCACGTTCTAGATGTTGGATCCGTGCCTTGCGCCGATTAGCACATGGTCGATTTTGTTGGTGGTTCGACCATCCGGAGATCGCCAGGTTGCAGTGTAGATCCTTCGTCTTGGAAACCTAGTGCTACTTATCACCGTATAACGAGCTGCAGCAAAGTCGATTAGTCAGAAGCCGCTGTCTGTTGTAACTTCGTGGAGGCTGTGCTTTCTAACTAATCCGTCAAAGATGTCTTCCTTCCCGATTTTCGCATTGATATCTCCAAGCACGATTTTGACGTCGTACTCTTGACAGGATCCGCAGGCTCTATCCAGGAGGTCGTAAAAATCCTCCTTGCTAGACTTTTCAGCATCATCTATAGGGGCGTGTACACATATTAGATTGATGTTTTGTAATGTGGCCTTGATACGGATTACAGCCAGGCGATCACTACTTGTCTTAGTCCGCCTGTTGAAAGCCGGTTTCGTCCGTAATTTGTTGGTTTCATTCGTTGAGTTGCCAGGTTCACCCTGTTGATTGCTGGATTCGTCCGTGATTTGCTAGGTTGGCCCGTTAATTTGACAGGTACGCCTTGTGATTTGCTGGATTCGTCCCTGATTTTCCGGGTTCACCTGTTTAATGCCATGCTAGCCTGTTGAATTTCCGTATTCGTCTGTTGATTGCTGGGACCGTTTGTTTGAAAGCTGCTGGAGGAACGACCATCATGTCCAACATAACGAGGTACCGCAGTATAAACCCAGATAAAGCACAAGGCAGTCCATCGAGGCAAGACTTATGAAGAACAAGCCACTTGCAACTCCCATTAAATCATAATATATTTGTGACTTACTTTAATTTTTTTTTTTTTTAAGCTAAATGTACTAAAGACATTTAACTACAGTTTCGTTCTTTCTTTAGTATCATCCTGGAAATATCGGTGAGCCAAACCACCGCCTTAGACCCAAAGTACATCACAAGACCTCAGTCACAGTTCTTTTGAAGTGGCCGATGATGCCAATGCTTGTTCGCATACCCATGACCAATTTTATTAAATCAAATGACAACTTATCTTCTTGTCATAAGCCAGCGCTAGTGTGGAATAACTCGAATGAGTTCACAATTCACACGTATTAGGTTACGTCATACGGCTAATACATGAACACAGAAATTCAATTCTCCCTAAAATTAAATTCAATTTCATTGCAACTCAATTCCCAGCAATTTAAAGATTATACCACCCAAAAAGCCCATATTCTTTGTTAACACTCAACAAAATCCAATCCCCCCCTAGACGGCGAACGTTACATAATCCAATAAGATCAGCCACATCGTCCATCAAACGGCATCAAAGCAATCCACCGCAATTGCCAAACGCAACAAATCTCAACTTCCTCTGTCAATGAACTCTGCCTCCAAGTACCTACTACACCAAATGACCACTTCATTGAAAATACATTCAAATATTGCTGACCCATTTATCTCACTTGCATCGTGTTGTATCCAGAAACATAACCACCCAATCATTATGACGTAGTAATAATATTTCCATGAAATTTTTCATCTCTCTGATGACGGCACTCATGGGAATTGTTGTAACCATAGACCCGCACCAGCATTTAAACAATTTAACAGCCCACCCAATTATTATGCAGATTTTTATCAATTACAGTTTGAGAAAAAAACTAAGCTTTTTCCATCCAGACTGCCATCTGTCATCGGAAAAATGCCACCAGCGAAGTTGTAAGGAAGTCCGAAATCCTCTCGAAAAAGAAGGACTGACATCGATACCAACTCTTTTTTTTTGTCATAATTTGGGTACAGAAACAGATAACCATGAATAGGTTCTGTAAAGTAAACCAACATTGGCGGGACAATGTTCTAATAATAGCCCTTGGCTGCATCAGTCATTTTTCATAACCTCATTTGCATATCTTAAAGCGCATATGAATCATATTTCTTCATACAGACGATCGATTGGGACAGAATAGGCCCCACGACTGTCCCATTCATCATGCCACTGGGCATCCAAGTAAAAAAAGTCTGTTCTTATTATTTATTATACCGCTACGACTTGATTGTACCTTGTGTCAATTAGAAAGGAGCTTAGTGTATAATTATTATTATCTGAAAGCCCACCATCAATGTTTTTATAACCCATGCATTCTTGAACTCTAAAGCGATCATTTCGAGTGGGTAAACACAATGTCAACCTTTGACACATCTCCATTTATACGTATGGCTTGTAGACAGAACTGTTATTATAGAGTGGATTACCGTACCGCCACACAATGTGTGTCTACTTTAATTGCTTGGTCAACAAAAGTATCTATTATGGGAGGGTTTTGAAATAATTTCGTTATTATGATGTAGTATTGACATTCCAATGGGTTTATTATGAAGTTGTTATCATCTTTTTTTTTTTGGATGCGCTAGTGCGCAACGGATACGCTATATGCTCTGCATTCTGTCAAAGGGTTTTTGACTTTTCACTTGTGCTGTCATGATAGATGAGTGTTGAAGTAATAACTCTCCAAATTAGAGGAGTTCTGAATGTTAAGGTCTTGGCTTGGGATTATGACGTTTGTAGAAATGAATTGTTTACTTTTTTTATGATTGTTAGGAGGTGTCAAAACTTTTGTTCGGTTTGTTTGCTTATTGTTAAGTACATAAACAACGATGAGGGAGTATTGACCTCAGACTTTTATAAACTATTTGATTGATGTGAGAGTTTTTGGATTCGGAGTCAATAATTTTTCAATTATTGTAACACGAATTCGTTGCTTGTGATAAGTTCAAGTAATACAAGCACAAGCACTGCACAAATTACCTATTCTATGACAGGAACTAAAATTAATTAAACGGTCTGCCAAGTAACTTTATTTTGAAAATGCTATAAAAAAAAAAACTACTGAAGATTTTCTCAAATTTCTTTTTTATTTGAAAGTACAATCCTTCCGGTTAATAATGGAAATTAATTTCATTCAAATGGTTGCCTCGGCTGGCCATGCAGTAGCCTACATGATCGGTCCATTTTTTAAGCACATTACAGCTGAAACGCAGTAGGCGTAACACTTATCTTTTACGGCACCCTACAAATAATAGTCCAACGGTGTCAAATCGCAGCTCCGAGGTGGCCAAACGACATATCAGCTCGGCGGCTGATAGTGCGATCTTCAAAAACAGAGCCCAAAACTTCGAGTGTGTTGCACGTAGCGCCGTCCTGTTGAAACCAAATATTGCCAATATCCTCCTCTTCAGTTGTATGGCGTCTTACCAAGGTCTTTATGCAAAATTCGTGTCAATGATGTATCCGAAATTTTCAATTGTTGAGAACGACGGTGAATTGATGTTGATGGCGCTTCACGCACACTTTCTACCACAGCAGCAATATTCTCGGGTGTACGCACTGTTTTTGACTTTTCACGCTTTGGTTTATCGATGGGAATGCCAGTTTCTTTCACTTTTTTCACAAGATAACGAACATACGGAGCTTCTCTTCTTCCAAAATCCGTACGCAACTTTCGCACACATTCTGCAACATTACCATGATTTTCAAAGTAATGTCGCAATATTTCCCAGCGTTGTTCAAGCGTATACACAACCATATTCGTTCAACGGAAGCATAAAACTAATTATCAGTTAAATCAGACATGAGGTTAGTGTAACCATTCACGAAATAGGCACTAGTTGAAAAAAAAAAAAACGTTAGATGGTGGACCTTTTACATACTAAATGAGGACTTTAGAATATCAATGTCATGTTTCATGTTCAGAAATATGTTCCGAGTCGCCTTATTTTTTGCTGTGAACGCTAATTCCTCTTCGACTGGCTTGCGAAATGTGTTCCGGTAAGTCTAAAACTTTTCTGCCCTGGGGTATTTCTACTGCATTACTTGCAATGCAGCCATAGCTTTTTGATCCTTCTGTTCAATTCAATTTACGGTACGCTTCCTTCTACGTTCTACTTTCGCCTTCAACCATCTTCGAATAATTCTGATAAGGGATTTCTGCTCAATTCACTTCGGAATTGGTGTCGTAGAAAGCGAAAGAAGAAAACGCTCGGACGGAAGAGGGTGCTGAATAAACATTATATGGCCAATGACAGTTGAGCTGTTTCGGTTAGGTCTAGCTGCAAACACTCGACTGATTCGCTGATCATTCTAACGGTTTTCATATTCTTTTTTCCAATCCCATACGTTTTTCTAAGTTGAGAAATCTTGGGTGTTGAGTATCAAAAATATGGTGGCAGAGGCACCAAACAATATTTTCCTTTGCCAAGTACGTCCTTACTTAAGATGGTGCTACAGTCCAGGCCGGACCAGAGCCTCATTCAACAAGCGTCTACAGCCAACTCAGTCCCTAGATAGCTGTCTTCAGTTTCACATGCCAAGTTGGTTCAGGTCCTCTACTACCTGTGTGCTCCACCTGAGTCGCGGTCTTACTCTTCTGCGACGTACTTCCGGGTTGGATTTGAAGACTCTACGTACCAAAACATTATTTTCCATTCTCTCAACATGATCCAACCATCTAAGCCGTTGGATCTTAACTTTTCTGGCTGGGTCAGTGTCGTTAAACAGCTCGTACAGTTCTTGATTGAATCTTCGTCTCCATTTATGCAGACGGGGTCATAAATCACTTGAAGAATTCTTCTCTCGAAGCAGCCCAAAACGTTTTCATCTGATGTTGTCACTGTCCATGTCCTTGCACCATACACTAGGACCGGGATGATGAGGGTTTTGTACAGTGACACTTTAGTTGTTCGAGAAAGAACCTTACTACTCAATTGCCTTCTAAGTCTAAGGACGAAGCGATTGGCAAGAGTGATCCTTCGTTTAATTTCAGCGTTGTTGTCTGAGTTTATAGCGAACCCTAGGTAGTCTATACTGACGTTGGCTCCAGGTCGTTGATGTTGGGTGTCTTTGCTTGTTGACAGTATTAGCACAGATAATTAATTTATACAGATGTCTCATCCCTGCAAAAAAAATGAATCATTTTTTGCCCTTAACAGACAAAGCCTTAACAGACAAGGAGCTTTCGGGAGCTTTTTTCTTTGCCGAAGTATTCATTTATAGGAGATGAGATGAGCCAAAATTGATTTTGCATACATAAAGTGAACGTGTTAAAGCTTTTGGAAAAAGCTTTTTTGTGGTAGCTTTCAGTTCCATATATCATTTCTCGCCATAAGGGTGAGACATCTGTATAAATTTATTATCTGTGGTATTAGTTATTGCCCTTGTTAACCGCTAGACCGGGCTCCGTCTTAAGACTCACGAACGTACCACTCACATCACGCTGTGTTATTCCAGTTATGTCAATATCGTCTGCGTATCATAGTAGCTGCACGGACCTTTGAAAGATTATGCCTCTGGTGTTGAAGTTGGAGTGTTACACAGTCATTTCAAGAATGATGTTGAGAAATCGCAGGACAGCGCATCTCCTTGTTTAAAACCTTATTTAGGTTTTTTCCGACCGTGATGGAACAGCGTGAGTTTTTTTTTTTTTTTTGTCATCTTAAACAGACGGTTGAGTTTTTCTGGGATACCAAAACTAGACATTACTCTATATAATTGGTCTCTAGACATTACTCTATATAGTTGGTCTCTATAGAGGCTGCCCCACGCGTCCTTGAAATCGATAGAAAGGTGGTAGGTATCGATTTCAAGTTCCTGGGTCTTTTCCAAGATTTGCCGTAGAGTGAATATTTTATCGATGGTGGAATTTCCGGCTCTGAAGACACTATGAAGAAACTTCTATATAGTTGGTTTAGTTCAGGGTATCCCCTTTCTTGAGGATCGGCATACTTTGCTGAGGTTCTATTCGTCAGCCTTGCTTTCCTCCGATCAAGAGGATCTTGTGCATCTCCAGCTGTTTTGAACATTTCGTCTTCTAGGCCGTCTACTACAGCGGCTGTGTTTGACTTAAGTTTTGGTGGAATCTACTTGGCTCATTTCTGTGTTCGATTCTTTTTATTGAATTTAAAATGAGAGCTTATTAAACATAGAATATTCTTTAGAAACTTTTAAGTGTTACAGGAAATAAAGATTCACTATGTTGTTGTCCGATTATGCAGAGTCTACGCTGTAATCGGGGTCAAATTCATTAAAAAGTCATTTAACGAAAAATACTGAAATCTTGAAGCTTTGTCAAACGAGCTAACAAGCTCATCAATTTTTGAATACATTTATGTTGTGGGTGTGGAAAAATGTTAACAGACAGAAAACTATGGAACACCATTCTTACTCCCTTCACATTCCAAGTGTGGATCGTATTTCACTGTGTTCCCAAACATTTGAATGTAATTTTATCTGCATAAAAAAAAAACTCTCTTAATAGCATCCAAGATTCAATAAAATCCAATATTTTAAAAAGCTGTCGTTTTTATGTTCATTTTGATCGATGGTTTTTCTTTTTCTAAGACGAAAAGTCTAGTCATCCCGATTTGTGTATTCCCACACACTTCTCTATAGTGACAATTTACACGTCAAATATTCATTTAAATATTTGTTGTTATAAAAATAGATAAAAACGTCGATTTGTTATTTTAAAATAAGTATTCATAACAATAAATAAGACAAATGAAATATTAACGCACAAATGAGTGTGCTTTAGTATAAATCAGTGCACTCGCTCCTAAACAACAGTGAAAAAGTTCGTCTTGTGGGCAATTTTAATTGCATGTTTTATTGAAATTTATTTTCAAGCCCACGCTCTGTGGACACACACCGCATCATAAAGATACAATCGTGGCCACAACTTTACACAAAATTTAATTTGAGGAATTTTCTTATTTTCATTAATTAACTAGTAATAAAATTAATAGCCGCAGTCATTCTATGAGGCGTTGATTTGAGTTTGTGAAAGTGTGTTAAGATGTTAAGAACATAAGGAAAAATGTTTTGATTTTGAGTAGAACTTTAACATTGACTAAACTCATATTAAAATCTTTTAACAGATGAGGCCTGTCTAGCCTTTAGTTGTTGGTTGAAAAGAGAACTCTTTGATGTTTGGCTATTTTGGGTTTAAGTTCAGCAGAATGTTTATGTTGAGTGACTAACGTCCGTTTTAAGTTTGTAACCATTTAACATTTTTTTTTTCAAAATTTTAAGTTTGAAAATTAATTTTTCTAAAACTATTATTTAAAACAATTAAATTTAAATACAAAATGACAGCCTAAGTTTTTGGCTTTGCAGAAAGGGATAACACGTTGCTGTAGACGAAGCCGTTGATTTTTAATATTTTTTTTTAAAAATAAGCCAATTTTTCAGAAAACTGCCCCTCCTGGCTAAACGGGGGGAATAGGCCCCCCTCTCCCATACAATTTTTTTCTTGTCTCAAGCCCACTTACACATATGGCTATGTGGCACAACGTTTTATTTTAACATATGGGTGAAGGAGGAGTTAGTAATTGATTAAAATATAAAGTCAAATTTAATATAGCCTGCCACACTTTTCGTTAGGCAAGCTATCATATTCATATATGTTTTCAAACTTAATTTCATAAAAAAAAGTTTCAGCCGGTTAACAGTTGGGTGAAGGTCACCCTTCAGCGGCTCTTAGACTACATGACATTGTTTAATTTTTAATTCCTTAGAAAATTTTAGACACATTTCAAGCAAAATCAATCATTTATAGTAAAAATACATAACATAATTATACATAAAAAAGATTAAACATACACTCCAAGCGCAACTCAAAAACTTGAATACGTTCTCACCAGTATAAGGCAGACATTACTGCGATCCAGGAAATAGAGTCGTTCGGGGTAAGTGTGCGCACTTTTGACTTTGAAGAGGGATGCCATTCAAAATATAGAGTATATGTAAGGTTCTCATGCAATAATTAAATAATTAATTTAAATAATAAAAAGCAAAACATGCAAGCGAATGAAATTATGTCAAGCAACGTGCAATTATTAAAACTTAAATCTTATGAGCAAGCAAATTAACGCAATAAAATAAATCATATAACTTGTCCATTCGACTTCTTTATTCAGACTGTGACTCAAACTTAACATTAGACTTAGAACATAGTACATAATCTTAACAAGAAAAAGCTTTAACAATTAACAGTATGCATATACATATAAAACAGTTTGAAGATCATTCGATTCTTAGAAAGAGAGAGAGTTCTTTATTGAACTCTTTTATATTTTAACAGTTTTGTTCCGAACGAAACATAATTTAATACTTTAATAAAAGCTTATCTTAAACGAACTCGAAATGGAACATAATATCGTAAACGTGATGGCGTTGCCGTACATTATTATTTAATGCAAATTATATTTAAAGAATATTGTAAGAGATGCAGTCTCTTACAACTCGGTTATCCTGACATTAAATCGTCCTCGATTTACGAAATCATGTTCCTACATGAATACATTTATACATTTAAAATAATATTTGTAACATTAGTTCATAACATATATATTCTGAAATCTCGAAATTTTGAAAATAAAAGCGTGTACATTTGAATGAGAATAGATTTTTTTGTTTAAACATTTTTGATTTGTTAATTTATCGATATTTAAGTTTTCTCTTGTCTTATTTTATTAAAAATACATTTTATTCCAATAATTATAAGTCTTCCGTTTTCTTATACAAAACATTATTATTCATACATACAGACAATTAAAAAAATTTATCGAAAGTAAACAATACAAAAAAAGAAAACATTTCAAAGATTGATGCATGCAAACTTGCGGCTTATGTTGTTATATTATAATGTTTCATATTTTCTGGACAACAAACGCCTTCGTATGGTAAACGTGATATTTGTAAATTGTTAAGATCTTTAATTAGGTAACGATCGTTTGGCAAAATTTTAACGACTTCATAAGGTCCTTTAAATTTAGCCAAAAATTTCTTATTCAGTCCAGGAGTAGTAACAGTATTTTTAATTACATAAACGTAATCGCCATCATTATACTTTGTGGGATTTTTGTGACGTTTATCATAAAAAATTTTGTTTTGTTCTTGAGTCTTAATAGTTTTTTCGTGTGCATGCGCCCTAAGCTCTTTCAAATCTCTTGGTTTCTGCTCTATGATATTTTCATCTAAATATTCTTTAATATTGTCTTTAATATTACCCTTTTGAGCAACTCCAAAAAGTAACATGCTCGGACTAACACCTGTACTTTTGTTTTCGGTATTATTTAAAGCAAATTCTACCTTTTGCAAAAATTTAATCCAACAACTCAAATCCATTTCAGACTCTTTTGAAAGCATCGGGGTGAGACACCTATTGATTCTTTCAACCTGGCCATTTGATTGCGGCGAACTTGTTGCAACTTTTATGTGTTTAATGGCATATTTTTCACAAAAGGTTGAAAAATCATCAGAGGTGAAACAGCTTCCTCTATCCGAAATTATTCGAGTTGGCTTGCTGTAGAAAGAAAAATATGATTGGAGACACTGAATAACTTCTTTGGTTGTTGTACTTTTTACGGCATATAGTTTCGTAAATCGTGAAAATCCATCGACAACCACAAAGATATGTTTCTTACTATTTTTGGTAGATGTTGGTAAAGGACCATAATGGTCAACGTGAAGGGTTTCAAAAGGCTTATCACCTTTAGGGATGTTATGCAACACCGCTTCTTTTTTGCCGCTTGGTGGGGAGAAATGCAAACATTTTAGACAACTGCCTATGAATTCTTTAATTTTGTTTTTCATACATGGAAACCAGTAGGTTTTCCTCAAAAAATTAAAGCACTTTTCTACACCGAGATGACATAATGCTTCGTGGTGTGTCTGAATGACATTTCTCTCCATTTTTGAAGGAACATAAAAAAAAGACTGTTTATTAATTTTTCGGTATACAAGACCATTTATAAGCTCATATGATGGGCTATCCCTTTTTTCTAACATCTCAACAATTTGTTTCAAAACTGGGTCTTTTTGCTGGGCTGCAGCAAGTGCGTGCTCAAAAGACTCGGTTTCGACAACAAAAATGTTATGACACCTGCTGAGCGCGTCAACATGACCCATCCTTTTGCCATCTCTATGCTCGATGACATAATCAAAATCTGAGAGCTCTAAGGCCCATCGAGAAATTCTTGGATTCAAAATCTTTTTGCTTAGTGTTTGGGTCAGTGACTTGCAGTCAGTGACAATTTTAAATTTGATTCCCGTTAAATAAATTCGAAATCTTCTGAGGGCATAAATAATGGCGAGTGTTTCCATCTCATAAGAATGATATTTTGATTCCTGGGCAGTTGAACGCTTTGAAAAAAAGAATATTGGATGAAGTTGTTTATCATCCTGACGCTGCAATAACACGGCGCCAAAACCTATACTACTAGCGTCACAGTGTAGTTCTGTATCTGCCATTGGATTGAAAATTCTTAAAATTGGAGCATTTAAAAGTTTTTCTTTTAATAAATTAAAAGCCTCCAGCTGTTTGTCACCAAATTCGAACTTAACATCTTTTTTCAAAAGATCATTCAGGGGTTGCGCTAGAAGAGAAAAGTCCTTAATAAATTTCCTGAAGTAAGAACACAAGCCTAAAAATGAATGGAGCTTCTTTTGATTGGTCGGTATTGGAAATTCTGAGACGGCTTTTAAACCATCACTGTTTGCACCTATTCCGTTTGCCGAAACTTCATACCCAAGATATTTAATCTTTTCGTACATAAAAACACACTTATCAAGCCGTAATTGTAAGTTTTTCTCCGAAATAATATTTAAAACTTTCTTCAAAAGAGCAAAATGTTCATCCTTAGTTTCAGATGCAATCAATAAATCATCAATATAAATTAAAAGCTGTCCATTAGCAATAAGTTCTTTAAACGTTTTATTGATGAAGCGTTGAAAAACCGACGGTGCGTTTTTCAACCCGAAGGGCATTCGGACGTATTCAAATTGTCCCATAGGCGTTACAAATGAGGTGAACTTAACTGAATCTTGAGCCATTTTCACATGGTGAAAACCGCTTTTAAGATCGAGAAGCGTAAAGTATTTTTTATTTCGTAGCCTATCAAGATGATCCTCAATAAGTGGTAATGGAAAGTTATCTTTTACCGTTATTTTATTCAAGTTGCGGTAGTCAACACATAGGCGCAGTTCACCGTTTTTTTTTCCTAGTCAACACGATTGGGGATGCATAAGGCGAATTACTCTCGCGAATAATACCAGTTTTTAACAAATCGTCTAAAATTGTTTGTAATTCGATTTTATGAGAGTAAGGAAGACGTCGAGGCGCGCAACTAAAAAAACTGTTAGGGTTATTCAAAACAATTTGCATTTCATAATCGTCCGGATAATTTAAACTGTTTCTAGAAATGTTCTCGTAAACCAAACTTTTTACTTTTTCTTTTTCATCTAAATTTAGATTTTCGTTAATTTTAAGAGAAGTATTCTCATCGCGTACATCACACACATCAATTTTTAAAATATCTTCTTCAAAGTCTGAACTATCATCAAAATTTTCATTACTTTTTTCGTAAATTTTAGATCGTATATCTTCAATTTTCTTAACATTCGTTTCTTTAACAATCAATTCAATATTAGATTTATGCAAAAAATCTCGTCCTAAAATAAGTGGATCTTTCATTGTTCCATCGTTCACAACATACATACATAAATTGACGAAATCACCATTAAATTTAACATTACATTTAAATTTACCTAATATAACCAGTCTTGAAGTGTTGATGCCATAAAAATCATTGTTCGGTGGCTCCAAGGTAGTCATCGTAAAAGGTGGCACGTATTGCCGTTGCACAAAGCTGATTGGGCTCCCAGTATCAATAGTTGTCATCACATGCATGCACAGTCGAACCTTCTCAGCTTGAGGACTCGGGACATGAAACTCCAAGACGCCATGGAACTCGCTCATCAATGATGAAATCTCGGAAGTGGTAGGTACTTCGTCCTTTTGAACCATAAGGACAGTTGATGATTGAGGGCAATCGTTCACAACGTGCCCTATTTTGCCGCAGCGAAAGCATGAACCTTTCTGTCGACGTGGCTTTGGACATTTTGGCGAAATATGGCCCATCTCGTTGCAATTATAGCACTTAATTTTTGTGTCGACGCGTGGAAATGGCTTTGATTGCTGGGTAGGTCTACTGTACGAAGACGTTGAACTTTGAATTTCGGACCTCATTTTTTCGTACTTTCGAAGAATAAGTTTCAACTCAGCGATCGTGTTTGCCGTAAGCATGAGCTGTTTGTTAAATACGGTGTCTGGTATTCCCTTTATAACGTAAGCAATCACATCTTGCTCGTCGATTTCAGCTGAGGATGCAATCTCTTGCATAGCAAGAACATATTGCTGGAAACTCTCATCTTTGCGTTTCCTGCGGTGACGCAACGCATTGTGGACGTCGGTTGCAGTTGTATGGTGGTAAAACTCTTCCAAAAGCGCAGCCTTAAGCTCAATCCATGAACGAAACGACTTTGACCTTGAGAACAACCTTGCAGTGCCCTTAAGCAAGCGTTTAAAATATATAAATGACTCGGACTCATTTAGATGGTAGGTAACAATAGCGTCTTCAACGTTTTCTATCCATTTTATTATTGGATAATCGTCATCACCAGAAAACGTGGGTAATGAGTCTTCAATATCACGTGCTGTGCATCCACCAGTGGAACGGTTCTCTCTAACAGAGCTACCAAGTTCAGCTAACCGCTTTTCTAGTGTAGCAATTTCTTCCTTTTTTCGGAGCACCTCACGAAGTCGGTCTAAACGTTGTTGGACAAAGTTTTCTTCTTCTTCCAAATTGTCAGTGGCGATGTCGTCGCCACCGTCACCTTCGTCGTCGTCATCATTATTTGTATTTGCAGGGAACAAACCATCAATTTCGTCGGAACCAAGTGAAGCAATCGCTTCATTTAATCGAGCCATAAGTGCAGATTTCAAACCAATAGTAGCCAAACCCATGTCGGCCAGTTTTAACTTTAGATTTGGAACTGTAGACGTTTCCACAAATCTCAACGCACGTGCTCTAGCATCCATCTCCATAAGATTTTACGTAGAAAAAAAAAATTGCAACGTATTTGCAAATAAAATCATACAAATTCTACGAACAATTGGGATCTTAATCTCACTTCTGATTTATTGTAAGGTTCTCATGCAATAATTAAATAATTAATTTAAATAATAAAAAGCCAAAACATGCAAGCGAATGAAATTGTTTCAAGCAACGTGCAATTAAAAACTTAATCCAAGCAAATTAACGCAATAAAATAAATCATACAACTTGTCCATTCGACTTCTTTATTCAGACTGTGACTCAAACTTAACATTAGACTTAGAACATAGTACATAATCTTAACAAGAAAAAGCTTTAACAATTAACAGTATGCATATACATATAAAACAGTTTGAAGATCATTCGATTCATAGAAAGAGAGAGAGTTCTTTATTGAACTCTTTTATATTTTAACAGTTTTGTTCCGAACGAAACATAATTTAATACTTTAATAAAAGCTTATCTTAAACGAACTCGAAATGGAACATAAGATCGTAAACGTGATGGCGTTGCCGTCATTATTATTTAATGCAAATTATATTTAAAGAATATTGTAAGAGATGCAGTCTCTTACATATACACAAAAGAAGTTAACTAAATATCGAACCTACATGTTTCTACTACTGCCTTTGAAGTATAAAACATCAATTATTTATAAACTTAATAATTTGTTTATATGAAAACCAAAACAAGTCAAATTGCGCACACTTGCCCCTATGAAGGGGTAAGTGTGCGCAGGATGTAGGGTAAGTGTGCGCAGGTAAACACAATGTAAATACTTCCTTTTAATACCTTATTAAGAAAAGTTGAGTGCACAAATATAATAGGTAAAAACAAAAAACAATTGTTTTTGGCAGTAAAACGATATTTTTATTGTTAAATTAACTTTTTTGTATGAAAAATGATTTTTTTCACATAAACATAAAAGCAACTTTCATTCGATAAAACAGGCTGTCCATTTTTTACAGTACTCCATTATTTCAGTTTCTTGGCTTGGAGTAAATGTTATTTTATAATACCCTAGAGAAATGGCAGCAGTGTTCAGTACCAGGCGTTTTCTCAAGGCCGCTTTGCTGATTCCCATCTTATCTGCGGACGCACGCTTACTAGAGCCTAGATTTATGAGCCGTTTAGCTTCATCAATCTCGGCTTGTGTAACAAGCTTTTTGTTAGGATTTTTCCTCACATATGTTCGAGGCATATCTGTTTCATGAAAAAATATATATGTATATCCGTCAGAAAATAAATATTTGCAGCGAAATTCAATAAAAATTAGAAACTTAATAATGTGGCTTAATTTCTGTGACTCCGAAAAATGAGTATGGGGTAAGTGTGCGCAAGCGCACACTTGCCCCCAAATGATTGCGCACACTCACCCCGAATGCACTTTTTTATTGTTTTTGCAAAAATATAAATAAATAATTGTCCAAATCAGTAAAATATCCACTCAAACGTAAAGTTCAAATAATATATTCTATAAAAAATCACTACTCACTGCATCAAAATACAAACAGAGATCACTGACACGTTTTGAAAATTAAGAAAAATTTTAGTGAAACTTACCTTTTTTTTCTTTTGTCTTTCTACGACGCACTAATTACTACAACAGCGCAAACACAACAAAACTTAATAAAGATCGGATACCTACTCAATTCTGCATTGATAGAAATTCGAATTTCATCCCCTTTTTTCAAAAAATCGCTATGCGCACACTCACCCCGCTGCGCACACTTACCCCGAACGACTCTACGATGATAGGATCAGGGACATAGCGACATTTATTACAGCTGTAATCAAAGAATGCACATATTTGGATGCGGATTCGTCGTGGGAAATCGGCTTAGATCAAAAGTCATGGATTTCTAGCTAATAAGTGATAGCCTGACTGTAATCCGCCGCGTCAAGGCCACACTACAAAAAATCAGTCTAATATGTGAACACGCCCCTACCGATGATGCTGAGGAATGTTACAAGGAGAATTTGTACGACCTCCGGGAAAGAGCCTGCGAACCTGTCCAGACTACGACGTCAAAATCGTACTTGGACGGGAAGGATTAGTTGGAAAGTACAGCTTCTACGAAGTCACAACAGATAACGGCTTCCGACTAATCGACTTTGCTGCAGCCCGTGATACGGTGATAAGTAGCACTAGGTTTCCAAGCCGAAAGATCTACACCACAACCTGGCGATCTCCGGATGGTCGAACCACGCAATCGAATCGGCGCAAGGCACGCATCCAACATCTTGAACGTGCGCACTTTCCGAGGAGCAAATGTCGACTCTGACCACTATCGACTGTCAAACAACAAAAAAAAAAACGTCAGGCCAAAAGAAAGAAGCATAACATCAGTTGACTAAGCACTCTGGAAATGCCAGAGACTACAGTGAGCGCCTGAGTGAGCGATTCTCCTTCGTCCTCCCAAATACCACAGATGTCCAGAGTCCATACCTTGTGCAACCAATATCGCGAAATAATAAAAAAATGTAGCCGAGATCACCATAGGTTACCAGCCACCCCAGCATAAGAACCCGTGGTATGATGATGAGTGCACGTTATTGAAAAGAGAGACGAAAAATGCACGTTTGCATTTGCAGATGCTGCAGCGGAAAACAAGAAGGCTCTTCGAAACAGTGAAGGAAACCTAGTCACCGAAGCACAGGGAATTCTAGATGTTTTCAAGCAGCACTTCCAACAGCTGCTGAATGCGTTAATTGTCGAGCGAGCTAATGACGAAAGAGAAGTAAGACCAGTCAATGAAGACCAAGTCCCAGTCTCAAGCACAGAAGAGGTAGAAAGAGCCATCCAAAAGCTTAAAAAAAAAACTGCTGTTGGTAGCAGCAATTTCGCGGTAGTTAAGGAGTTCACTTACCTTGGAACAAACATCAATCATACAAACGACATCAGGAGATTCGAAGAAGAATTACCCTAGTGAACCGCTGCTGCTTCGGTTTGTCAAAACAACTGGGTTCAAAACTCCTCACTCAAAAGACGAAGTGAGGAAGGGGAATTGATACTGGGCACTTTCGAAAGAAAAATTCTTCGACGGATTTTCGGTCCCGTATGTGACGATGGCGAATGGAGCAGAAGGTTCAACCGACAACTGTACGAGCTGTACCAAGATGTGGGTGTAGACCAGAAGGCCAAGAAAAGACGACTACATTAGCTCGGCCTCGGTCACATCGAGCGAATGAACAACAACGCTCCAGCCAAGAAAGTCTTCAAATCGCAGCCCCCAGGTTCGAGACGGCAAGTAAGACCGAACCTACGTTACAAGGACCGAATGACTGCGGATTCCAGAGCGCTTGGTTTCGGCGAGTGGAGGGTCGAGGGTGCGGTCGAAGGATCGCTCACGATGAAAGGCTGCAATATCTCAGGCTGAGATCCTTCATGGTTTTTGAGCCGGATAAGTTAGTAAGTAAGATTTCCGCGTAACTCCTTTACAGAATCTATGGAATTACTGCACTCTTCCTGTTTCCATTCGTGCACTATAACTTCATGGATTAGTTGGTGAAATGATGGTTCTACAAGTTTGAACGGAGCAGCTGTTATGCCATCAGTATATCTGCGGCTTTTGTACTTCAGCCCGTTGATAGTTTTTTTTTACTTCATCAATGCTTGGCGGCTGAAGTATGAGATTGTCATCTTGAAATTTCTTTAGTAAGCTGACCCTTGAGCAATTCATTAAAGTGCACTCTCCTTCGCACCAGAATGCCTTTGACTGGAGTACAAAGCTCAAGACATGATACAAAATTTATGTAAACGGAGGTGCTTAAAAATTATTCATTTCTACCCTTCCTCAGTTGGACATGTTCCAAGTGAAATCAATACTCTATTTACAAATCAATAGATATCTTTAAATAGATTAGATTCGTGATATCCTGACATTTTAAACTATTGCTACCATAACATTTTTACAATTCCATAAAAATGTAACAAAATATCCTCAAACCGATTGTGTTAAAGTAAGGCTCGTTAGCTACAAAGTATTAAAAATGACTGAGCCGCCTGAAAAAATTATTCAAACATATCGATAAAATTAAATCTATAAACTCACTCAAGTCATTCAACAAATGATAAGATCGAGAAAACAAGACAATCGTGTCTAACTTTTAATCACATCCACACTCCACCTTTTATGTCTATGGATTCGTTTTTATGTCACCAAGTTTAATGTGTTCTGGTCTCCTCCTACTTTGCATTTTACAACTCAAAGGAATCCCAAATGCACACGTTCAGTCGTCCTCTCCTTCACAGAAATTTCACAGAGATCTGGTTACATCTGCGCGATGACTTAATTTCCCAGCTAGTTGACAGATGAAAAAACCATAATCTTCCTGACTTCACAACACAATAATCATTGCGCTCATGAAGGAAAACAAACAATTGCACTTTATGTACGTGTGGAATGATCTTCTTCCTTATGATGAGTGCTTCTTGTTTGGTGTGCTTTTTTTCATAACGAAGATATACTTTCATTTGGCGAAATTATGCAATGCACCTGATTCTCTCACAAATTTGTACTAAATGTTTTTTTGTTTGTCTTAAAATTTTGTTTAAACTCGAAATAAACAGAAGCCTTTCAGCTCACGGTTAAAAGTAGAGAAATAAAAATCACGATTTGTTCATATAATCTGCAATACACAAAGCCTCCGGGCACAAGAGGTGAATAAAAAAAAAAAAAACAAGAAAAAAGACGTCTTTTTCACTTCCTTGATAAAATAAAAACCGCGTGTGCTGTCTTGTTGAGAGGATTTACGAACCATCTTCGTGATATGAGATCTGTATTTTTGATTTAATTTTTTTGTATTTATATTCTTTGGTCCATTGTCCATCGTTGTTGGATCTGGCCAAACATTTTCTTTCACTTTTAATTATACATGAAAAGTGCACCGCTCAACTTTGGGGTATCTAGAACGTTGTGGTCGCATGCACTTGTTCGATGTAATGTTGAATTTTGAATTGACGTCTTTCGAAAATCAAAAACTAGGTTAGGGATTTATTACCCCAAAATAAAAAGCATTTTGTAAGCTCTTAAAATTCATTGTTGAAAGTGAGGCGACAGCATTGTCTTTTTTCCTTAAGCTAAACAATTTTTTTCACAAATGAAATACTCTTCCCTCAAGCAGTACCCATGCGGCATGCCCCAAGTAAGAATTTTATAACGGTCAACCTATAGGTGTGCACATCTCGAACCTGGTGTTGTAATGCGGCCAGTGCAGCGCGGAGAAATTTATTTGTTCTTCATTTCCAAGAAAAATTAAGACATAAATTCATTCATGAAGAAACCGGAAAAATCTCTTCTTATCATCCAAATCATGAAACGTCACCTGTTTCGAGTTGAAAAATACTTTCAAAGATTATAATTAAAATCTGGAAAAAAAGATCGAGATGAGATCAACGAATCTGCAATTAATTTGATTATGACGCCTTGTTGAGGGGATTAAAAACCGAAAAAATAAAATAATGAGGTGATCGTGCATCTTTAATTAAGTATTCGTTATCTTGCTACATCTGCATTAGATTGCTTGCATTTGATATGCTTCGGAGATTATTTTGAAACTATTTGAGAAATTTTAATGGAATCTAAAATTTTCTTATTTTTATTAATTTCTTGAAGCAATATGACCCAAATCTCGTAATGAAATTCAATTCAAGATCAAAAACAAGATGGTATCAGGAGAAGACAATGAATGTCTATAGGCTTTAAGACGATGATAAGAATCTAAGTCACTCTTAACGATCGATCGTTACAATGCACCGTGTGTGTTCTCATGGGAATTTCAAAATTTATATTTTGATAATAGAAAAAGTATTTTTATTTGAAATTTCTTTTTGGACTACGGGAGATTCTGATGATTTGACGGGATTTGAGTATTTTTCATAAGAATTTTAAAGAAACTTACTTTTAGAAAATTTCAATTTGACGCTGATAAGATAGAAGCAGAAACATGTCTTGGTATTTGACTTGAAATTGACTTATCCCATTAAGATCGTCGAACTTGGACTGCAAGTTAAAATATGTATATTCCAGCCAGGGGCACTATTGGAAATACAAACTCTTCACTGTGGATAAAAGTAGAAGTAGGATCCAACTGGGGATAGCGAACGTCAGAATGCTCGAGTATCGAATATGAATGTTGGAAAAACTCGAGTGAAAGTTCGTAGAGAACGGTCAATAGTTTGTAGTTTAGTATTTTTCATTTTTACCTGAGTTTACGCTTTTTACCGTTTGCTGCAACAATTGCGGGTACGATTTTATTTGGGTAATCCTACTTCACTATGGATAGATTTGCCAAAAAAAAAAAAAAACACACCTAATACGTCTTCCCCAAACATGCAGCGTTTCTCGGAAACGATGGGCCCCATCATCTAAAAATTGTTTTAAGCCAGCTCAGACTCTAGTTAACCCTCTTTTCCTCCTAATAAACATGATTCTAAGCATTATAAATTGTAAATACTGTGTATTTTTATAAGAAACAAATTTCAGAAGCAAAGTAGTTTTCTACTACAACTCTGTGTAAACTGGGCGATAATAAGTACTTATTATCTGTACTTGAGAGTGCGATCCAAGTTAGGCTAGAGGGAAAATCGGATGGGAATTGATATAGGCAACATCTTAATTATTTACTTAAGGTGGCGCTACAGTCCGTTGTGGATTTGGGCCTCAACTAACAGTCTCCGTCAGTGAACTAGCTGGGTCCATGGCCAGTTTTCTTTCCAGGTTGGTAGATGCCCTCTTTTACTTGAGTGCACTGCGGTCTTCCTCAACTTCTTCGCCCCTTGGTTATGGTGCAGAAGGCTTTCCGGGCCAGAGCATTGGTGTCCATCCACCTTGACTCTTCTGGCTAGTTCCATCCACCCGTAAAACCCGCTGTTGAATCTTCTTCTGCATTCTCCATCATTTTATTGACGGGGCCAAAGATAACCGAAGAAACTTCCTCTCGAAACAACCTAAGGCACTTTCATCCGATGGCAAGAGTACTGTCCAACCAACCTCCATAGAGCATGTTAACGCCCTTATAACTGGAGAAAATATTGTCTGGGCTAATAAAATTTTCTCGCCATACAAATTTCCAAGCCCCGATGGAATACTGCCTATAATGTTGCAAAATCAGCTTGAAGTAGTAGTACCACGGCTTGAGAGTATCTTTAAATGTTGCCTCTTACTAAACCATGTCCCTTTGTCCTGGAGACAGGTAAGAGTAGTTTTCTAACCTAAAATTGGTAAAAGAGGTCATGAATCTGCTAAGGATCACCGAACTATAACCCTTACATCCATTCTACTTAAAACCCTGGAAAGAATCGCAGAATTTCACATAAGGAGCATTCTGAGTAGTTTTCTCCTATTTAAGTCGCAGTTAGAATATTCAATGTGTAACAAATATGCCAGCAGAGGAATACCCCAAGCAGGTGTACTGTGCCCTCTTTTATGGCTTTTGGTCATGAACAACATTCTTGTGAAACTCGAGAGTAGAGGAGTGAAAGCAAACGCCGATGATTTGTTTATTCTGGTTTCAGGAAAATTTCCAATCGTGGTCAGTGAAAACACTAATTTGAAGAAAGTAAGCACCTGGGCCGCGAGCTGTGGACTAGGTGTTAACAACAACAAACCCGAGTGTATGCTTTTCACCATCAAAACCAAAGTACCACCCTTCAATCTACCTCGGTTAAACGGTCAATCATTATCATTGTCTTCCAGTGCTAAATACCATGCACTGAGATGATTAGGGTGTATAATTTTACCTTAGTTCATCGAGAGCGGGCTCTACTCCTCCTCTTAGCCTAAAGACATAGCGTTTAGCAAGTCGTTTGATCTTGGCGCTGGTGTTATTTAACGTGTTTATAGCGGAGCCAAGAAAGACATACTCTTCTACTAACCTCGACGTTATATGCATCTGTTGTGACGTTCTGTCCAAGGCGTCGTCGGTGTTGGGTGCCTTTTCTTGCCCTCATTTACCGCTTAACCCTATTTTTCCGCTTTTGTCTCAATTCTCACAAGGGCGCTATTGATTCCTAGCTGTTTTCTCCGCATTATATCAATATTGTCGGCTGTTAAGGCGGGAAGTTGAACAGACTTTTGCAAGATAGTGCCTCTGGGGTAGACGGTGGAGTTTTGCACTATTTTCTCAAACACGATGTTAAAGAAATCACATAAGAGTGCATCACCTTGTCTGAATCAGTTTCTAACATCGAAATATTACATAAGCTCATTGCCAACCTTGATGGCGCAGCGTGAGTTCTGCATAGTCATATTGCACAAGCGAACGAGCTTGGCAGGGATGCTAAAACTAGAAATATAGCTTTATGCAGTTCATCTCTGTAGATGCTGTGGTGGATGTCCATTTGGAGTTCAAAAGTTTTTTCCAGGGCTTAGACGTTCACATATTACGGCAGAGAAGGTCCTATTAGCAATGTGAAGGAGTCTGATTACTCTGTAGCTTGCGCAGTTTAGAGGATCTCCCTTTTTCAGGATCGGGCAAACAATACTGAGCTTCCATTTTTCACGGCATGCATTCTTTTGACCATATATTACAGATGGTTTTCCACATGTTCCTATCATCCAGTCCAGATAGGCGAGATCATAGTTAGGGAAGAATAATGTCCTGTGGTACTACATACTCTTATGTGCTGAGCCGTGTGCACAATGGCTGTGCTGGAATTCGATTATTATCAAGGTCCGCTAGGCGGTAATTGCTGGCTTATGTCGGAACTTGATTCTTCATCAAAGTAACATAAATTGTAAAAGTTTATATTCAACTACAATGCTATTCTGATCTTATCTAGAGTCTAGGATTTCTGGTAAACAGGTTGAGATTTTGCTATAATTTAGCATCATAGAAACCATTGACTAAGATATTACATCCACGAATTGATAAAAGCATGAACATCGGAAGTCCTATAGCATTGTTTATTTATGTCAATGATTTTTGCCTTAATTACTTATTTAAATGCAAATATTTGCCCTAAAATAATTATTCTGATTCCTTCTTTTTCAATAAACATAAAGATACTCTTCTCCAAGTCAATTCATATAAATGAACCCAGTTCCATTTATGTGTATCTCTCGTCTTGTCAAATAACTACCTACCTACTATCAAAAGACAAAACGTCAAACAAGGCTAATTGCTTAAAACCATTTAAGAGCTTCCTAGCTAATCAAAGAACAAATCTTTATGGAAGGAAATTAATTATCCATCCATTCTAATTAATATCTATCATGCAAGATCGTTCTCATAACAACAACTCAACAACTTCCAAACGCTCGAAAGCACTGACCAAAAGAAACAAAACAAACTTGTCGACGATTCTTGTAAATGTATTTAATTGGTCCGATCGAGAAGTCTTTGAACAAAACGTCTTAATACCTTTTTAAAAGCAGACAATGTGTAGGCGTTTTGTTATAACAACTCTATCCAGCTGTCATCCAGCTAAAGGTCTCCGACAATAACCATTTGAATTACATAGTTTTGAATCGACACAAAGATGACAAGAAGCCAAACGCCAAACAATAAAAATGGTAATGACGAAAACACCGTCATCGACCGGCTCTTTGAAGCGGGACATGCTGAATAAAACGGTAGTTAAATTTCATTGCGCGCACTCAATTAAGTCAATACAATAAGTGAGTAATTGTTGGCATTAATAAAATTGAGTTGTGACTTTTGTGTGGACACTGCTCTGATGTAAAAGCAACTTAATTAAAAAAAGCCATAAATTAAGGTGGATAATACAAAGTGGTGACAGTTGAGCTTTCTTCTTCGATTGACAGTTGTTATTGTTGCTTTTGAAATTGCAAAAGAGCTAACCCAGTAGCGCTGGCGAATGAAACGTCAGTTAAACGTCATTCCGTCAAGTTATAAATAAATTAAACGAACCATCAAAGAAGGTATTTTTGGTTGTTTCAACTTTATGGAAATGTTTCGATTGAACAGATGTGTGTCACATATTTGTCTCACCAGCAGCAGGTCTTATCTCATAGTCAAACCTGAAGCTGTTAGAGCTGTCTAGCATGCATGCATGCGTATACGCACCTTGATCAAAGGGCCACCGTCTTCATCTTGTTTATCTTAACACGCTTTTGTTTATACCTTAACAAAATGAAAGTTTGGTTTGTTTTTTCTTCTTTGAATATTTGCATTTGAAACCTGTCTTCGAGCTATGTGTTGATACACTCTATTTTTTTTTTTTTCAAAAAGTTCCTCTAATCTTTGGTTGAATCTTCAATGATGGAAAAATGCATAATGTGTTTGTGCCCTTAAGTTGTAAATTGGAAATGATGTTCTTTTTATGGGCAAATTATAAACCTATTCGTATTCGGAGTTTTTAAAGAAAACCATAATTTAAACCAATATTTTGGCTGATGGCAGAAGAATGCATATTTTACGGAATTGCTTCTGGGGGACAGTGTATTCATACGTCAGCTATTGTGTTGGTATTAAAAATTTGTCTGTCAGTCAGTTGCATATTTATAATGTGATGATGTGAATTATGAGCCTTGAAGAAATGATTCTTGCATACGTGCTGTGGATTTGTGATTTTTTGGTTATGGGATTAAGCATGCGTCAGTGCATAAAGACTTGACAACATTTCATAAATGGAATGCATTATGTTTATTTTTATTGAAAAGGTCACAAGGATTTATTTTGACTGGGGTAATAAAGAAATTTCGAAAGTTATTGACAATTCCTTGAGACTGGCATGGTAGTTCCGACAATCGTTAAGAACTTTTATTATAAGGAAGTAATGATGGGTCATCGGGTATTATTTGCATAAACAGTGCCTCATTATTTTGTAAACAGTGCTTACGAAACAAGTGAACAATATGCAAATACGAAAGGAAAATCATGTGAACGTTATAGATTTTTCAGTAAACACTTCCGTAATATGTGAAAACCTATGAACTCCAAATCGATAGCCACCACCTTTTCATAGATTTCAAGGCCGCGTATGACAGAGACGAACTGTATAAAGGTATGTCCAGTTTTGGCATCCCTGCCAAGCGCGTTCGCTTGGCGCAAAATGACGATGCAGAACTCACAAGCGCCATCAAGGTTGGCGACGAGCTTACGCGATCTTTCAATGTCAAAAAAAGAATTCAGACAAGGCGATGCATTGTCGTGCGATTTTTTTTAACATCGTTCTTGAAAAGATAGTACAAAACTGCGCCGTCAACACTAGAGGCACTATCTTGCAACTTCTTGCGTACCCCGTGATATTGATAAAATGGGAAGAATAAAGCGAGAATTGAGATAGAAGCAAAAAAATGGGTTTTGCAGTAAATGAGGGCAAAAAAAAGTATATGCTGTCTTCGAGGAAGGACACCCAACACCAACGGCTCAGACAGAACGTCACAATAAACGCATATAACTTCGAGGATTACCGAGATAGTTATTCTATCTATTGGAGAGTACAAACATTTAAAAAGGAGGTGCTGGACTGTTTCCTCTTCCTCCTCGTCCATGCAGCTTTGACAGAAGTCGTTTGCGTAGACCCTTAGCCTCAAAGTATGTCTACCTATGAGGCAGTGTCCTGTTATGACTCCAACTGTAGAGCTTTTACTTTGTTTGATCAGGGAAATCAAGCCTTTAGACCGTTTATGGCTTGGCCATATTTTTTTTTGGTTACTAGGCAGTGTCCATAGGTTCGTGGTTAGGTGCGTTGGCTACTAAGCAGAACGTCGTTGGTTTGAATCCTATTCGTGCCCATAGTTTTGATTTCGTCTTTCACGGGCACTGCCTCTTGCGATGAACTGACAAAACTTTCCAATAGTATCAATCTGTTATGAAAAAGTGCTTCTCAACTTTGCAGTTCGGAATCGGCGTAAAATTGTAGGTCCCCTCAATTTTTCACACTCACCCAGAGAATTGTTGATAAGAGTAGGCCACTTAGGCCTTGGCTCTTCAAGACCTGCCGTGCCACTTTTATTTTACTAGGTATATCCCTGTGACCATCTTGATTTTGTGTATTCTAGAGCAAGATATTTGCATGTAGCAAGTGGTGTTCCTATCTCCTATGTTATGTTTTTGTAGACAGAAGTGTTCCGTTTTTGGCGAGCTCATCGGCTTTGCAATTTCCCGGTATGTCTCTGTGGCCCAGTACCCAAGTGAGGTGAATGTTAAACTGTTCCGTCATCTCATTCAGATATGATCGACAGTCGTGGACTATTAGAAGGCTTGTGGAGGCTCCTCTATTAACACGGGAAAAAACACCAGCGCCGAGATCAGACGAAGAATAACTCTTGCTAAACGATATGTCCTTAGACTAAGAGAGCAATTGCGGGGTGCCTTAGGTTCTTCGGTTATCTATGGCCCTGTCTGCAATGATGGAGAATTGAGAAAAAGATTCAACAGCGAGTTTCACAGGTTGAACAACGACAAGGACCTAGCCAAATGGCTTGGTGAAATAGAGCGGACGGACACCAATGCTTCGGCCCGGAAAGCCTTTGACACCATTCCCAAGGGACGACGAAGTAGAGGATGACTACGATTGAGGTGGCGCACTCAAGTGGAAGAGGACATAAATCAACTCGGAGTGCATAACTGGAGACAGTTATCTAGGGACCGAGCTGGATGGCGGAGACTGATGGTACAAGTCTTCAACAGACTGTTACTGTAGCACCACGTTATGTGAGTAAGTACTTGCAAGTATAAAGCCTCGACCCCTATGTATTAAAACCTGTTGTCGGAGATGAGTTTGCTTGTGCAGGTTGTGTAGCTTCTCTAAGTAAAATGTTCATGTCACAGTTAGTGTACCTATTGAAAAAATGAATATCATAGTCTCTTAGTCTTCGTTAGCCCGGATGGTTCTTAAATCTCCTTGCATATTTCTAGGGCTCGTTGTCTACTAAGGCCCGAAATTTGTTGACCTTCGAATTTCTATCTCTATCGTTTGAATGTGTCTTCATCATTCTTGAATTTGAAGTCTGAATAAATAATCCTAAACTATGTTTGCTGTTCGTAGTTCGAACAGCTCCTTGAAGTCCTTAGTTGATAATGTATTAAATATGTAAAAAGAGGTGTTCAGTGGGAATTTCGTAATACCTGGAGATATTAGACGCTCCCGTTGTTTTTCAAAAAAGCAATTTTCTGAAATTTTCTTTATTTCATTTATAATTCATGAATTATGAAATCAAAATCTACCCTGTTGCACTTAAAAGCATTTGCATCATTTTTGAGGTTCCCTGCTCAAGTTTCCCCTTGTTTCATTTTCGACAAAAAAAAATGTATCTTTGTGTTTTAAAGTCAAAAATGCGAAACGACCAACCTTGCAAATAGCACGCAACCATATAAACTACCGAATCCAATTCACTTTCAAAACACACAAAACCAGACAAAAAAAAACTTATTAAAAGAGGGTGATGTAGATGTTACGATCTCAATATCTTCAAAATCTTCTTATGAAGAAGTACCTTTTTTTTCAAGCCGACTACAAATATTACAGTTGAATGGGCTCTATATGATATGTTGACGTTTCGAATAGCTATGAAATCGTAGGGTGTTTGTTTTTCCGGAAGGGATGAAAGGAAGCGTGTACCGCACCACACCACACGAACCACTTCAATTCAAAAACTGTGACAATTTGCAGTATGTTTATGGATATTGTTGTCGAAAATTTATTACCAATTTCTTTTTATGTGGTCAGAGTGAAAAGAGATATTACTTTGCGAGTTTTGCGAATGTCGTGTTTTTGTAAGCTTATAAATAACCAATTGATAAAATATTAAGGATGAGGATATTTTTGTTCTTTTTTTTAACAGTTCAGGGGGTATGTTGTAATCTGAAATCTTGATCTTTTGAGTTTGATAAGTCGCGGTTAGCTGGGGTAAAATTGTCATAATTTATTTTTAAATGTTAGAAGGGTTTGTGTTAAGAATATCAAACCTTATTTATAACCACTAAATTATGTCTTAACGATTGAGCAGCCCTTGTGTCGACAACTTTGCAATATTTTTCGTCCAATACTATTTTTGCGGTCGATTTTATCACGACGACACTTAAAACAAGCTGTTGTCTGTTGATTCTAAGCTGTGCAGTTTTCACGAATTTGTCTGCTGACGTATATTGAGTCATTTTGTTTGTAGTTTTTTAGTGACCAAAAGAAACAATCGAAATAAAAACACAATTACATTTATTATGTACGCATTAGTGTCAAAATCAATGCCGAAAGATAATAAATCTTAATATTTGTGTTATTTCAAGAAAAAAATTCAGGAATGTCATTTGGGGTTTTTTCTGGCCATTTGCATTCAATATGAGACAAACAGAAGTTTCTCTTTTCAAAAAATCGACACTTTCCGAACGTGATGTGAATTTGCATTTTTGCTGTCTGAACTTTGAAACCAAGAAAAGACCAGACAAAAAAGAGGAACAGAAGAACTATTTGAACATCATGATTACGAAGATTTACTACTAATTAAATGATTTGTCAGACATTTGTCGTAGAACAGAAGGAGTGTTTTAAAATTTATTTAACATAAATTAGAGATGTGATATTGGGGTAAATGCCGATTTATTGCGAGATTAGGATGATAAATTGAAAGGAATGAAAATGTGTAGCCCTGATCAAGCTGATGCGTTCATATTATTCAAATTTCATGAAGACACAAAAGATTGATAATAATTTGAAATTCCATTGTGATGACAAGACGATATGTCAAATTAGGTTTTTTTTATGAATTGGTTATTTTTTTCTGTGGGTATAAATTGTAATTTTGTTTTTTAGAAGACCAAATTAAGATCTCAAAATATAACTAAATGAGCAGGTGATTTATTGTTTTGACAAAGTTGGACTTGAGACTTGACTAAGGAACTTGGAAAATTATTCAGAAACGAAGTGAAGTCGGAATGATCTAAGGAATTATTAACGAAGTTAAATTAATTTTAATTAAATTTAACTGAGACATTTTTATCCAAACAAATAATTTGAAATTCATGTCTTCTATTATTCTCGTTATCCTTGAGTCAATCCAAATATGAAATGGCATATGAACTCTTGCTCCGACATCCTTCTCATTACTGCCTCTGAAAAAACGTATTCCAATGTAAAAGGAACAATAAACTTTAGGTCCATATTGTCCCTCCTTTTCCTTTAATTGGATATTTATGAATCTTGATCATATCAGATCTTATCAGTTGAATTTCATTATGTCTTAGTCCCGTTTGCTCATTTTTATATGGAACGTTTCGAATTTTTTAAGTTGTACCTAAAATCCCCATACTAAAGTAGAACTTTATATTTCGAATGAGCACCCTAAATCATTTGTTGCTAAATGCGGTGTCCCTCAAGGGAGCCATTTCGGTCCCCTTCTTTTCATATTGGCTATTAACATGCCCCGCTATGTGTTCAAAAAAGCGAACATCTCACCTTTGTAGATGATATGTTCAAAAATATTAATATGTATCTTCAATGAATGATAGCATTCTTCTGCAAGACGATAAAAATAGCTTAAATTTAAATCCCATAAAATATCAAATAATGGCTTTTAGAAAGAAGCGAATACCGACTTTTTTCGACTCGTCCTGTCACTGTAAAAGATCTTGGGATTTTACTTAATCTAGTTTAGACTTTTCTGAGCACATTTACAGCATCGTCAATAAAGCCATTCAATGTTGGGATTTATAAGCCGTTAAAAAAAAAAAAACAAAAAAAAAATGTGCACGACTGGGTCGTACGAACTTGCTCCTGCATGCTAAAACTAAATATTTATGATTACTTAAATTGCAAAAAGTAGTGTTAAAATAAGAGATATACTTTAAGCAATTCTGATTACACTCTTACTTACAGCTTACACTTAACTCACAAAAAAGAACTCAATATATAAAAATAATTAGAATTCATTAAGAAAATTAAAATTTGAAAATGTACCTCGTAAACACATTTCATTCCAAAAATTTAAATGCCAAACAAATTCAAACTTTATTCTTGATTTATTGAATTTTTTTTTTGAAAATCGTCGGAGCCGTTTTTTTTTAAATTAATTTTTTATATATAAAATTTTTCAAAAATGTTTTAAAATTAATTTGGGTATGCAGTTTTTAAGACTATGTAAATATACATATTATACTCCAATTTGGATTTTTAAAATTGATCCGTTTTTGAGATACAGAATTTTGAAAAAAAAAGTTAAAAATATTTTTTAAAAATCCAAAAAAAAAATTTAAATTTTTTTGAAAACAAAATATTATTTGAACAATATATACGTACTTTCAAAAAAAACTTACACTGATCGGACTTTCAGTTTTCGAGAAAATCTAATAACAAAAAAACGGTTCTATAGGAGGTACCGTTTTGGAGCAATACAAACATTTTTTTTTCACATAAAATACATGAATGTTTAAAAAAATTAAATTCGAGAAAGTTTAAAAAAAATCGATCGGGCCGTTTTGGAGAAAAAAAATTGTTTTGGTTTTTGGCCAAAAAAATCGTATGGTGGCTACCCTAAATTTTGATCTTAAAACAAAAATAAAAAAATTGGGATATGACTTTTTGCTCAAACCTCTAATTTTCAAATTTGAAGTCAATCGGACCAGTAGTTAAGGCTGTAGATGCCTGTAAACTTTCCGACAGACAGACAGACGGAATCGCCGGACCCACTTTTTTCGACTTCTCTATCATCGTAATGTCATATCTCATCCTCATCTCAAATTTTTTTTTTTTACGAATTCAATACTTGCCATATATTCTATATGTCGCAAGTAAAGAAGGAGTGGCGCTCTTTAAGATAAAAGACCTATGTCAATGGCCTACTCTCATCAACTATTCTCTGAGTGCTTGTGAAGAATTGAGGAGACCTAGATTTTAACTCCGATTCCGAACGGCAAAGTTGAGAAGCACTTTTTCATCACAAGTTGATACTCTTGGAAGTTTTGTCAGTTCTTCGCAAGAGGCAGTACCCGTGAAAGAAGAAATAAAAAATTTAAGGGTAAAGCAGGACTCGAAACCACAACGTTCTGCTTAGCAGCCAACGTACATAATCACTAAGCCACGGTCACTTGCGCGGCGCTTATAAGCCGTGCGTTGGGCGAAGAAACTCCGAGATCCGAATATAATTTGTTCTCTGTATAGTTATTGTTTTGTCTAACTCACCTTGAATACGCTTCTCATGCTTGGGTACCCCTTGACGTAATTCATACTGACAGTTAGGATCCGTTTAAACGAATTTTACCCGGTTTGCTTTCAAAAGCATTCAATGGAGAAATCGTTTAAACATTCCTCCTTATGAAATTGTATTTTTCCATCACATTTTATTACGGGGGTAATACAGGCGCCCTGGACTTATAATGCCTTACATCCTTTCACAATCGAAGAGGCGGATGGTATTACAAGTGTCTTGGTAGGGACATAATTAAAGAACCAAGGCAGCGAACTAGCTTTGGATTGCCTGAGTCCTTGACACGAATAAGGAGTCTTTCAAACAGCAACTCAAATCTTTTTAATTTTAGTAAAAATCAAAAAATCATAGAAAAAACTACTTAAAGCCGGTGGTATAACACGGATCCTGTGTCAACCAACCATTGGTCGCTAGACAGAATTTGATATAAGCTCTCTTTGACCAATTCTGATAGTGTAAAAACAAATATTGCAGTTTCAGAAGCATTCTTTCTGCTAAAATATCCAGGTTATCTGTGGTCACCTGTTTGATAACATTAGACATTCATGTTTGATCTTTGTGTCTTATAAAAAGTTCTATCAATTTAATAAAAGGAGAAAGAGCACAAAGAAAAACATCAAAACCATGACATTAAAAAATCAAGTGAAAGCGTGCGACAAATTCGATACCTGCATGATTATGTTCCTTAAACGTCAAAGAGTAGTGTCCGGAGCTTAGTGGTTAGGTGCGTTGGCTGCTAAGCAGAACGTCGTGGGTTCGAGTTCTACTCGTGTGCCCATAGTTTTCCAAGAGTATCATCTGTTATGAAAAAGTACTCCTCAACTTTGCCGTTCGGAATCGGCACGCCAGAGAATTGTTGATGAGAGTAAGCCACTTAGGCCTTGGATCTTCTAGAGCTTTCGCGTCACTCGATTTATGTTATTTATTTAACGTCAAATAGAGTTTCGCCATTCAAGGTACAAGTACCTATGCCACGCTATCCCGAACTAGGACGGCGAAGCACCTTTGGGAATTGTTTCTCTTCGATAATACGAGCTAAGTCACTATCTTTCATGATATAGCTCATGATACGAAATCGGACAACTATTCTCCATAAGACTGGTCTCTGAAACGCTTCTAAGAGTCTCAGATCCGTAAGATAGGACTTTCTTTTTTGGTTAAATGGTCTTGACAAACTATGGTAGCTTCCATTAGATCTAAACAAACTCCCATATTTTTCTGCTCCATGGAGCCCGGCTAGTAATTCATCGTCCCTGACTTGTATACAAAGTAAGTTAAGTCTTGTTTTCTTGAAATTGTGGCGTCATTTCTTCGAAAACCTCATTAGATAGCATTTTCTATAGCATAGAATGGCTAACGAAGTAAATTTTCGCTAGAAAATAGGACTCGATGCGGATAAACCATAACAGAAACACTAAAAAACACTAACGATGAAAAAAGATATTTTGTAGAACCAGATGCAATAGCTCGTATAACTGGAGCCAAGTGCCAAGACGGAGATGATAAAAAGCATTCAGGTTGTACTACGATCTAAATAACAGATATTTTTAATACAAAAACCCTTTAAACACATTTTTTCTTAAGACTCACATAATTTAAAGCTTTGAAACCTTACTTCAAGCTGAAAAAAATATTATCGCGATATCATTACGATTTCTGCAACCGAAAAAGTCAACATGCACCAATGTACGGCGGCGCCAATGACTCCTTTCACTAATCAAGATTGTTATGCACTTTCCTACATTTTTGTAACTTTCCGAAAACTTAAGAGTATAGGTACTTAACAAATTGGTCTCCAGAAACTACCAACATTCCATAAAAGTTTTAAATTCTCACATTATTCAACAAAATTCAGTGTCCAATTCAGTAACACAGTCTATCAATCAACCAATGAATGTAATGCTTTCGGGCAAATATATTCTTGCTCCTATATAATCAATATGTCGTTAATCCTTCATACAACGACTTGCGAAAGTAAATCGCCATTGGCTTGAAACAACAACAAAACTCAAACCTACTTCATTTATCACTATCACTTTTGTTTAAATGTTTGAGTGCAGTCTTGTCTAGAGTCTCTTATTGCTACTGACCTCGAAATAGGAAGAAAATATATAAAAATGTCTGCAAATGTGGCCATGCAAGTCAGACGGAATTCCTTAAGTCTATCATAGCATACCTTTAATGTGCTCAATATTCGTGACTGTCATTAATAAATTCAAACACCTAACAAAAATCTCGCTATCTCTTTACTGTAAATTGAATGTAAGAAAATGTTTTACTGTAACATGCAACTACTGTCGGTTTTTTACAATTATGTAGTTAAAAGAGATGAGCTAAGCTAATGTCACACAAACACACCGGACATCTATCTCAAGTAGGTGCTCTGTGCTAACTAGGTCTCCAGACTAGACAAAACGAGTAAAGTACCAGTTTATCTTGACTTAACAGGCTTCTGTTGAAACTCACAAATTTGTCTTTTGAACAAGTCACGAACCATCTATAGTTGCCATCATTTAATAAATCTGTCAAAAAAAGCAACTTGCCTTGTTTTTTTGGTTTGCACGTTGAGTTCATCTCAGCCCGACTAAGATGTATCGAAGGTCATCAATAAAGTCTTTTATTGCCCAAACACAATTGCCAAAGAAACACATCTATCACACAGAATAATTGTCATTTGAGGAGTTTCCTGCTGTTCCGGAATTATCACATTACATTCTTTTGGGAAAGTTGACAATCTTGGGCTATCTGTCAAATTGTTTGACAGCCATAGCTGAATTGGTTACACCGCTTACACCGTTAATCCCGAAAATTCATCTTTCAGTCCAAACAAAAGGCAGACAGTTGAAGTAGGCAAACATATTTTATCTATTTGACCTGGTGTTTGTCCACCCGGTGGTGGTTTTCAGGAAGACAAACACAAAAAAACGAACCCAAGCTCACTCCTATAGTTTTCCTTGATTGCAATTTCTCACCAGGTAGACGTCATAAATCGTCATTTTGGTTTGACCCACTGCTCTGCTGGACATAGCAGACGATAGACAGAGGCCACCAACACAGTATTGCCCTTTCGGCTTTTCCAAATGTTTACTCGTTGTAATTACCCATGCATAATTTGAGTATCTTGTATCTCTTTTAATGTACAATCTAGCGCCTCCGTAGGAGAGCCAATAAATTTGGGTTGGTACTGGTAGAGCGTGGGCTTGGCATGGTTATGTTTTTCTAATAATTTGGTATTAATCGTTCAAATTCAATTTGTTGGTCGAATTGCAGTAATTAAAAAGAAATCTTGTCTAAAGTTTCAATTTGATTCTAAGGATTGTGCAGTCAGTTGGAATTTATAAAGCAGTTACTTTTCCAGAGCAGCGACCGATCGAACGTGAGATCTGTAATGGGATTTCTCAAGGGTCGGAGGTCTTTCGCATTAAAGAAGATGGATTTTTAGGACAAATGGTCAGATACTATAGCCTCATTCAAATTAACAGGAAGTGTGAATTTATGCGGTCTCATTGTTGTTGGTAGTGTTAAAAATTAGCACGTGTGTTCAGATCCGTTTGGAACGTGTGAATCAACGATGGTATAAGGCTGCAAAGCCGGCACGTTTATGCTTGACTTTGTGCGTTAATTTTTTGTGAATTTATTAATTGTGACGGCTGCAGTCGCAAAGCTGTAAGAGTTTACTGACTTTCCATATTTTTTTGTCTGCATTTTTTCGGCATGGTTGGTGAAACGTGATTTCAAACTAACTGGTTCCTTCAAGCTTGAAAACAATGTAGGTATGTATACGAAATAAGCTCTGAAAGAAGGCTTCAAGTCTCGACATCATCATGTCGTGACTAAGTTTTTGTAGTTTTTTGTTTTGCTGGCAAGTTTTGTTTGGTTAGGTATTAAGGCGCTGCTGTGTGGTTGTGCCTTGAGGAAACCGAAAACCAACAATTAAGCCTATTAACTTGGTGATAAAATGTTGATTTTGAACGTTGTAAAGTTGTCAATTAAGTTTATGAAATGGCGACAGGCTTTGATTGAGATGTAAATTGACACATACACTTGATCAGATTGTTTTAATAACATGGACCTCACTTGATAACCACTTGACAAATTTTCCAAGTAATTGAGAGCTTAAGCTCCACTCGATTAAATAATAAATGAAAAATACGAAAAACTTGTAGGTAGAATTGCAAAATTTTAGATTTTGACTTCTGTAAAAGACGTCTTTACCTAGTTAGTAAAAGTATTACAATGCTGTTACTGGATTTGAATTTATATTCAACTCTCGACCAAATATTGAATTGATATTTGATGTTTTAAGATTCTGAACAGTAATAATATTTATTTTCAATAAATCAAACATATAAAAATTCGTACAATTTGATAACTGTAATTACAGTGCTTATAACCGCACCCGGAAAAATGCATTTAAAAGAAAACCTACAATAGGAGTGACTCCTTACTATTTTTTTATTGAGTTACATCACTGATGAAGCAAATTGAGAAGAAAATAAAGTACCGTTATTTCCTCTCCTATTGTTTAAAAATTAAAAACAGATTTTGATGTATTGCAAAAATATAACCGCACAATGCAAATCTCTTTGAAGCTGCATTCAGTCAAGTGCTTTCAAATAAAAAACAACAATGCTTCGTGGTACGCATTTAAGCGAAATTGAAAAAGGCAAAATTTTGACTTTTTGGTCAAGCGGCCTAAGTCTTAGGGCTATTGGAAGATGAATTTCACGATCGGATCGTGTGGTTCGAAATTTTTTAAAACATCCAGAATCTTATGGGACAAAAATAAGACCCGGGCGTCCGCAGAAGCTGACACGTCAAGACAAGAGGCGTTTAATCAATGCTGCATCCAATTCGGTGCATTCTTTGTCGGAATTTCGTAACGAATTGGGTTTAGGAGTTTCGGTTTCAACCGTTTCTCGTGCTTTAAAAAGCAGTGGAGTGATTGTTCGGGGAAAAATGGTGCCAGCTCCAAATTTAACAGCAGCCCAAAAACATAAATCGGGATTGGAAAACCGTAAGTGACTTTCTATTAATCTACACTAAAATCTCGTTATTCCAAATGGCATACTGGAATGAATGTTTTTTATTTTGTTATTTTTAGTGATGAAAAAAAGTTTAATCTCGATGGACCAGATGGTTTTAGCGGATATTGGCACGATTTGAGGAAAGAGAAAAAGTTTTTTTTCCAAGAGGAACTTTGGTGGTGGCAGCTGTATGGTTTGGGGGCCTTCTGCGAGCGTGGTAAGGTTGCACTTGCCTTCACCTCTACCAGAATGAACAGTTCTGACTACACTTCGGTCCTTGAGGAGAATTTGGTACCTTATTTAAGACGATTTCGCCGAGTTGAGCATGTCTTCCAGCAAGATAATGCCCCAATTCATGTAAGTCGTCAAAGTTTGGATTGGTTCGAATCGAAAAACATTAATTTGATGGAGTGGCCGTCACATTCTCCAGATTGCAACCCCATCGAAAATCTTTGGGAATTTTAACTCGCAAAATGTATGCCCATAATAAGCAATTTGCTAGTGTTGCTGAGCTGCGAGAGGCAGTTGTGACAGAATGGAACGCTTTAGACGACTCCATATTGAAAAATCTAGTTAATAGTATGCCAAAAAGAATTCTAAGATTGGTGGAAAATAGAGGCAACGAAATTGCATATTAATTTTTTGTTAAAAATGAACTTAAAACAAAGAAAAAACAAAAAAAATAAATGCGGTTATATTTTTGCAATACATCAAAATCTGTTTTTAATTTTTAAACACCAGGAGAGGAAATAACGGTACTTTATTTTCTTCTCAATTTGCTTCATCAGTGATGTAACTCAATAAAAAAAATAGTAAGGAGTCACTCCTATTGTAGGTTTTCTTTTAAATGCATTTTTCCGGGTGCGGTTATACTTATGCAAGGCACTGTATATAATATATTGATAACTATAAACAAGCTAAGTTTTTAAACACAAAGTATCAAATCTCAACTTGAAACTAGATTTTTATACTTTTATGCCAATGAGAGCACAACAGTTTTTATGTTTTATAGTAGGGAGTCCTTTGGTCAGAACATCACCGGGCATCTCTTCAGTTTTCAAATATACTATACTTTTAATTCATGTTCTTCTATAAGATCTCGAATGAAGTGATGCCTTATATCAAAACATTGCAATATGAAATCTTGATTCCAATTTATTTGTTCTCGCAATAAAGATTGAAGCCAAAGTGCTTCTTGAGATGTTGAGGCTAAAGCCATATACTCAGCCTCTGTGATGGAGAGAGTGACAGTAGGTTGTTTCTTTGCATTCCACGAAATAGGTCCTCCTTGGTATTTAAAGAGATAACCTGTGGTTGATTTTCTGTCATCCGAGTCACTAACTCAGTCAGCATCGGAAAATCCTTCTAAATGTCCGGGTCCTTCAATGTCTCGAGCGTATTCTAGCTTGCAGTTTATTGTTCCTTTTATATAACGGAAAAGTCGTTTAACCCTATCCAGTGAGATTTTGTAGGATTATTATTAAATCTTGATAAAGCCCCACTGCAAAGGATAAATCTGGGCGACTTACTTGTGCTGCAAAAATGCTTCCAATAGCTTCTTGATATAGAACGGTTTTCATGTAATCGGTTTCGTCTTTGTTTTGTTGACATGTTTCCGTTATTAGTTTTTGTTAATGTCTAAGGGTGTGGATACCAGATTACAATCCTTCGTGTTGAGTCGCTTGAGAATATTCTTTAAGTATGTCCGTTGGTCTATCCATAACTTTCCCTTTGCTCGATCGCGAGTTATTTGCATACCAAGCACAAATTAAGCTTCTCCAAAATCTTTTATCTCGCATGATTTAAACAAATTTTCTTTGATAATTCTTTTTTCATCTTTGTTATTTGAAAAAAAAAAAAAAAAATAGTATGTCGTCTACGTAAATAGCGACGAAAGTTTTGTCTGTGTTTCTTATCTTGAAATAAATACACCGATCGGTTTTTGATTGTGTAGGTCGAATTTTCCTTAATGTTTCATCCAATTTCTTATTCCAACTCTGCTAGCTTGTTTGAGACCGTACAGTGATTTTTTCAGTTTGCATACTTTATTTTGAACTTCGTTAAGTTTGCAGGAAAGAAGTCACAGATCCAAATCAAATCGTACAGCCTAAATTTAAAGTGCCCTTATGGACGTGTACTGTACACGACTGGAGAAAATGTTTCTTGATAATCGATCCCTTGACGTTGCGAATATCCCTTCACGACCAATCTAGCCTTATATTTTTCGACATTACCACTTTCATCTTTTTTCGTCTTGAATGTCCATCTGAAATAAATTGTTTTCTTTCCTCTTGGTAATGAAAGTACCATTTTTTAAGAGCTGTAGGTATATTTATCATTCATTGCTTTTCCCAATCAGACGTATGTTCAATCTTCATTGCCTCAGAGACTCTCTTTGGATCTTCATCATTGTTTGTAGCTGTAAACGATGAAAACCGTATCTTTCAGGTGGATTTCTTGTTCTGGTAGATCGCCTTATTGGTGTGTAAGGTATGATTCCTTCTGATGATTCTTCAACAATGAAATCATCATGGGCATCCAAAACACTGTTCAATCGGACCTCAAAGATCTATATGTACCAATTGAGTTAAACGGCTGGCGTGCCATTTTACCTTTGATACATGTGATGTAATAGATTTTTGAGTTATCGTAATCAGTATTCTGCACCGCTGTCGGAATCATGCCTTTTGTGGTTTCAATACTTGGATGTCCAACACGCTTGTGCCAAAGTTCAAAGTTTGTAGCTATGTTTTTTGTAACATATGCACTTTGGTTGGATTGCCTGTTGAGTCGGAACATATTGTTCACCAAACTTGCAGTTGCAACAACATTACCCCTTTGGTCTTTCACTAAACATCCATTCTTGGAAGAAATCATTGAAAAACCCTTCTGAACTATTTTCGAGACAGATATAAGATTAATGCATTAGTCAGGAACGCGAAGGACTTCTAAAAATTCAACCTCACTTTCCTTGAATTTTCCAATAAATACCTTCATTTCTACTTTACACATACCTTTGACTTGCATTTTCGAATTATTAGCAAAAATTAACTCAGAATTAAGATCTTCCATCTTACTTGAAAATCGTACACTACTTGAGTACATGTCAGCTGACGCTCCAGAATCGAAATACCATTCTTCTTTTTCAAGAGTCGTGACTGAAAAACAGCCTAATATTCTTTTCTTGATGGTTCTTATTCTTTTTTGGACATTTAGCAGCAATATGGCCAAATTGGTTGCAGTTGTAACATTTAGGACCATTGAAGTTCTTATTCCCAAAGTTTCTCTTATTTTTGCCAACAAAAGCAGCATCATGACTCGCATCCAAATTAACGTCCTGAAGAAGTTTGGTTTTAATACTGTCCCCTGTAATAAGAATCCAAGAGCTTGGAATTGCCATTATCATTGCCTTGTATTCTTCGTTAAGACTAGCTAAAAGCATTGATCCTATCCATTCTTCATCTAAGTTCAGACCTACAGACCTGAGCTTGTATGATGTATTTAAAACATGTTTAACGTACGCATCTACGGTAGAAAAATCAATTTTGTAGAGCAAAGCTTTTGGATGAGTCCAACTCTCCTCACAAGACCAGAATCTTGAAAAATTTTCTGCAGAGAATCCAAACCAAATCGTTTAAGAACTTCGTTTCATCCTTCTCCGTCTCACTGCCATTAGGAGCAGCCTTCCAAAGTCCTTTCAATTGGAATTAAGCTTTAACGGAAAATTTCCAGTCTTCGAAGTATTCCATTCAATTTCGATGCTCTCTACCCAGGAGTAACTAGTTTTTCTATGCTATTTCGAAGAGTCTATGTTCCGGTCTTAGGCCCAGATGGAATTCGGAAAGCAGAAAAGCTAGACTTTTTTTCTCTCTTCTTTTACAGTGTTTGCTGCTCTTTCTTCCGGTTACTGCATGCTACTCTTTCAGCTTGGGGTACTCATCAACTAAAATTCTTCTTCGAGGATAGTTCGAAACCTACTCATACATATTATATAATGTCGAGAAGAAGCTTATTCTTATAGCGTTTGTTTTTGGTCATCCAGAACAGTTCCGAATAATTCTGATAGCGTTCACTTGGCACAAGATGACAGTTGACTTGAAAACAGAATCACGCATACATGCACACAATCGCATATACGTACTCGCCGCCATGTTTACAAATAACATCTGCAATTCTGCATATGAGGTTTCACAAATACATAGACGTTCAACCATAAGAAGCAAAAAACATGTGTTTGCAATTTTGCATGTTCGTTTGGTATCCGGAATCGGACAGTTCTGTGTACCAATTCCGGATTACCAAAAAAAACCCTATTATTCTAAAAACATAATCTGAGCTTTGCAGCTACCAGAAAACAGTTTGAGTGGGAGGAAGTGCACACGTGTTTTATCAGTTAAACATGGCTAATTTTGTTGTTGATTCCGATTCGACCATCCGGAGTCTAGACCTTCGCCAAGTTACTGTGTTTTCTCTCCGTCTATGCAGCGAAATCGATTAGTTAAAAATAGAGTAGCGCGACAGCTCTTGAAGAGCCAAGGCCTAAGTGGCTTACTCTCATCAACAATTCTCTAGGTGCGTGTGAAGAATTGAGGGGACCTACAATTTAACGCCGATTCCGAACGGCAAAGTTGAGAAGCACTTTTTCATGACAGATGATACTCTTGGAAGTTTTGTCAGTTCTTCCCAAGAGGCAGTGTCCGTGAAAGATGAAATAAAAACTTTGGGCACGAGTAGGACTCGAACCCACGACGTTCTGCTTAGCAGCCAACGCACCTAACCACTAAGCTACGGGCACGATTAGTTGGAAGTCTTTATTAACTTATCTGCTATTGAGGCGGTGCTTCCTTTCTGATTTTCGCGCTGAAGTCCCCGAGTAAAATTTTCACACCACACACTGGACATCAGACTCCATCAATACGGTCGCTAAACTCCTCCTTGTAGGTATGTAGGTTGTTAGAGTACGGTTTCGTGCAAAACAACCGATGAACCGATAAGAGCGACTAGCTTCAAGAATTAGTAAGTCAATCGATTAAGCCTAGATTCCTCATTCATTCAATAAAAAACTACATAAGATACAAAAAGACCCATTGAACTCTCAATTAAATGGCAAAGCATCAAATGCAAAATCTTCTGTGAAGCTGGGACCGTTGTCGCCTGGCTCCGTCTACAAATCAATTGAAACGAATTTGATTAAAATGCACAGTTCTCTAGTCGGAATGTTTGAACAATTATAATTGAATGCATCGCAAACCAAGTCACTTAAACACCAATCGATCACTCTATCTCATATTGACAATTACTGGTTGTTAACCGTAAATTGTCATAATGATGCAAAAAAATGTCAATGTGATGTACATTTTCAAAAGTCGTCTCACAATTTAACAACTTAATTGTAAAAAGGACAATTTGAAATTTTCAATTTCTTGTTTCTAATTTGAAAATCAAAGTTGTCTATTTAACAACAGGAACGATCAAATAGAATATTTTGGTTGTCAATATAAAAATCTAACGTTGACCGTCAGTTATTTTAAAACTACAGTCATCAGATATACAACAATGATTGCCGATATGGCTATTACGTCATCATTTGTAGTTGGAGTTGGTTACCAAAATGTTATATGGAAGTCAAGTTGATAACTGCAGTATTCAATTTGATGATTTAAGCATTTTTATCCTCATATTTATAAATTTAGTTGTCAATACGATAATCTTCTATTTAAAGTTGTCGCATTGAAAACTATGATCGTCAAATTTAACACAATTGTTTTCAATGTGGAAACAAATTATATCTTCTACATTCAGAAGATAGTCGGTTTACGCGTGTTAATTCGATCGGACGTTGTGTCTTGTGTGTGATTAAAAAACAAAATTAATCAACTACAGTCGACCATTCTATCTGATCTTTGAAGGTATGTATAAGAATATATAAAAAAAATGATGCAAGTTTGGCATTAATGAATTGACTAGCCCTAATTTTTATATTGTATGTTTTATTCTGTACCTTAACATGTACATTTTTTTTCTTTTATTTTCATTAACAGGAAGAAACAATGGCATTTTGACAGCTTTTGAAAGATGTGCTTATCGATGACCGCACGAAATATTGAATAATGGATAGCAGCTATCTTTTTCACATTTTTTATTATACTGAACTAAATTATAATAGTAAATATTTCACATTTAATAATAAAATAAAATAAAATGTTTCTTTAATATTAAATCTTAGTATTTTTTTAAAACAGTTCTTATAGCTTATTTTTCAGGATGAAAGCAATAATAAATCGTAATATGGAGAAGTAATTATACGAGTGCATTCATGTGTTCCTGGATGCGAGTGCATTTTCGAATTAAAAACATTTGCAGCAGCATTCTAAGAATTGAAAATCACTTCAATTCCATCAAAAAACGCATTTTTAATGTCTTTCATAATGGTTGTAATATTGAAAACCAGAGAAAATCATAGTTTTCATATTGGCAACCTTTGTCTTCAAGTTGACAACAACGATTTTCATTTTTCAATCTTTATTTTCAATTTGACAACCGTAGTTTTCATTATGATTTCCGTGTTTTTCAATTTGATAACCTGGGGTTTCAAGATGACAACTCAATATTATATGAGACAACCATAGTTTTCAATATGATGACTATAGTTTTCCATTTGCAAACGCAAATCATCAATGTGACAACCCCGGTTTTCGATTAATCGATTTTTTGATGGCGTCATTAAATTGAAAATCCTAAATTATTATATTGACTACGTCGGTCATTGGTTGTAAATTGACAACAAAATATTCAATTTAACGCACAAAATTATCAATGTGATTGCTGTTTTTGGTTCTACATAATAGAAAATTTATGTATATCTACTCCTTAGCACACATCTACTTAACCCATTTAACGTGTTAATAGCTGAAGAATCCATTCTTTACAACCTACTGGATGCGCCTCTAGATCCTCCTAATTGCTGTCGGCTTAAGCGTTTGTTCTCATTTAAAATGCATAACGTGACGCCCATGTTCTTCACGCTCATCCATGCTCACTGAACTGCGTGCCTCTTAATTTTTCCCTTTGCATCGTCTGTCATTCCATCGGTCATCATAATAATATTCTGCTTTGGACTCGCACTGTGTCTAGTTCGCCAATTTAAACCATTGTGAACATGATAATTAACCATAAATGGCCGCGTTCGTCGGCGAATAGCTTTCAACATGCATTATTATAATGGTCGAGTGCTACTGGATTCAATTGGTATTCAATACCCGAACCCTTCTGACAATATGTCCAGAAAACAAATAAGAAGAAGACACACGCGCCTCATAAAATTAAAATTAAGGCAAGGCTTCAAGTCGAATCCGAATGGTATTTCATCATTATTCCTACTGTGAAGTGTGAGACTGACTGATTTGCAAAAGTGAATA
>CAKKXW010000005.1:32645874-32657813 GCA_920937365.1 Sphaerophoria rueppellii | reverse complement strand
AGTTGGGAGAGTCCAAATCCCAACTGCACATTTTTTCTTGTCTGTCCCTTTCTCTGCAGAGACAAAGAAATGCTGTTCATTTTGGGTTTTTCTCTTTCATGGCGAGTGTATCTAAATTTTAAATTTTCAAGCACAATTGACCTGATTCTGCGGCAATTCTGTTAAATTGCAGTAATTGGATGACCTACAAAACTGTAAGACCTTTGGTTCCGGTTGAAAGTTCTCTGTGGGAGATGTGGTTGTGAAAGAATTACATAAGTTGTCATTTTCAATTATTCATGAAGTTATAAATCGATGGTAAATGGTGTTTTCTGTCGCTAGGTACTTTCGTTTTCAAGGACACTGTTGATTGATGAAGTTCTACTCTGCTTAAGGACTTTAAACGACGTGCAGTGCAACTTCATTCATTAATTATTTATTTAAAACGCAAGCAATAAGAATGCATCGATTAAGTAAAATAGTTCTACTCATAAATAACTTGAAAACGCCAGTGACCTACCCTGTCAATTTGTTGATAGTAAAAATGACATTATCGTTCTTACAGACTATAGTTTGTGTTTGAATGTTCTTTTATGTTCTCTAATCGTTGACATTAAATTCTGTTTATAAACTCGAGGAAGCCCTACTCTTGTATCGTTTTGTCTTTTTTGAAATGATTTTGACACATTCCGTGCACAACATAAAATAAATTATGTACACCCTCGTCACAAATGTTGACCGCGATGTCAATTGTTGATTGTTTTGGGAACACAGAGTTCACATTTTTGTACTGAAATAAAAAAAAAAGTATTAAACATTTATATATTTTTGTTTGTTTAAGAAAAGGTCAATATCTCAATTTGATAAAGCATTTTAGGGTTTGCTTATTTCATTTTGCTTGTACAAAATTAATAAATTTTCGAAAATATCGTTTATTGCTTATACTTTTATTTTTAAGACAGTCAAAACATCTGGCTTAAGACAGCTTCACTTCGTTTCAGTAAAGAAGCTATTTAGCACAGGCATCGCTATAGTTTCTCGAGGATAAAGTGATATCACTGCTTATCAGTTTACCCTCGAGAATATGGGCAAACGTTTCTTATTTGATAATAGATAGTAATATTCATTTTGTTTCGTCACTCAATTCCATGAGAATCAAGGAGAACGACGCTTTTTTAAAGAATATATGGCTAGTTTTGGATTTGTTTGAACTCAAGATCTTGGTGAAATATGACATTACGATGGTAATACTTACTTACTTATTGAATTGGCTCCCAACCCATTTAGGTTCTCAGCCTGAGACACTGCAGCCTTCCATCGGACACGGTCCCTCGCATGCACTCTCCAGTCGCCAAGATCTCAACTAGTCACTTAGTCCATGTACCGTGGGTTCGGTCTTCCTTATCGCCTCGAATCTGGGGGCTGCAATGAGAAGACCTTCTTAGCTGGAGCATTGTCATCCGTTTGCTCGATGTGGCCGAGCCAATGGTCGTCTGTTCTTGGCTTTCTGGACTACATCCACATCTTCATTCAGCTGGCAGTTGAACCTTCTTCGAAATTCGTCGTTAGTGACACGACAGATAGAAGAATTTTTTTTCGCAAGCGCTCAGCATCAATTCCCCTTCTGTACTTATTGTCCAGCACGTGGCCCGGTAGAGTAGGACTGGTAAAGTCAAAGTTTTGTATAGGAGACGCTGTCTTTTGAGTGAGGAGTTTTGAACCCAGTTGCCAAACCGAAGCTACAGCAGTTCGCTAGGTTAATTCTTAACTACATCGAAATTCCTGGTACCAGTACCAACAATGACGTTTTGTCCTAGGCGGTGGAGAGATGTTGCTTTGTTTGTTGATAGCATGTACTTTGTTTTGTCCTCACTCATTTCAAGACCAACGAGTTTCGCCTGGTCTTCAATCGCTGTGAAGGCTTCAACTACAGCTCTTTTAGATTGATGATGACGTCTATGTCGTCCGCATAGCCTAGGAGCTGGGTGGATAGTGTTTTCCGTGCTCACACCTGCCTTGCGCACTATCTGCTCCAGGAATATGTTGAAGAAGTCACATGACAGCGAACCCCCTTGTCTAAACCCTGCGCATGTTTGAAACAACTCGGATGAACTGTAACCCATTTACTCACTGCACTGAGTTTTGTTTGGGGTCATGCGGAACAGCTAGATCAGTTTGTTCGGGATCCCCAATTCAGACATTGCCATCATAAGCTATTGACGGTAGATGCTATCATGGGGTTTCGACTTGAATAATTGGTCTTTTCCAGGATTTGCCTCAGTATGAATATTTGGTCTATGGTTGTCCTGCCTGGCCTAAATTCACACTGATACGAGTCGATTATTGAGGTGCAGAACGGTTTAAGACGCTCTCACAGTAAATTGGATAGGATTTTGTATGCAACATTAAGCAGAGATATGCCACGGTAGTTTTTTCATGACAAAGGATCACCTGTTCTTTAGATGAGGCAGATGGAGCTTGTCGACCAGTCAATGGGCATGCATTCTTCATCTTCATCCCACACTTTGTTGATGAACTGATGCATGACATTCATCAAAACACCTCCTCCATATTTAAGGAGTTCCACAGGTATGCCATCCGAAGTGGCGGACTTGTTATTTTTTAGCTTTTGGATTGCTCACATTTGTCAAGTTGAGTCTAACCACCGATGACGTTTTCTGTCTAGTTTGTGCCATGACGTGCTATATTAGCCGTCAGTCATTGGTATCTTGTACTAATGGCTGGCCCTAATACAGTAGATATTCATGGGAACTCAACAATTGATGACACTAATGATATTTATCGGTGTATGATTAATATTTTGTGTAATCAGCGTATGGGTCTACAGGTTTGCTGTTTAAATGCTCAGAGCTTACTTCCGAAAATGGATGAATTTAGGAACTTGTTTGCAGATTCAAGGGTGAACGTCCTTTTTGTGACTGAAACATGGTTTCGACCGGAAATAAAAGACTCATTATATGATCTAAGAGGTTTCAAATTGTTTCGACGAGATAGGGTTGGTAGAATCGGGGGTGGAGTGGCCATTTATGCTCGCTGTGGTTTAAAACCAGAATTTGTATGTGAGTCCTTACCTAGCGATGACATTAACTTTGTTTTTATCAAAATAACGTGCAAAGACAACAAAATTTTACTCGATTCAGCCTATAGACCAAACAAAAATGTGCATACAGCACCATTATTAACTAAGTTAGATGAATTGACAAATATATCACCTTATATAATACTAGGTGGGGACTTCAATAACAATCTGCTCCTAGAATCTACACTCACAGACGTTATGAAAACTCTTAATCTGCTTCCAGTCAATATGTCAACTCCGACCCACTTTACTAAGGATTCAAGTACACTGCTTGATGTATTTTTTGTAAGCCACTTAAGTAAAGTTCTTCACTTTGACCAACTTTCGGCATCAAGTTTTTCCCATCATGACCTGCTGCATCTTACTTTACAATGTGAACCTATTGTTTCAAGTAATAGCTAGAGTTTTAGGGATTTCAAAAACATAAATTATGGTCGTTTAGAACATGACTTAATGTCAATTAACTGGTTTCAAGTTTTTGAAATGATATCAGTTGACGATCAAGCCGCATTTATTGAGGGTAATTTAAATTATCTTTTCAATGTCCACGTCCCTATCAAGACAAAAACCATTAAGTATAAAGAGCATCCCTGGTTTGATAATAATATACAAACATTGATCAACCAACGTAATGCAGCATATAGCACCTGGAAACGCTTTAGACTTGAGGTTTTTTGTCTTGAGAAACAAAGTTGTACTTCAAATCAGGGAATCGAAAAAAAAAATGTATGCTACTCGTCTTAATCCTTCTTTGGCTGGTCATAGGCTTTGGAAAAATTTAAGAGACATAGGTGTTGGTAAACACATGAATAATAATTTAAGTAAAAGTATTGATTGTGATGAATTGAATGAAATGCTTACGTCTCTTTCAGAATTTGAAACAAACGATACCACAATTTTACCAAACCTGGAACCTAATAGTGTTTCATCTGATGGTTTAAGCTTTACAAACGTTAACGAAGAAGAGGTTCTCAAACTCTGTTTATCGATTAAATCAAATTCTGTTGGTCTTGACGAAATTAATCCCGTATTTTTAAAAGCGACTCTTCCCTACACTCTGAAATACATAACACATCTCTTTAACACTATTTTGATGACTGGAGTTTTTCCGACCTGCTTGAAAAGAACAAAAATCATCCCTATTCCAAAAACTCGAGACGAATATCGACCAATTGCTATTTTGCCTTTCTTATCGAAAGTTTTTGAAAAAATCCTCAACACACAAATAAGGGAATATTCGGATCAAAACGACATGCTATGTCCAAATCAATCTGGCTTTCGCCCTCATCATAGCTGTACGACCGCTTTAATAAATGTAGTTGAAGAAATAAGAGAAAGTGTTGATAAGGACCATGTCACTTTTCTCACACTCTTAGATTTTTCAAAAGCATTTGACACCGTAGTACTTATCACCGTATTACGGGCTGTGAAAAAGTCGATTAGTCATAAGCCGTTTTCTGTTGTAACTTCGTGGAGGCTTCCCGATTTTTGCATAGAAGTCTCCCAGCATAGTTTTAACGTCGTAGTCTGGACACGCTTCGTAGGCTCTATAACGATGGTAGAGAACTCGAAAATAGTGGGTTGGGTGATTCTGTCTGTCTATCTATCTGTAAACGCAATTACAGCTTTATTTACTGGGTCGATTGACTTCAAATTTTGGAATAAGTGGTTTGTGCGAATTTGGGTAGGCTTTTTATGATTAAAATTTAGGGTATCCAGTTGCCTAAGGTTTTTATTTGCTTAAGATGGCGCTACAGTCCATTGAGGACTTGGGCCTTAACAAATAGTGTCCGCCAACCAGATGTCTCCAGTTTTTCACTCCAAGTTGAGGTTAAGGTCCTTTTCCACATGGATGTGCCACCGTGGATTTCCTCTATTTCTTCGTCCCTCCTCGGGAATGGTGTCGAGGACTTTCCGGGCCGAGGTATTGATGTCCATCCGCTCTATATGAAACAGTCGATGGACCTTTATTTTTGTTTTAAAAAAAACTTTTTTTTTTCATTCTTTGCTGGTTTAAATTAATAAAAAAAATTAAATGGAAGTAACAATTGAATAACTCTCTTGATATATTTTTTTCGAATGTGAATTAGAAGTTAAAGCTGCAATATTTTAAGTTCTTAACTAAAATAAGGTTCGAATATCAGCTCTTTTATTTCGTCTTATTACTAATTTAACATTCAAATGATTATTATCATTGAAATCTAATTTCCATAAATTTTTCTTCATCTTTCTAGCAATATTACAACGAACGACGGTTGATGTTGGGCGAATAAAAATCCAAGGTGTAGCAACATGCCTATACCTCTGCATGGATGAATGTGGTGCAGTCTATGGTTCGGTAAGCAATGTAATTTTATTTATTTGTTTTTCCTTTCTCACATTTCATTGTGTTTCAACATCCCTATTAGAAAGTAAGAAAAAAAACAAAAATTCCATGTATTGAAAACAAAACCAAAATCCCAACCGACACACTCGTACATCGTGAAAATGTCAAAATAACTGACATAGGAGTCTTTATTTGATTTTCTAGGCGCTAAAATAAAACCTTCTCGAAAAAAAAACAAAAGGATACTCATTGACATAAATATAAAAGAAAAACAAAACCAAACCCTAAAATTTCTACACAAAGAAATGGAACATTGATGGTCCTCAATAGTTTTGAAAAAAAAAAAAAACCTACACATAGGTGATAAGTGATTTAAGATTTTGTCCTCTTTTGTGTGCATTCACACAAAGAAAAGGATATCATTTGAAATAGATCTATATAATATCCTGTGGTGAAGAGCGCGCCATTTTTCAACTTAATTTTTAAGATTTAAACGATCATTTGTTATTGTGAGAGCTGGAGAGCGGAAAATTGTAGTGTTAATGTTTTTATATATGTGACAGGTATTGAAAGAAAAACCCGGCGCATGTAGCAGGTCCTTGGTTTTTTTTTTATAGATGTTTTAATGGCTTAAAGGCGCCGACGTTGCACGTCGCCGTCGCCTACAGCGACCGGATGAAAAATTAAGAAAATTATCAGTTAAGAAAATTGTTGTTAATTTTTATTAGATATTTGAACTTTTGTTAACATTTTCAATTTTTTTAATAATGTACCTCCTCTTGTTCTTTAGGTATTTAGATGTGCTGAAAGCACTTTTATCTTTACGTTTTCTCACTGCAAATACTTCATTAAATGATATTAACATTGCTATATGTCAGTTTTATATTTTTTTAAAACATTCAAATTGGTTGCTGTAGGCCACTTTTTAATAACTTTCCAGATCTCTTGATCTAGGATTCCAAACTGACAATTACTAACATTAAAGTGGGTAATCAAATCACCCTCGAAACTGCTGGCAGGCAGCCGAACATTGCATTAACCGCTATGTACTGACTGATGTAACTCAAATTCCAGGAACTCAATTACAGAAACAGTTACAAGATACAAAATTGACTCTAGACAAGACTTAATTACTTGTATGCAGACAACTAAAAAAACCCAGGAAATCAGAAAACCAAAGTATTCAATCACGACCACAAATCAAACACTTGTACATATTTAGACAGCAAGATCCCGTGCTTTTTGGTCTAGAGAGAAATGGGGAACAGAGACATTCTTCTGATTCAGAAAATAGACCGAAAAGAGGCAGTCCCGGACGATGACTTCCTTGCTATCAAAATTTTGCAAGAAAGAGTGGGAACCACTAAGCCAAGCAGAGTCTTTCCGCATTGACAACACTTCTATCATGTAAACTATACGGTTTTATGCGAATTTGTCAAATGCCATAGCATAACCAACGAGTAAACAAGAGAAAAAAAATCAATATAAGTCATTTTTTTTACTGGTGAGCTTAGAATCTTGTGTAGAATTTTTTTTTTTATTCCCTTCTTATCCCAAAGAGCAATGCGAGCGTTAGGGTAAATGTGATAGATGGAGAGGGTCTAGGATCAGGTGTCGGTTAACATTATTCTTGAATTCTTGAACATTGCAATGACTGGGGAAGACAGAGTGTGGAAGAGAGTTCCACATTCGCGAAGTACGGCTAAAGAACGATTCTATGAACATGACTGTAGGACCAAAGTTGGGCTCGAGGGTGAACTCATAGGCATTCCTGGGGTCGCGGGTATTACGGTTCAATATCTTAAGAGAAGGAATGCAACTGGCTATTTCTCTAGAGCACCTGCTCTGGACTCTGTCCAAAAGACTTAAATATGTTACTGGAGCACAAGCCCAAACGTGGGAGTTGTACTTAAGCTTTGGACGTATATTTATTTTTTAATGGCAGTCAGATCAGAAAGGGAAATAAATTCTTGCATCTTCTTAAAAAACTTAAACATCTAGCGCCATTTTTGGCGACATCGCATATGTGATCATCACAAGAGATTGTCGATGATGCCCATACCGAGAATTTCGAGATGTTTCATTGATGCAAGTGCCACAAGGGGGTATATCTCGCTTCAACGATACAAGAAATCATTGAGTTTCGAAGCATTAAACTCTACGCGGTTTTTTATTCTCCATTGCACAATGCTGTGTAAGTCAGAGTTTAATGACCTTATCATATTTTGCCGTTGCAGTTCCACATCCGAAGAGGAGGGATGTGAGTCTCGGATTGAATATGAAAAGCTAAGGGTTACTATCGTCAACGAAACAAGGAATTGCATTAGAAGTTACAGACAAAAAATCCTTTACAAAAATGAGAAAGAGGGTCGGAGACAAAACGGAGCCCTGGGGCACACCAGCATTTATGTTGTGGGTTTCAGAATTGAAAGAAAGTTTCTAATGCAACGAAGGAGGGAATCATTAATACCGAAAGCACGCATTTTTGATAAGAGAGCCTGGTGTCAAACTCTATCAAATGCCTTTGAAATATCAAGTGCAAAAATTATACTTTCTCCAAAACGATGAAAAGATTTGTTCCACTGTTCGTGGAGATATGCCATCAAATCACCAGTGGACCTGCTGCTGCGAAAGCCGTACTGCCGGTCATTAAGAAGCCTTCGTTCTTATTTCTTAAGCTCATATTTTATCAGCGTTTCCGTGACCTTAGAAAGAAGGGTCGTTAGTGCAATCGGACGATAATTTGAGGGAGAGGAGGATTCGCCTTTTTTTGGAATTGGCTGGACAAATGCTGTTTATCAACTGCTCGGAACGAGCACAGAAGAATAGGATAGAAGATAGATGGAAAAGCTTACGCAAGGGTTTTGCCAGCGTTGAAGAACACCTCTTCAGCACAAAAAAAAAAAAAAAAAAATAGCGGGGATACCATCCAGGCCAGCGGATTTATGTATGTTGAAATTTTTAAGGACCTTCGGTACAGCACGAGTGCAAAGAAGATTTGCCTCATGGAATCATTGAGCCGTTCAAGAACTGGTTAAGTCATGACACTCTTTGGCAGTGAAGAAGCAGACGACACACAACACAGGAGGAACCTTCTCCAACGAGAGCACTGACAACACACGATTTGTATTTTATCTTTTGATTGAGTCCAATAGTTTAGCCAAACCGAAAAAGGAGTGGCTGGTAGTTTTCCGACGGGTTTCCACACAGCTGTCGTTATTGGTGCTAAAATTTGTTCTGGGAAGGGTATTAACTGCCTCGAAATAGCTGCTAAATGATACTTCTTCTGAAGCCTTTAGAACATCTATTTGGGGCAGCCGATGTTGACAATGAATTTTCCACGTAATCGACTTTTTGCTCCAAGGCTATGTATAAAAGACATTAGATATCATAATGCGGCCGAGCTGAATCACATTTTGTATTGAAGGAATTCTGTCCAATGTAACTTGAAAATCAGTTCGAAGATGTTGGGTTCCAACTTGATCCAGACTGCCACTTTGATCCCAGAAGTCTATCGGGTCCTTGAGCTCCCAATAAAAAGTATCGTTGAGCTTTGATCAACAAGAATAGAAAACAACAATAGTAGAGTTAAAAAAACACATCACTTGAACTTTCATGGCTCATCTCCTGCAATATGCCTATGCTGAACAAAATTTAAAAAAATTGATTTATTTCTGTTGATCAAAATGTCGAGATATCTACCGCTTCTTTGAACTTTAGCTGACAAAAGAAGGCAGAACCCTTTAAATACCAAAAACCAATTTATCATTTCTGTACTCATAAATTTGAAATTTTGGGATCTTTACTTCGCGTTTTGACGCATAATATTTGTCTATCTTTCGCAACATACCTAATTTAACCGTGAGAATTTATAAAAATAGAATTTTGTTATCCCAGGGCCGGAACAAGAAAATCCATTTCCAGTGTTTCTAGGGAAAGTTATCGTGAACATTTTCGTTGGTAGATTTTTCTTAGCATGCCATGCCCTATCATACTCATGTATTTCGTGCCTGGTTCCCCCCTGAAGACCTTTCAACAAAAGTTAGCGACCATTGTTTGATTTCTTCTTTTGACTACCTCCATCAATATTAATTTCTTTCCTGGCGATGACAGGAGAACAAACCTTGATCAAAGCCGAAAACCACAAAACTCAACCAACGAGCTCCAGAAACCCAATTTAATTCGATTAGGGATCAATAATGTTACCTCCTGTGGTGCCCGTTTTATTCATATACATATGAATTGTGTGATCGCTTTTTTTTGTTTCTTCAAATCTTTTTTATTAAGAAACCAGAGCCTTGTGGTCCCAATTCTAGTTCGTCTATTAATTTCAAATTTACATTGTGTATCTGTCTCCTTTCTTGGGACACAGGCTACTCGACTTCTTATCTATGGGGCCGGGCGGCTAGTTAAGGCGGCACTAGGCACAGGACAACAAATGTAATAATAATTAAAATATATTCACTGCAGGATGACTTGACGGCTGTTTTTTGTTTTCCTCTTTCATTTCAAGATAAACGAGGAGTGTCTTTTAACTTTATCATATCAACACGACTTGTCGGTGTTTTTTTTCCTTATGACTTGGTGTTGTTGGACTTGTTTAGATGTTGTGGGTTTCGACAATCGTTTGGAGCTAATGAATAGATACAACTCACTCGGTAATCATTAAAAGTTGATAAGACCACTGAACTAATGAATTGGTTTGGAATACTGGTAGTGGGAGGTTATGATAGCGTGGTGGAATTTGAGGATCTATAGAAGACCACACAGCAGTGAATGCAAGTTTTTGGTTTCACACTATTTACAATGTTCTACATGTATATGTATGCGTTTAGATTGAGTTGGGTGAGACTTGTAACGAAACCACTTCGATAATAATATCATCGATTTTAAGGAACTTAATAATTTCGCACAGCCTTCAAAATATCGAGGCTCAGTTTCTGAGGGCCACTGCAACAAAAAAGTTGATTAGACGAGGGGTTAAAGTGAGAACGCGTGGTAAAGAAAAAAACTTATAAGGACATGAGCTAATCGCAAACTCTGCGAGCAAAGGAAACCAACCAGAGATCAGTTTCTCAGAAAGAGAAAGGAATGTGAAGGATTTGAATAGCCTTAATCTGACAGAGAGGGCTGTAGCTGTCAGTGGGAAAATGATCTATGATAGGTATGACCCGGTGGCAGAGTTTCCACTATTTAACCTGTCCAAGACATGGTCGAAAGAAAGCTTGTCCGATAAATACTTACTTATGGTGGCACAACAAGCGTCTCCAGCCAGCGGTTCCTCTTCTTCGTCGTTCTTCCAGTTTAGATTCCTAAGTCCTTGGACCTCAACTTTTGTGGCTAGGTCAGTGTCGCTGATCAGCTCGTACAGTTCTTGATACGATCTTCTACTCCATTCTCCGTTTATGCAGACTGGACCAAAAATCACCCGAAGAATTTTTCTCTCGAAGCAGCCAAAAGCATTTTTATCCGATGTTATGGTCCATGTCTCTGCACCATTCTTTAGCATCGGGATGATGAGGGTTTTGTAAAGTGACACTTTAGTTGCCCGAGAGAAGACTGGACTAGGATACTGGACTACTTCGAAGTTAAATCTGTCTATACTGACGTTGGCTCCAAGACGTCGATGTTGGTTTACCTTTCTTGTTGACAGTATTGATGTTGGTTTACCTTTTTTGTTGACAGTATTAACTTGGTCTTGGTCTTGGTAGGTCCTTTCCTTAAGACAGTACGAAGTCTGGTGGATCAGCTTATTATTTCTACGAAACCATATTAAAATTCATGTGGTATCACAATGGGCCTTCAATTGGCCAAAGTGTGTCTTTACCATCCATGACAGCTACTTTAACCGAACCTAACCTAGTATCGTCAACAAGAAGGGAAACCAAACTGTTTCGTCTTGTAGGTATAATTTTGAAATAGCTAAGGAGTCATTGCACCGTTTCAACTTCTCACATCGAAATCGGCCCCGCCATCAGAAGAATGTTCCCTGTTATGCACGGTGCAGAGACATAAACCTTTTGCCAGACCAACAATTTTTATCGCTGCTTTATGTTATGGAGAGCAAATGAATAGCAATACAGTAGACGCTCGATATAGTGAAGTAATAAAAACCAGCCATGTTCACTATTTCGAGATTGTTCACTATTTCGAGCGGGAGGCGAGACACACTTTCAAAACTTAAATTTTATCAAAAATACACATTTTGTTCAGTGTGAAGATAATTTTATTTATTTATGCGATAAACAAATATTTTAAGTATGCATTTTAACAGCTTAATACAAAAACAATTCACAATACATGCATACATTTCTAAACGGACGAGGATTTTTGGCTTTTCCAATCACAAGAGGTTTTACTTTATGGCGACCTGAAGCATTGGTGCAAGCTAAGAAAGTAATCCTTTGTTTTTCGGTTTTTCTCCCTGGAGCAGTCTTCTCAGCTGAAGCAACGTATGTTTTTCCAGGCAGAAGCTTCCAATATAAACCTGACTCATCAGCGTTATATATTTGATCTGGCTTGAGATCCATACTC
>CAKKXW010000005.1:32627983-32643464 GCA_920937365.1 Sphaerophoria rueppellii | reverse complement strand
CGTTTTGAGGTTGTGGTCTCCGTGTTAGAAAGTTTTCAGACAGGTCATTGATCCTTTGCGTCTGCTGTAACTGTATCAACCTTCTTGTGTCGCTGTGACACTTTAGTTGCCCGAGAGAAGACTGGACTAGGATACTGGACTACTTCGAAGTTAAATCTGTCTATACTGACGTTGGCTCCAAGACGTCGATGTTGGTTTACCTTTCTTGTTGACAGTATTGATGTTGGTTTACCTTTTTTGTTGACAGTATTAACTTGGTCTTGCCCTCGTTAACCGCTAGACTCATCGTCCTGGTCTTCGTCTCAGGACTCACGAACGCTCCACTGACGTCTCGCTGTGTTCTTCCAACTATGTCAATGTCGTCTGCGTTTCCTAGTTACTGGACAGACTTTTGAAAGATTGTGCCTCTGGTGTTGGAGTTTTGCAAAATCTTTTCAAGAACAATGTTGAAGAAATCGTGGAATTGCTCCACCCCAATTGAATGGTTCTGTGTAGCTGGCAGAATTTCGATCGCCAACGCCATTATGCTGCTTGGAAAAGTGGTCCTTCCATATTTTCAGCAGTGATTGTGGTAGTTGTAGCTAGTAGAGCTCGCGAGCTGCTCATGTTCTTCTTTACAGCGCTGCTTTGTACGCCTCTTGTTTAGCTGCATGTGCTCGCCGACACTCATCGTCAATTCAGGGGTTTTGTGGTGGTGGCAATGTAAACCCTAGCACTCTTGAAGTGGCATCTCTGACGGCTGCGTAGCAGTGTTGCCACTGGTTCTCTTATTTTTGTACTGGCAGCAAAAGACTTCTAAGGAAGTTTTCAGAGACACGATTGGAAAGGGATCTACCTATATTTGCGATAGTAGCCGTTTGCTCCTAGCATTTTCACGTGTTGGCCTTGCTCGAGATATCTACATTCGAACCCTGGTTACAACAAGGTCCGATAATTTTACATGGAAATTGTATGCCTCAGAAAATAAGACTGAACCACCTACAAATTTTGAGACAATGTTCGAGAAAGTTTTAAGTATTTTGTACAAAATCGACCAAGCCGTTCATGAGATATGGTCAGAGTAGCGGGTAGCGGGGTAGGGGTAGTGGGTCACAGGGTAACTTGTAACGTGGTAGCGGATAGAAGTAGCGTGTAGCAGAATAGCGGGTAGTGTGGAAATGTGTTAGCGGGTAGAGGGTAGTGGGTGGCTAGTGGGGTACAAAAATGTAGGTCCTTTCCTTAAGACAGTACGAAGTCTGGTGGATCAGCTTATTATTTCTACGAAAGCCTATTTAGATTCATGTGGTATCACAATAATGGGCCTTCAATTGGCCTAAGTGTGTCTTTTACCATCTATGACAGCCACTTTAACCGAACCTAACCTAGTATCGTCAACAAGAAGGGAAACCAAACTTTTTCGTCTTGTAGGTATAATTTTGAAATAGCTAAGGAGTTATTGCACCGTTTCAAATTCTCACATCGAAATCGGCCCCGCCATCAGAAGAATGTTTCTTGTTATGCACGGTGCAGAGACATAAACCTTTAGCCAGACCAACGACTTTAATCGCTGCCTTATGGAGAACAAATGAACAGCAATATTTAGTTCTGGATCCAAACCGGGAAGACGCTGCAAGTCCATTAAAAGTCTCTTCAGTAGATAAAGACTGCAACTCAGGCGAATATAACGTTGACAAAGAACATAAACTTTGTTATTTGGAATGAGAGATTTTAATTCCAAAACTGTAATAATCACTTATTATCAGTTAAATTCCTAAAAGGATTAATCCCGCTTCAATAAATGAAAAGAAAGAAGAAAAATAATCGTATTCCGAACACAGGTGCAAGTACATCCCCCACTTAACACAGTCTTAAGAAATCTGCCACTTCACGTCTTGTCTGCTATTTCAACGTTTTCAAAACGCAACAGATGCCTTACTTATACTCGATTCCCTCAGCCAAAAAGCGAACCACTGATCAATTTTAATTCCACCTTTGTAATTATCGCCTGCCATCAGATAACGCCAACATTTTCATTTGCTCAAGGAGCTCATACACCAAACACCTCCTAGCTGCAGCAGCCTTATATAGTAAATCCTGAAAAGAATGTCTGCCTAGTTTTCCATTTCCATTCAACTTACTTCATTGCCAGTGTTATCGTAGATGTATTTGCTTGTGGCTGCCAGAAAGACTTTGCACAGAGAAATGGACGAGCGAGTTGTGTCGAGTGCGGCGCGCACACGCATATCTCAATTAAAACCTAACTAATTACAACGTTGAACGTCGAAATTGTGTATATTTACAATAGAGAAACCATAATTCAATCGTCAGCAACTTTTAAAACGAACGAAGAAGTCTGCTCCTGTACCGGGTGCTTACACTGACGACCGCTCACGTGCGGATACCATTCATCCCATTCTTACGGAAGATAATCATTAATATCCGCCACCTCCACACACCGTTAAACTGGCAACAGCTTCTACCTCTTAGCCTTTGTATGTAATTTTTATATCACGCTTCGTATCTAGACACACACGCCCCCTTTCTCCACCTGGAAATCTACAGTCCTCGCTAACCTCGAGTATAAGAGTGCTGATCACAATTTAAGATAAACAATTTCTGGATTCGTTGACAGACGGACAGACAGACGCTCGTTCTCGGTTCACGTTTTCACTTTTGTTATAGTAGATTCGATGTTATTTTTATTTTTCCGAAATCGATTGTGAAACTAAAATAGAATTAGTAACACGAATTTATAGATTTAATGGATTGTCTTTTTTGTAATTTGTATTTTTGTGGCTGATGTTGTTATAGATTTCCACACATCTCTGCCAGATCAATAGAAAGAAGCAAGAGAGGGTTGACAGCAATTATCATTGAGGGCTGACAAACATTTTGACGATTTTAAAATTCATGTGTCATTTTGACATTGATGACATTTTTTTGTTCTCTGGCATTGGGTAATTTGTATATTTTTGGGATATTTGAATTGAACTTTGAGGTCGTATGGAAGACAAAATTATTGTTGAACAGTGTCTGATCTAGAGGCGAATAGTAAAGAGTTTTCTAAGACACGTTTGGTTGCATAACATGTTACTTGACTGTTGTTGTTCATTTTTTTTATTTTTGAGTAATTGTTACATGCACTAATCCCCTTGAAGGTTACAGGCCGAACGATCTTGCGAGTGTACGTTACCGGATTAGGGTTGTCTGCTTGAAGCAAGACGAGTGAACCTCTAAAGGGTTAAGCTAAGATTTTCTTTCATTGTTAGTTAAGTGACTCCCGCATTATTCCCGGTACCTATGTATCTGATAGCCTACGCTGACGATCTTGCATTGCTAGCGACTAGTAAGTTCTTATATACCATCAGCGAACAGACCGAATATTCGCTCTCGTTGGTAAGTAGATGGACTAGGAACTGTGGGCTGACAGTCAATCCAGCTAAAACAGAACTAGTGCTGCTTACTAACAAACGTAAATTAACCGGTTTTAAGGCAAGGCATATTCGGATATTGAAGGCTGTCCTTTTAAAATCTCTGATCATGCAAAATATCTGGGTGTGATCTTAGATAAAAACCAAACTGGGGTCTAAACACCTAAGAAAGATATAAAAAGGGTCGATCGCCTTTTACTCCTTCAAGAGAAGTTATGGGAAAATCTGGGGACCAAACCCTAAAATTATCAGATGAATGCATTCGGCAATAATTTGACCAATGCTAACCTATGGTAACCTAGTTAAGTGGAATGTTTAGAAAAGAGCACGAATCTCAAAACTTTGACAAAAGTACAAAGACTTGCTTGCACAGGCATTACAGGGGCAATGAGATCCACACAAACAGCGGGACTGGAAGTTAGATATCCTCAATTTAAGACTCCTAGATCTCTTTGTTCAAGAATCTGCATCTAAAAGTGCCTTGAGACTTAGTCAGACAAAAGTCTAAAAAAAAAACAGTTCCATAGGATATGCTCAGATCCTTCACAAAGTTATGGGTCATACTACAACGGACTATAAAATAAACGAACTCGATTTTCACAAACCATTCCAGGCTGCCATTCCAAGCTGAGAGAAATGAATAGAAAACATACCATACTCCAGTGAGTCGTCAACAGCTATCTATACTGATGGCTCTAAGGTGGATACTAGTGTAGGTGCAGGTTTTTATTCTAAATCTCTCAAGTTAACCGACTCGCTTAGGCTCCCAGACTAAAGTAGTGACTTCCAAGCAGAGGTCCTGGCGCAGCTGCTAAACAGGTATTAATGATGGCGATATCACGGGCTGATATCACCTTTAACATTAATAGCCAAGCGGCAATAAAAGCGATTACTGCAACTGAGGTAAAATCAAAGCTTGTTTCATGCTGCCGCGAAGAGCTTAAGGTTCTTGGCGCACAGCATAACAGTAGACTCTGCTGGGTACAAGGCCACAGCGATTAGCCAGGCAACGAGAAAGCCGATGAATTAGCAAAATTAGGGTCAACGCTTGACGTAAGCCAAGCTCAGCTAGTTAGCACCCCTACCTATTATTTTAAAACAGGAAATCTAAAAAAGAATAACTATTAAGGCCGATGAAAGATGGAACCTTCTTGACACCTGCAGCACTACAAGAAAGATCTGGCCCTGTTTTAACAAACAAAGAACGTAAGGAATTATGCAACTACACAAGAGATCACTCTGTTCTCTTGTAAGCATTATTACCGTACATAATCTGTTAGGTTGTCAAATGAAAAAGATGAGAATCAGTTCAGATGATCAACACAGAGGATGCGGTGCCGAGGAGGTGTATGAAGACACTTCACAGTTTCTATGTCACTGCCCCGCACTCTCCCACCAAAGGAAGAAATTGCTCGGCAATTATTTCTTCGTGACTTAGAAGAACTCTCTAATTCCCCAGGTACTAACATTCTGATCTTGGTCAATGCCTCTGAATGGCTTGATTAACTGAACACATAGATTTTTTATTAACTTGAGTAGAAATACGCACTGACAGCCCCATAACCTACCCTACCTATATGAATCTGATCAGGGTTGAGTGTTCTATTATGCCTTTCGCGATGATGATAATTAACCTTACTAAAGTGTTGGAACACTTGAATTCTCGTTACCCAATTTGTTATGAGTATGACAAGCAGCTTAAATGATCTGCAATGTCACCTTTCCTCTGATCAAGAGATGTTGGGGATCTACATACGTCTTCTCTTTGAATGAAGAGGATATTTACTTGGTTATGGACTGGATACAAGTCATAGCTCTGACTTGTTAATTTGCTGACAATAATATTCGTTTATTTTCATTTTATTTCTCGAAATGCAAGAAAGACTTGATCATCAAAAGAAAACTCCTGATTTAAGTTTGATTTAGTTTAGTTTGAAAAGTTGTTGAAAAATTATTTTTCAGTTATTTTATTTATTATTATTTTTTTAACAACTTTTTTTTCAAAAATTAAGGAAATTAAAAAAAAAAATCTTAATTACGTGAAAAAAAATATTTCAAAATTTTGACTCTGAAAATTAATTTTTCAAAAACTATTCATTCCAATAACTTAATTTAAACATGATATTGAAAAATAGACTTTTGACTTCTCAAAATGCTATAACATGACTCTGGTAAGTATTACTGTTCTTTTTTTATATAAAATTATTCTGTTTTAAGTCTTTTTTCTCAGTACATTGCCTCTCCCGGCTATGATTTTTTTTCTTGTCTGGACCCAACCAAGACGCTCTGGTTTTTTGGCACAACATTCTGAATCACCCTGTTTATAAAATTTTACTGTACGTGTGTACGTCACTGAACTCCTCCTGAACGGTCGTACGGATTTGAATGATTTTTTTGTATGCATTCAATTGGCACCCTGGATAGTTTAGATTCACGAATCAGCCCGGCAGGTGGGGCTGCATTCATTATCTTAACTGCAAATACAAGGCTCGATCGATTTGAATTAATTTTCTTGTATTCATTCGTTCATTCTTTTACTTCAATCATATTTTTTGTATTTATGATACTTTTTATTCTATTTGCTCACCCAGTAAACGTTACGTTGTTTGCCATAAAAATGATTTTAAACAACGACTGGACCGATTTCGCTCAAAATTGGTGGGGAGGTAGCTTTGAACTAGGAGAGAAAGCTATAGAATATTTTTTGTCCTACTACCTGACCCAGCAAACATTACTTTGCCATATAAATAATGAACACTGAACTCCTTAATAACTTAACCAATTTGATTGATTTTTTTACTGACCCGGTAAACGTTGTTTTGCCATATAAATAATATCTTAGAAATGCAGAACATATTTGACTCAAAATTGGTGGTGCCCGGTAAGAGTTTTGTCTTCGAAATTAATTGTTTCTAAGAACGGCTACACCAATTTGGCTAAAAACTGGTAGAAAGGGAGCTTAGAATAAAAAGACATATTCTTTTGTAAGCTTCTTGCTTCAACAGGAAGCGTTATTTCGTCATTCACATAAGTAATATTATGTACATAAAATAATAGACACAATTTTACCGTGCAAGCCTTAGGTCATACGCACAATACATTTTAGTCGAACAAACCCAAAATATGACAGTTTGGGAAATCAAATACAGTTTAAGAGCGATTGTTTTAAACACTTAAGTACAATTTTGCAGGAGAAATCAACAGTTTGAAGAGAAATCTTAAAACGTGAAATATTTGCTATTCAAAAAAATGAACGTAGATAAGGTACCTATTTATTTTTAAAACCATAGAGGAAACCTTATTTATCGAAGAATTTCAGGAGAACCTTTCCATCATCGAAGACAGGGGCAATGATACGAAATTGATCCGAAAAAAGTACTGGCATGGGAAGCAATAACTGCAGGAATGTTCTCGGTGGGGTATGATAGAAGTATCACAAAACTAAGGCTGCAGTGAACCCGGATGAAGGTATCCGCAAGATCAGCAAATTCAGACACAAAAAAAGCCATCAATGCCACTGGCAATATGGTTATTGTGCCCACAATTGAGAGATAGCTTTCAAACGGCAGTTGTTCCAAATTTTGGCATAATGAATTTATCCACGCGACCTAGCAACGATGTCGGTAATTTTGTAATTTGCATCGGTGACAATTTGCACATTTAGTGAATAATAACCTTTAAAATCATAAAAAATTAGTTTGGTTCATTTAGGTCGACCTTTTCTATTAAGATAATGTCCTGCCATTAATGGACCCACCACTTTGCAACTTTGGCTGGTCGTTTTATATATACGTGGGTGCAGTCAATAGCACCTATGACTTTAGGAAATCTTGCAATTCTATAAAATGTTTGCTTTACTGTGTTGTATTCTTCGGCTGTTGAAGGGAATTTAATGAAATGATGTAGTAAGGAAGCAATTTTTTTGGAAATATTTTGGATTATTTTTCCGACAGTTATTTGGGGCATTCCATGCATTCCTGAAAAACTAGAATTGTAAATATATATATTCCTTAAGATAAGCTTAATACTTCACCAACCCACATCAATCTGATGAGCATTTCTTCAAAAAAAATTAAGTGTAACAAGAACTTGTAAGGATGCAGGTATGGGAAGCCCACGATTTGTCAAAGGTTCATCGATATGAAGGTTCTCGATCAGAAACCTGACAGTAATCTTATCGAACCTATATCGAGCATAAAATTCGTCTTCGTCGAGGTCGTCAAAAGGGTTTGCCCGCTTTTCGAATAAGTTCATAATCATCAAAAATATTAAAATCTTCAAATAAACTTTCTGAAATCATTTTATAATTTTATGCTACACCACAGAACTTTGAAGTCGATATAAAAAGATAAAAGGTAATTTTAGCACGAGCTTTGTATGGACTAAAATAATTTTAAAGTCTACTTTATTTCACTATAAATTTGCGCCAAGTTCTTTAAGTACTTATTTCTCGTGCCCATAAAGTTTTTATTTCATCTTTCACGGGTATAGGTACTGCCTGTTGCGAAGAACTGACAATACTTTTAAGAGTATTATCTGTCATGAAAAAACTGCGTTCGGAATCGGCGTTAAATTGTAAGCCCCGTCAATTCTTCAGACGCACTCCAGAGAATAAACAGCTATGACTAAACTAAGGTATTCACAGTTCTATAAACAGACCAGCAATTTCAAACACATTCTTAAGCCATTTTTAGATTTTCTCATCAAAAGAAATAATTTCTCATTGAAACCATCCCTTCGCTCAATTGTTGAACATCATAAATCCATTATAACGAACACATCCAATAAACATTCAAAAGTCTAGACACATCTCTCCAGACTGCTAAATGTCATACCAGTGTCATTTGACGCCACAATTACAAGACAACTCAACCAAATCCACAAGTAATTTTCACTCAGCTGCACTTTTTGCTCCATAAAGTCAAAATCAACAACCAATTCCATCAGCAATTCGCAATCATGTATCATGCTCCCGAAGAAACTAGAAAAGATTTACCACCGATACAAAAAAGAAGATACCCAATGCCATTGGCCCATAAATAAAATACCAAACATTGACTATCAACAGTGCAATGTTAATTACCCAATTGTATTCCAATCAAAATGATAAAATGACATTAGAAGCGGCAATGACTTTGCCCGCAAATAAATTCCCCACACGGGAGTGTTTTTTTTTGCCTCTGATTTCTGTTGCCGATGACTGACTCGCTGACTTGGCGCGACTGCATTAAATGCTGGGTCCTAGTGCATCTCCGCTGGCTAATTAATCTACTCAAAGACAAGAGTGTTGGGCACACGAACTAGATGCTACATTCCAATTTGTATTCACTGGAAAGAGAAGGGCTAAGCGGTACAATGCTAGATGCAAATAAAAATAATAACAAACTTGTCGTTCCATTGAATAAGTTGCTTGAGCCCGTTGCTCGGCGCGCGTCAACAGTGCTCCGCTCCGCACCGCAGCGGGATCCCTTTTTTTATTCGCGTGTGTGACAGGCGAAATTAGTTCATAGTTGTTAATTAAATTTGAAAGGAGTCGTCGTTGTGTCGTCGTCGTCTCTTCGTCTTTGCTTTTTATAATGGACAAGCCCATGTTCGGCACGTATTCATCTTCGTCTAACTAAAACTAAGACTTTGAACTAAAAATATCACTTGTCTTACTACGGGACACATACTTGTTGCAATCGTCATCAAATGGCAAGGAAGATAGAATTGCTAGATGGATGCATCAGATACAGATGGTGAGTGCACAGGTCTGGCTACCAAATTAAACGTGTATGGGATGAGCTATAAGGCCCACAATGTAGGTTTTGTCAGAGAAAATCCTAGTCGCCAATTCAACGAACCCAAAAAAGAGTATTCTCTTAATCAACTACATACTAAGTAAGCTTCTCTTTTGGACTTTAAAATAACGGTCTATATACCTACTACATTTAAAAAGAAAAGGCCTTCGAGATGTCTATTCCATCCATGTGGAAATTGTTTTCTCTATCTCTTTTTTCTATAGCCTCTAAGGCAAGGTATCAAAGACATTGTTTAAGTGCACTGTGAAATATTTGTGGTTTTTGTAGACATTTTGTTGTATGTTCTCAATTGTGCAACAAATTAAAATTGGACTATTTTATGTAAGCTTGCAAAAAGACGTTAAAGGATGTTGCTTTGTGATTTGAGCAATTTGCTTTTGTGAGTTGATGATACTTAAGTTGTTTATGGAAAATGGTTGCTCCGTCCGAATGCTCCCAGAGAATGTTGTCGGAAGAAGAAGTAGTGCGATCCTAATAATTATCATCGGTTAATAGAAGTAGCCGATAGCTAGTGATGGGCGAATTCAAACGATTTAATCGACTATAATCGATTCAGGCAACTGTTCGAGATCACTCGATTGGGCACTGTGAAATCCATTCGAATCATTTCTCAAACCTACTACTACACAGTGCATTCAAGAGGATACAAGCTTCTACAGCAACCTCTGTCTATCAACTCCTCCCCAATAGATACCTCAACCGAAGATGTGGTTCCAACAACAGTGGGATATTTTGCCGGCAGCAAAGAGATAGAGAGAGGGGGAGGAAGTATGCGTTCACTAAGGCATGGCTCCTTCTCAACAGGCGGCAGCGGAAGAACCGCAAATACGGAATCAACAGTGGTGTCTATAGTTCCAGTCAGGATGAACTACTTAGTGAACGCCTTATAGAGCCCAGGCCTATAACTACTATAAGGCACATAATAACCGTCATCCAAGAAAAGCGGGCCTTCGTCTTGAGTTTCGACTCAGTGAATTAGCGAATCACGACAATCCACATCAATGATAAGTTTTCATCAACATAAGCCTCATCTGCACAATCGACGCGCGGCACTTCTCTAGCATGCAAGATGTACCAATGCGGATATCCCGATCAAGGCCCACACCTGAAAATGAATAGAAGAAAATTCGATGTTAAATGGCTATAATTGCAAGATCGTGTCTCCGAAAATCTCCTAAGAAGTCCTTTGCTGCCAGCAGAAAATGTAGAGAACCAGTGGCAACACTGTCAAGCAGCCATCAGAGATGCCGCGTCTGGTTAGGTGTGGTTACAAGCATGCACCATCTTATCTGCAAAATTTGGTCGGTGGAAAGCATGCCCGACGAATGGAACTTCAGCATCGTATGTCCGATCCTCAAAAAAGAAAATTTGAAGCCCTTCGTCAGCAACCTGATAGGGCCTTATCAGTGTGGCTTCAGACGTGGAGAGTCCAGCATGGATCAAATATTCACCCTACGGCAGATCTTGGAGAAAACCCATCATCATTCTTGAAAAGAATGAAAACTCCAACGTCAACACTAAAGGCACTATCTTTCAGAATTCCGTCAAGCATTGGAAAACAGCTCGACGTCGGTGGAGCTGGAGCGTTCGTGTGCCAGCGCTGAAATAAAACGAAGAAGCACTATTGCCAATCACTGAAATTGATCATACCGGTCCAAATGTATGGTGCACAGACATGGACCATGACAATATCCGATGCAAACGTTTTGCGCTGCTTTGAGAGAAAAATTCCTCGAGTGATTTTTGGTCCAGTCTGCATAAATGGAGAATGGAGACGAAGATGTTCTGACCTAGCCAGAAAAGTGAAGGTCCATGTCATGTAGAGCGAATGGAAAATAATGCTCTGGCTCTTAGAGTCTTCGAATCCAACCCGGCAGCAGAAGAGGAACACCGCGACTCAGGTGGAGCACATAGGTGGCAGGACCTGAACCAGCTTGGCGTGGAGACGTTTGTTGGATATGGCTCCGGTCCGACCTGGACTTTATTGCCACCATAAGTAAGTTAGTAAGTAAGTACTAGGTGCTAGGAGCACACAGGTGGAAATACCTGAACCAACTGGGCGTGAGAAACTAGAGTGGGACTAGGTACTAATAAAAGGTGATTTTTTAAGAGGTTTAGAACTTTTTTTTTTTAAACACAAAAAATTCGAAAAAATGAATGAAATATTTATTTGAATCGATAGTTTGAACCATTGCAATTTAATGTTTAAAGATAATTTCATGCAAATGTTGACAGCGGCTGCGTCTCAGGTAGCCCATCCGCTTAGTCCAATTTTGGCCGGTATCTCACGAATGAATGCATGGATGTTGGCTTCCAGTGCGTCAATCGAAGCGGGCTTGTCCCTATAGACATTAGCCGTGACATACCCCCACAAAAAATAGTCTAATCGTGTCAAATCGCACGATCTAGGCGGCCAATTGACCGGCCCGAAACGTGAAATTAACTGTTCACCAAACTCGCCTCGCAATTGCGCCATTGTTTCGCGGGCTGTGTGGCATGTTGCACCGTCTTGTTGAAACCACATATCATGCAAGTCAAGAACTTCCATTTCGGGCAAAAAAAAGTTTGTTATCATCGCTCGGTAGCGTTCACCATTGACAGTAACGCTGCGATTCGCATCATCTTTGAAGAAATATGGCCCAATAATGCCGCCGGCCCATAAACCGCACCAAACCACGTAGTGCTGTAACAAAGGCCTAACTGCTGGGAACGGCGCCGAATCGACATTTCGCGGTCTTCTGTCACACTAGCTGATACGGCCGCAATATTTTCCTCACTACGCACAGTACGTAAACGTGTTGGTGGTTTAATGTCCAAAAAAGTAAATTTGGTGGGAAATTTGGTCACAATCTTCCGAATAGACTGCTCAGAAGGTCGAGAATGCCGACCATAAAAGGGAAGCAGCGCGCGATGAACATTTCGAACCGAGCACGAATTTTGATAGTAAAATTCAATAATTTGCAAGCGTTGTTCATTTGTAAGACGATCCATGGTTAAATTGCAAACCAAACTGAAGCTGTTTGACAGTGACACAAGGTACTTATCACACGTCAGCTGTCAAAAACAGTGTTGCCAAAACCAAACCAGCTAAAAAATCACCCGTTACTACTACTGACGAAAAATCGAGTCACGGTAAGAAGAACTCGAATGAAAAGAACTCGAATTACGATTTATAGTTATTTCTCCCATAGCGAACTCTTTTAATGTTTAATGTAATTTATTTTTAGGGTTTTTTGCGCACTTCAAATTAATTTTCTTTGTTTAAAAAGTAAAAATTACCCCAAAAACTAACATCATAACCAGAGATCAAAATTTCTTCAAAGAGCAACAGTTTTGAGTGAGCAAATATGATAAATTTAAATTATTTTTTTCTTATTAAAGATTCTTCATTCCTCAAGCAATTTTTTGTGTGGATTTAAGTCGACCTTGACCTAATTTCTTACATAACTTTTGTTCGAATGAACAAATTTTCTTTTTCTTTAAAGAATTAATTTAAGAAATTGACAATTGAATTTATGTCATTCATTTCAACATTCTAATCTTCCCGCACAATTGTTTTGTCAATTAATGTCCGACTATTTTTGTGATTGAGGAATTAGGAACAAGAAAAAAAAAACAATTGTACGGCCCTCTTGACTTCCGGCGATGCAATGTTATTCAGGGCAAATAATTTGGCAACATTTAAAAAGTTAAGTTTAGAATTTTTGTTTAGTGCGTGTTTTTTGTTCCATGACTCAAAATAGAATCTTCTTTATTTGTAGGAAGAATTTTTTACAAACTTTTTTTATACCAACTTAAAAAATAAATATTTTTGTAAAAAGCAAAAAAACTGAATCCATAAAAAATGTATCATTTCTAAATCAAGAATATAGCCATTCAAAACAAATCTGTTTCTGCATCACATGTCAACTTCAGCCCAATTTCCTACACTGTGGACTACAATGAAAACAAGAGCTGAACAGAGTGAAAGAAAAACAGTATTGTCAATTAAATTTTCGTACGAAATTCATTGACATCCTTTGATAACGTTAACAGACGTCGTCGTCGTCTCGTTCGAAAATTCCTCTGTGAAATGTTTTCTAATTTTTTGTCTGAATTAGTCTACACGTTTTTTTCGATGTTGCCGTCCTCATTGTCTTAGACAAGTTTTCGCGTTTAAATTTTTCTATTACGTTTTTTTTTTTTTTTTCATTCTGAAATAGAGACAAACAGACTGTTGCATTTAAAACCTCAAGGTGTAATGTAAGTACAACAAAATCCAAGTATTAAAGGCGGAAGAGGACTCATCCACAACTGGCCTACGAACGATAATAGAATTTTGCACATTTTAAAATTGCTCACTAATCCTCATTCAGGTGACAGTACAATTGACTTCGCTTAAAAGCAAACAAGAGTGTTAATTAGTTTTCATCGTTTACAGTGCTGCCAACATGTTTAACATTGAAAATTTATGATATTTTTTTATATTCGTCGTTTTCAAATCTTCAGCGAAAAAATAACTCTTATTCCGTGGAATATGTAGTTGGAAAATGCCATTAATAAAATAAAATTTCCCTCAACAGTCGTTTATTAACCTGTGGAATAGGTGTAAGGTGGTTTATCAAAGGAATAACAAAAATTGCTTCAGTTCGTTAGCTCGTGCCACTGTCGATTGCCATATAGTATATAGAAAAGACAAACAAAATCTGTTGTCAAGTAGTATCAACAACAAAATTCGCAAGGGGAATTTTTGAAACGTCACTCACCTTACTATTCCAGGAACAAATTATTTTGTTAATGAGAAAAAACCCATGGATTAACTTTTATTCTACACGTTGGTTTACATTTGGTGGTTGTGTGTTGTAGGATCTGGCGAAGTATGCTGTAAGTTTTCCTGCACATCCAGGGTTTATTTAACATCCAAGTGGTAACCATTGGGTACTGGTTATCTCACAACATATAACTTGCGAAACTTGTGAGCGCGAGAGCAAAACGGAGAAACAGAAGCACTTAAACAACGGCCCTACAAATTTGAAGGTTAGTGCGAGGGGCTAACAACCCGTCCACAGTGAAAACCTTGACGTTATGAGAGAGATAGTAGCCTCGGAAAATGACCCCCCTTTTATGGTAACCAGACCCGGAACGACCACGGACTATACATTGAGAGTTTCTACTTGGGATGTAAAAACATTCTACATTCCAGGTGCAACTCAAAAACTTGATTCTGTCATCATGCAGAATAAGGCAGACAGAACTGCGATCCAGAAAATAAGATGGATATGATCAGTGACAATGATAAAGAAAACTAGTGACATTTATTACAGCTGTCATCATAGAATGCACATATTTGGAAGCAGATTCGTCGTGGGACATCGTTTTAGATCAAAAGTCATGGATTTCAAGCCAATTAGTAATCGCCCGGCTGTAATCCGCATCAATAATATAATATTGTGCAGACGCCCCTACCGATGATGCTGAGGAGTCTAGCAAGGATTATTTTTACGACCTTCTGGATAGAGAATACGATGTCAGAATCATACTCGGAGATTTCAATGAGAAAATCGGGAAGGAAGACATCTTTGGTGGATTAGTTGGAAAGCACAGCCTCCACGAAGTTACAACAGATAACGGCTTCCGACTATTCGACTTTGCTGCAGCTCGTAAAAAGGTCTGCATAGCAACTTAGTGATCTCCGAATTGTCGAACCAGCAACCAAATAGGCCATGTGCGAATCGGCGCAAGGAACGCATCCAACATCTTCAACGTGCGCACTTTACTAGGAGCAAATGTCGACTCTGACAACTTTCTGGTAGTGGCTAAGTTTATAGCTCGACTATCAAATGACAAAAAAACACGTGTAGTCCAAAGAAAGAAGTCCAACATCGTTTGCCTTAGTACTCCGGATAATGCCAGAGAATACAGTGAGCACCTGGGTGAGCGACTCTCCGCTGTCCTCCCAAATACCACAGATGTCAACAGCTTGTCGAACCAATATCGCGAAATAATAAAAAATGTAGCCGAGACCATCATAAGTTACCAAAATACCAACCACCCCTGAAAAACAACCCGTGGTATATTGATGAACGCGCGTTCTTGAAAAGAGAGATGGAAAATGCACGTTTGCAGATGCTGCAACCAGTGTTGCCGAAAGTACTCCCTTCGGAGTATTGTGCTCCTTTTAGCACTACCGTACTCCCGTACTCCTCCTTTCACATTCGTACTCCTATTTTTTAAAAGCCCTAAAATATCTTCCACTTCTAGTAAAAGTTAAATGTCAACCTGAATAAATTC
>CAKKXW010000005.1:32610642-32626606 GCA_920937365.1 Sphaerophoria rueppellii | reverse complement strand
GTTTAGTACAAGGAAAGTGAATATATTCATGCGGGCGGTTGCTTCGGTTTATTTTAAGAAAATCTAAAAGAATTTTATTTGGCTTCGTTGGCGGGCGTACTTATATAAGTGAAAGGAACATGATTTGGGCGGACATGATTTTCATTCTAATTAATTGTTATCTTATTTATGCGAAATTAAAAAAAAAAGCATTTAGCAAGGAGGGAAGCAAGGAATGAAAAAAGAAATGAAATTGAGTGGAAAATCACACTGGCGAACAGCGGAAGTTTGCGTCTTTGTATCTTACTTGTTCAAAAATTCACTGCCACTATCAAAAGTCACAAGGGAAGAAAGACCGCATGAAACACAATGTTCTTCAATCTTCTTAAAATTATTCAGAAAAATATAATTTTTAAAATTTATTGTTTAAAACTTTTTCCAAAAAATAACCAAAATAACTTATTATAGTTCTTTTGTTGCAGAAAGAATTCACCGACGACTGCGTCTTCAACGAATCCATGGAACAGCACAACTACAACACATACTCATCCACATATAATTCCAATTCACGTCGCATCTATTATTTGGCACTAAATCGACACGGTGAACCGCGAAAGCTACAAATTCCACCCAGCCGTTCGTTAGGCAAATTGGCAACATATACAAAAGCCATAACCGAAACCGTGCCACAAGATCGTGTTGAAACGCTTATTGCGAAAATATTTGGAGCCAATCGTGTTAAGCACGGCATCCGTCAACTCTGTGATACTGGCAAACCGCTCGTCGAATTAACCGACAAAATATTAAAAGCACGCCCCCAATGCACTGCAACTAGTAGCAATAGTAATAGCAATAGTAATAATAATAGCAATAGCAATAGTAATAAGAATGGCCAATTGAACGTTCCTGCTGCCAATGATAAATCTAGCAATAGTAGCCTAACAAATAGTAGTAATAGTAATAGTAGTAGTAGTGGCCATACTAGCGGTAATAGCAACAATAATCATGTAATCAAAAAGAAGAAGAAAAAACGGCGATGTCGGCCGAATGAAAACGAAGACGAGCACAATTGCCAGCGTGGCGGTGGAGGCGGTGGTGGTGGCGGCGGAGGTAGCGGGCCACAGGCAATGAAAAAACGCCCAAATCACAACAACAACAAAATGGCTAAGTGCAAAGAAACAGCAGTCGATGCGGCAGCCGCCTTAGAGTGTGCCAATCAAAAACGACCGAAGAAGGGAGGCGGGAAAAAGCAACAAAACGGTGGCGGTCCGAAGCACAAGCAAAATGGCGGCCAGGGCCCTCAAGGTCGTCGTGGTGGCAAGAAACTCAATCAAAATGGACGGCAACAGCAAGGAGGTAGCAATAGTAATAAGAAAAATAACAGTAAGCAGCCAAAAAACGGCTCGGGTGGAGGCGAACGAACCGCAACAACAACAATACATCCCATAACAAACAACAAAATGTCGCGAACACCAAGATCGCGACCCCTACAACAATCAACCTTGAAAACCACAACATCAACAACTACAACAACAACAACAACAACAACAACCACACCAGCAACAACACTAGCAACATTACTGCAAGTTGCCAACACTCAGCAACAAAGTCTTGTCAGTAGTAATCAAGTGAAAAGTGAATTTGCAACAAATCAAACATCTTCGTCAAGTGAAACACTAGATGGAGACACTTCCGATGCGGAGGACAACACATCAGTCGAGGATGAAACTGGCACCGGTGAAGCCGACGAGGATGAAGTGCCCGCAGAAGACATCGATACCAGCAGCCATTTACCATTAATTGCTGAAAATACCCAGCTAGTTGGTGGTGGCGCCGATGATTTCCTATACGACGATGACCTTGATTTGTGAGTCTTTCCCTAAATTCAAGTTCTTTCTTTTTTTGGAAAAATTTGTATCAGACATTTTAATTTTGGTTAACTTATATTTTTCTTTTGTTGTGTATGGATATAATTTATTAAATTTTTTTTTTGTATAACTTGTTTGTGCATTTTCGTTCGGTTGTTTGTATAAAATGTTATTCTTTTAGGACAGTTGAAACAAAAATTAAAAGAAAAATTCAAAAATAAAATAACAATAAAAGCATTTAAATATTTGAAAAAATAAAAAAAAACATAAAAACATACAATTCACCAATCTAACAAATATCGACTGCATTACATAAGTACTAAACAAAATTCAACCGACACATCAAATCAAATATTTATCAATTCGAATTTTACGATTTTTCCCTTATTTCACTGACGGTCATTTACAATCTCGTGCAATTACTCGAGATTTTCAGTTTTTTCAAGACGTGGTTAGTTCATTTCTGTATAAATAATCTCTCGTTCGTCTCCACTTTAATTTACTCTTTTTTCTTAATTTTCTTAACTTAAAAAAAAAAATTAAATGTTATCTCATCAGTTTTACTTTAAATTTTAAGTAACAAAAAACACATCATACTCACTCACTCACACTCACAATACACAAGAAGCACTTACACATTAGTCGCATTTTCCCATTTTACACGTTTTTTTAGTATTAAACAAAAAAAATACTCATATTTATATGTACTTTCCAAAAAAAAAAAAAAATGCAAAAAAAAAAATTACCTGACATGAATTTAAGGATCCCAAATCGAATCCATATACAGAGTTGCTTTGAAACCCCACAAGTTCACTTTATTAACTTTAACCTAAGCCTATTCAACAAGTACTTAACATTTTAGACCAACTTCAGTATCATGTGCCAATCAAAGTACTAAACATTTGAATACTTAAGATCCTTGAGTACTTACTTGTCGATCTACGTTTTCAAGTACATGATTTTTATACTTCTTAGTTGTTGGTAGTAATTGAAAGGACTTAATAAATAATACCTTAGTGGTAAGGTGCGTTGGCTGCTAAGAAGAACATCGTGGGTTCGAGTCCTACTCGTGCCCATAGTTTTTATTTCATCTTTCCTCTTGCGAAGAACTGACAAAACTTCCAAGAGTATCATATGTCATAAAAAAGTGCTTCTCAACTTTGTCGTTCAGAATCGGCGTTAAATTGTAGGTCCCCTCAATTCTTCACACGCACCTAGAGAATTGTTGATGAGATTAAGCCACTTAGTCATTGGCTCTTCAAGAGCTGTCGCGCCACTCTATTAATCAAAGCACTATTCAAGTACTTGAAAGTAGTTGCACCTCAGTACAATAGTACTGATGCTTAGAAACATGCAAAGATAAGTATTTTGCAAGTACATACTTATTTGGCAATTTGTTCAGTTGTCCTTAAGTCATTTAAAGTATTTGATTAATACTTTTAAGATCATTTGAAATACCTTAGAGTTTTGTTAAGTACTTAAACCTTTTTTCAAGTACATACTTTCAAGTACGTATACTGGTACTGATGCGGAAACGCGAGCACATAATCAGCATTTAAAGTACAAGGTAAATGCCCTAAGATGTGCGTCAAGTACTCAAACGAAATTGATTAAGAACTTGAAAGTACTGGTCAAATACTTGAAGTATTTATAAAAATAATTTTAAGCATCTTTTTTGCTTTAAAACTTCATAGAATGAAGTAGGATTGATTAAAAAAAAATTTTAAAAAAATTGCAAAACCCATAAGTATCTATTTAATTTTGCTAATTTTAAGGTCAAACTATCAGACAAGAACACAAGTATAAAGACTCGAAACTTGGAAAAAAAACTTGTAAGTTGTAAAAATCGAAATCTTTGTTCTTAAGATTTTCTTCGGACTCGCGAACAACCATCTGTAACTCTGTATTTGAAGGAAAATTCACTTTCACTCACATCAAATATTTAAATTATTATTGTCACTGAAAACACACTTCCGCAGATAAAATATGATAAAAAGAATGCAGCTACATAAGATCATAATGATTAAACGATATTGTCAATGCAAGCTATTTAAACACTACGTACACATATCACATGTAACTTAAATCAAGCCTACATCAAAATATATATAAACCACACACATTATGATTGACACATAATTACAAAAAAAAAAAAAAAACAAGAAAAAAACTGAATGTAACAACGAAACCATCAAATTCAATTGTGTATAATTTCCTTAATTTTAATTTAAAATGTTTTATTATTGTAAATATTTATGAGTAACATTTAAGAAACCTCGCTGCCTCTCAGTAAATATTAAAAATAAACAAAACTATATAAACATGAGAAAAACTTAATTAAAAAAAAATATCATTAAAATAAATATTTATATCAATAACAAACAAAAAAATTAGATAATTGATTTGTATAGAGATTAGAAATACGTTTTTTAGGTATTTTTTTTTTTTTTTTTTTAATAAAATAGAAGAAAACGAAATGTATACAAACGCTCATCCGCTTGACTATTGAATCCACTCACCATTCTATTACGAGTTTATATAAAGTTGAATGCTTTATCATATATATTTGTTATGTAAAAATGAAAAAAAGAAAAATCATCAAAATAGTCATTATTAGAGTATTTATGTTTATCCTTGAAAAAAAAAATAAAATGACAAAAAAAAACAAAAACAATTATAATAAAATAACAGAAACGAAAACTAACAGTATGATACCAGATAAGTTAATAAATTAATAATAAAAAAAGAAACAACAATAAACTGAGAAAACTTTCTTTAATTTAAATTTATCTAAGCTTTTGTTCTCTGTACACAACAAATCTTTTGTTTACAATTTTTGGTTTGGTTGGAGGATACTTTAAGGAGTAACAGAATCTTAACAGCATGATGATGGAGATAATGGAAGAAGATATTACCTAACACGTATTCTTTGTCTCTAGTGAAATGCAATATATTTCATACATAAAGAGATCCACCCTTCCAGAATCGTAACGATGGAAATGATTTTGCTTCGACTCATGTCTTTAAATAAAAAAAACCCACACTATATAGTGAAGTTAAATGCATTGCTAACATACAGCAGAATTCTGATGAATTCAAACATCTATTTATTTGAACAAAAAAAAATATTATTTTGTAAAATAATTGCCTTAAAAATATTTTTAAGTTAAAACCTTGCATGAGAATTATTTTTAACGCATGACTATTCTTTTGTTTATTCTTTTTTTTTCAGTGCATGATTTTTTCAGTAGATTTGATCAAACGACATTACTTTTATAAGATGTTAATAAATAAATAAATTTGGCTGAATTTAAATAAGTATAACAAATCAAAATTTAATTTCAAAAAAAAAAAAAAAACAAAAAAAACAAATTGAGTAAAAGTAATCCCAAATTGATCAACATAATTTCCCTCTGAATTTTTTCTTTCTTTTTAGCATACACATTGGTCTCTGGAAGATATTTCTTCTCATTTGGATATCAAAATGGTTCCTCTGATTTGAATTAGTGTTCCAAAAATATTTCTCTTTTTCTAAGAAGTCGATTCAAATTCTGGTTGTGAGAAAATATGAAATTGGAGAATCAGATAAACCTACATAAAAGCTACTCTAAAATGGTACCTTTCAAATTTAACCAAAACACACACCTACACCTTCTTTAATTAAGATCGCTACAAACAATTAAAAATCTACACCTATACACAACACACACTGCTTTCAAATTGCTTTGTATACAAATTTTATTTATATTAAATTAAGAAATTAAAAAAAAAAATGTTTTAATAAAAATATATTCATCAAAAAAGCAATTAATTGTCATTAATTCCCTCATAATTATGTTTTACTTTAGTGCATGTTAAGTCTATCAATACATCCTACCACTCTAGCTCATACTTCAAAATTATAATAATTGTCTATATTAGTATTTAATTTATTTCTAGTTAGGAATATTTAATTTTCACTTTAATTTAACTTAAATAAAAAAAATGTAAAGACTGAAATTTTGCCTACTTTTCATTAATTTCAAAAATTATCCTCGCTCTAAAACGAAAATATTTATGCTTACCTAAGAACTCCTCTTAAACTTTCAAACCTTATCCTAAGAAAAGAAACTTAGGTACTAAAAAAAATTTGAGGAAAAATGATTCTACATCATGCTGTTAGAAGATTTACAAATTATAAAACAAAGTTAGTGGGAAGGCGTTTTTTGAGACTGATTTGCAGATGATTTAGAGAGACTTTCCGTTTTACCACGTAAGTATAATTGAACAGCAGACATTTTAACTAGGAACTAAAGGTAAGAAAAATAAAAAATATGAGTGCGACCCATGGTGTCCACACGACTACCTTCCCAGAGTAGAAAAATACGTAAGAACATTAGTTGTTTTGCAAAATATTCAGTCGATGCATCCCGTTGTAGTTGTACACGCACGTTGGTTCAAAGTCAAATTCCATAAAACTGATGATTTTATGAAAAACATTAAGTTAATTGAATAACAGTGGTGTCATCTGCCAAAAGTTGACCTTTGACCTTACCATTTCGTAGACGCGTTAACAAATGTTTTGCAAAGTAAAATGCAGCATATTATTGCTCCTGAATATTGTAGTTTTCTATTATTGAAGCAATTTTTCTAATCATCCGAAAATTAATATTTATACGGCAAAGCAGCATTTGGTGGGTCAGCTAGTAATCAAATATAGTATACGATACTCCTGAATATTGTTGTTTTTTCCACTAACTATAAGATTTTTTCCATTATTGTTGAAATTATTGCAGAAATTATCATAATTTTCATTAAATTAGGGTTGCCTTAGATTTTTGATTGACATTAAAAAACCGCTAAGCCGATTTCGCTCGAAACCTAATCAGCTTTTAACAACACAATACCACGTCGAATGAAACCAATTTTATGACAATACGATGAGATAATTGAGCTGAAAAAACGTAATGCACGTCCGCACATACGCACATACGCACATACGAACACATATACACAAACACATACATCATGATAAAAACGCTTGATTCGGATTCTAGTGACCTCGAAACATGGAGATATGCAAAAATTGGAGATTCACAAAATCGGACCCATTACAATCACTTCCTCTGGGAAGTTAAAAAGCACATGATTCACAAAAATCTCTTTGGATGAAAAATAACTTATGTTCATACAAAAGTCAGGTGATTGATCGTATGTATACGAGAAAATTTTATTTGCTCCTTTTTTGAATAGGGTATTGTTCACAGTGCAGGAAAAGTGGTCCCGAAGTCAGAAGTACCGAATATGGTCTTCGGGTCCCAAACTTGAAAATTAGAGGTCTGAGCGAATTCACGTGGGTTGTTGCTCCAAAACGGTACCTTTCATATAATCGGTTTTTCGTTATCAGATTTTCTCGAAAAAAAAGTCCGATCGGCGTACTTGTTTTTGAAAGTACATACATATACTTACTTAAGGTGGCACTACAGTCCGTTGTGGGCTTCGGCCTCAATCAACAGTCTCCGCAAGCCAGCTCGGTCCTTAGCTAGCTGTCTCCAGTTTTGCACTCTAAATTGATTGAGGTCATCTTCCACTTGAGTGCACCACCTGAGTCGCGGTCTTCCTCTCCTCCTACGTCCCTCGGGAATAGTGTCGAAGGCCTTCCGTATCTTTTTCGCCATCCCCTTTCAATGCACACGGGGACAAAGATGACCCGAAGAACTTTCCTCTCGAAACAGTCTAAGGCACTCTCATCCGATTTTGTCAAGGTCCATGCTTCTGCACCATACAGCAAGACTGGGATGATGAGTGTTTTGTACAATGTTACCTTAGTTCCTCGAGAGAGGGCTTTTCCACTCAATTGCTTTCTTAGCCCAAAGAAACTGCGGTTAGCAAGAGTTATTCTTCGTCTGATCTCGGCGCTGGTGTTATTGCCCGATTTTATAGCGGAGCCTAGGTAGACAAACTCCTCTACTATCTCGAAGTTGTATGCGTCTATTGTGGTGTCCTTCCTCGAAGACAGCATATACGTCGTTTTTCCCTCATTTACCGGTAAACCCATTTTTGCCGCTTCTGTATCAATTTTCACAAAGGCGCCATTGACATCGCGCTGTGTTCTTCCCATTATATCAATATCATAGGCGTACGCGAGAAGTTGAACAGATTTTTGGAAGATAGTGCCTCTGGTGTTGACGGTAGAGTACTGCACTATCATTTCAAGAACGATGTTAAAGAAATCGCACGACAGTGCATCTCCATGTCTGAATCCTTTTTTGACATCGAAAGATTCCGTAACCTCGTTGCCAACCTTGATGGAGCAGCGTGAGTTCTCCATCGTCATTTTGCACAAGCGAACCAGCTTGGTAAGGAGGCCAAAACTAGACATAACTTAATACAGTTCGCCTTTGTAGATGCTGTCATACGCGGCATGAAAAGGTGGTGGGTTCTGATTTGGAGTTCAGAGGTCTTTTTCAGCATCTGCTGCAACGTGAAAATTTGGTCGATGGTTTTCCTGGCCTGAAGCCACAGTGATAAGGACCAATCAGATTGTTGACGAAAGGTTCAGACGTTCACATATTACGGTAGAGAGGATCTTGTAGGCGATGTTAAGTAGACTTATTCCTCTGTAGGTTGCGCAGTTTAGAGGAGCTCCATTTTTCAGGATCGGGCAAACAATGCTGAGGTTCCATTTTGGGCATGCCTTCCTCTGACCATATCTTACACATGATTTGGTGCATGCTTACGGTGACCATATTTTCCGAGACCCAAAAATGAACTAACTAACTTATTTACAACAAAAAAAAGTTGTAAGTGTCAGCTCCGACGCGTGACTGGAGTTCACTCAATATTATTTTAGAGTATTTATAATACGCAAAGGATTGAATGCATATATTCATATATCTTTTCCTAATAATTTGATAAAATATATTCCTTAAATTCTTATGGTAATCAATATGAATGTCAACAACTTTGTTTAAAATGTTCTTCCGTATTTTTGAATGAATCAATGTAGTTACTTCTACAAAATTTTTTGTAAAGAATGAAAAAATCTACCAAACTGCATCATAACATTTTCTTAACAGTGACATTGTTTATCAATTTTTCATTAATTTATGATGAAAATAGAATTGGTCCAACATTAATCATGCATTATTGCATAAACTTAATTATGTGTTAATAAATTTTATATCGAATTAAAACCTGATGCCTTGTGCTTGTTAAGAGACTTAAATGGAATAGCACTGATCGAATTTTGGCCATAGCGTGATTCTCTCACAGGTGATGCGTCATTTCGAATGCACTAAGCAGGTCGTTTATGTGCAATTATATTTATTGTAAAATTAAGATTGTGATTTTATCAAAATCACCGTTAATTCACGTAGATTACACATATGGAATTTTTAGCAACTTGTACTTGTAAATTTATGTGAAAATGTCTACATTGACCAAATTGTATGAGTAACCGTTATAATAAAAGTAGTATAAATGAAGAGCATGAAATTCGGTATCATGTGTTTTACGTTGAAATATCTGTTCAATAAAATAGGTTCGACATGTCTGTAACACTTTCGCCCCTTATTTTTACCCCCCTCCCCACAATTAATTTTTTTTTAACTTTGAATGTCGTACTTAGTCAAAGGCCATAAACATAAGTCTTAAACTTTTCACCTTATCGACCTCCATACACACTTTGACATAATATTTCAACCCCTTGTGACCCTTTCAACCCCTTCTATTGCGTTAAAATATCCGTATGCCCTTTCTCAGGTTCTAGTCTATCTTTGTACCAAATTTCATCTAAATCGATCCAGTAGATTAGACGTTAAAGGTATGTTCAGTGACACTGCTCTGCACACTTTGGAACAGTTTGGAACAGAAAAGTACAGCATTTTAGTGTTCATTGACACATTTACTGTTCTAAACTGTTCTGATTTGGTGTTCATTGAGTCTATTTAGAACAGTTTGGAACAGTTTAGGACAGGATTTTCTGTTCCATCTTTTAAGGTAGAACATATTTTGTGTTCTAAACTGTTCCAAACTGTTCTGTCATTTCTCATGAAGCTGTGCTGTCTTTTTTCTCGCTGAACAAAGCTTATTAAGAGTTAAAAAAAGGCGTTAGTAACGCTTTTTTCAATGTTTCATTTTCCTATCCATATTTTTTTCATACCGGGGTCTATAATATGAATCGATTCTAAAGGAGTAAACTCCAAAAAATGAACAAATAATGAGCAATTTCTAAAGTAATGAACATTCTTATGTTTTCCGACACACAATAATTCATAATGAACATTTTCTTCAAATAATGAACTGTTCATTGTAATAATGAACGGATGGTCACCGTATGCATGCTCCTATCTTGCTCGTCGCCTGCTGCTTTGAACAACTCAGAAGCTAGTCCATCTGCTCCGGCGGCTTTGTTGGATTTTAGCCGTGATATTGCGGTTTTCACTTCTTCTAGGTCAGGTTCACGGAATTGTTGGCTATCATCCTTTTCGATGGAAGACTCCTGTCTGAATGCGGTTTTTTGTTCGTCGTCGCCGCCGTTACACTGTTTACAGAGGTGGTCTTTCCACATCCCCAGCATTGACTGCGATTCTATTATGATGTTCCCTTGTTTATCTCTGCAGGCATCGATTCTTGCCCGATGGCCTTGAGCCAACTGTTTAACCTTTCGATTAAACCTCCGAACTTCATTCCTGCCGTTGGCTGTCAACATCCTTCTATGCAACGCCGCTTTGTATGCCTCCTGCTTGGCTGCATGGGCCTGCCTGTATTATTTGTCAAACCAGGGGTTTTGATTTGGTGCCTGTGTGAAACCCAGCACATTAGAGGCGGCATCTCTAACTGCTTTCTGGCAATGTTGCCACTGGTCTTCGATACTTGATGTTGGCGGCATAGGACTCCTTAAGAGGTTACTTGACACTTGATCAGAGAAGAATCTGGTGACCTCTTCCGATTGTAGCCATCCAATGTCGAATTTGCTTGCAGAATTTCCTTATTTTGGTCGTTGTCGGGATATTCGTAGCTCTACCTTGGCTACGACGAGGTAGTGGTCCGAGTCGATGTTAGCTCCTTGGAAAGTTCGAACATCTTAAATGCTGGACAAGTGCCTTCCGTCGATCGCAATGTGATCAATCTGGTTGACGGTTGATTGATTAGGAGATCTCCATGTACCTTTATGGATGTTGAGACGAGGGAACCAGGTGCTTGCTACCACCAAATTTCGCCCCGCAGCCTGAATCCGTTATCGGAAGTGGTGTCGTGCAGGCAGTGCTTTCCGACTGTTCGACCAAAAATGTCCCCTTTTCCCAGCTTTGCGTTGAAATTGCCTAGGATAATATTAATGTCATAGCTAGGACACTGCTTATACGTTTTGTCAAGGAGCTCATAGAACTCGTCTTTGGTGTCGTCCTTTTTCTCTTCTGTGGGGGCATGCGCTCATATTAGACTAATGTTGCTAAATTTAGCCTTGATTCGGATTGTCGTGATGCATTCGCTTACACATTTGAAGCTCAAGACTTTTAGCCTGAGTCTGCTTCACACGACGAATCCGTATCCAAAGAGTCGCTGTTGTTGCTCTCGGTAAGAATCACCATAGTAAATTTCGCAGTTTCTCATCCTGAATAGCGGTTATGTCTGCTTTCTAGCAGTAGAGGGTCTCCGCTAACTGTTCGGTAGCACGCGGTCTATTAAGGGACCTAACATTCCACGTGCATATCCGAAATTCGTTGTTCTTTATACATTTGCTTGGGTTATCATCAGTGTATCCGTCCGTTTCCGAGGCCTGTTGTGGCTTCGCAACTAAATTCTTTTCTTCGTAGTCGGGAAGTCACCCCGACGTACAACCCCCAACCTGGGGCCGAGTCGTTTAAGGTGATATGTGAATATCACATTTGAAACTATCAAAAGTGATAGTTCTATTTTTTTCGTCTGTGTAATGTGATAATACTAGTATCACATTTTATTTTTATTCATTTGCCATTACTTGTAAGAAATTGCTTACAAAATTTCAAAATTTATGTATATTGACAAATTTTTGACACTAAGTTATTTTTATTTGAACTTCTCAGTTTGGTTTTGTTTGTCAAAGTGAAATTAAATCTAGCATTAAATATGTATTACGTTATGGAACGAAAGCAGATGAGGACATTTGTAATGACTTTGGCGCAGAAGACTTATTATTGTCCTTTACCAATAAAATAAGAGGGAAGAAGAAATTATTTGGTAGAACTACTTCAAGACGCGCGCCTTGCTGGTCGAACAAGACAACTTCAATTCAAATTAAAATAAATCATAAGACCCAACTGAAAGAAAAATATCGTTCTCCAAAGAAAACCAAATATTAGAGTTCCGAAACGCTGTTTCTCAACAATGTTACAATCGAATTTATCGATAAGAGTGTAAATAAAACAGACGTTTCTAATTAAATTCAAGCGTTTAGCTTGCTTTTTATGGAATTAAATTTGTTTTCTTAGTGAAATCCCGCGGTGTTGCCCGCTTACGGCGTAAAAAAAAGTTAGTCGTTATTTTTCTGACCCCTCAACTGCCACTACCTCCTACCTCCTACTCCAGACGTTCTGAGCGACAAACATCCATCCATCCTCACTTTGGCAGCTGTATGCAGCGCTGCGTGCCGGTTCACTTCCCATATGTTTTGGTCATATCTTACTGTTTGCTTTCAAACTAACTCCGCGTTTTCTGTTATTTTTTAATAATTTCTTCTTTTGTGTTTTCAAATTAAGGAGGGAATTAAAACCTAAGTAAGTACATACAGTCCGTAACATTTGAATAGCCTCACACGTGCCTGTTTTTAAGATCAGCAGTTTTTTGTTGCTTTTTGATGTGGACATATGAAATTATATGATGTGTTGAAAGGTAGAGATTAGTTCTTCATATTGAGAGATATTTCAAATAATTTTGAATAGCTAACAGAAAATGTCTGAGACTATTTCGTTGGGATGCACTAAAATGTTACTTTTTTTAACATTAGAATAGAATCACTTTGTGTATCTTATAGTTAAAATAAAAAGAGTACTATTTTTGTGCTAATTAAAATGTTTTTATTTATTTATTAAATTATTTTAATATTTTGTACAACCTCCTTTATTTTGAATAACATCAAAAATGCGGTCTTTTAATGAATCATACAATGATTTTTGAAGGTCAAGGGAAATACTGGCCCAGGGCACTTTTATGCCTTCAACAAGCTCTTCTTTGTTCTTGTACTGCTTCCCACCTTCATACACCTTTCGTGTCAACCAACCCCATACATTTTTAATGATGTTCAAATCTGATGAGTAGGGTGGCCAGGAAAGTTGTTCTATATTTTGGCCCTGTAACCAAGCTTTAATTATTCCAGCGGTGTGAATTGGCGCGTTGTCTTCCTGGAAAATAATCTGTACCGGTCCAAAAATATCCTGAAATTGAGGTAAAGCCATTTCCAGTACAGTTTTATAATAAGGTGCAGTCATTTTGCAGTTCACAAAAACCAAATCAATGGTTCCATAATATGATATGGCTCCCCACACCATAACTCCTCCCTCTCGACTGTGGTGACGGTCCAAAAACAGCTTTTCCTTCCTCAAATCATGAAAATAATAATTGTTTCCATCCGAAAATATCACTTTTCTCCAATCGTTTGAGTGACTACTTCCATCAGTATTCCAAGCCATGTGCGATCTTGCAAAATTTAGCCGCTGTTGTTTTCGCACTTTGTTAAGTGGTGGTTTTTTTTTTCATTTTTTGGCGCTTAAGGTGTCCGGCACTCTTAATAACTCTTCTAATCGTCATTCGGCTCACTTCTACCCCAGCTTTGTACCTGATCTTACTAAGAAAATCAGTTGAATTCGATGCTAACCTTATAATCTTTCGTGTGGTCCAGATGGTATTCCACCTGTTGTTTAAAAAAAGTGTAAGTCTATCTTAGCATCTCCCCTCCGTTATATTTTTGAGCTGTCTTTAAAATTAGGAAAATTTCCATCAATTTGGAAAAACGCTTATATTATACCAGTCTATAAGAAGGGAGATAAGGCCAACATCACCAATTATAGACCAATATCTAAGCTCTCCTGCATTCCTAAGGTATTTGAACAAGTTATTTGTAAGAGTTTGGCATTTCTTTGCAGGAACATCATCTGTCACCAACAGCATGGTTTCATGCAGAAACGTTCTACTGTCACAAATCTTCTTGTTTTTATAAATCAATGTGTAAGCACTTCGGCATGTGGTCAGGAAATCGATAGCGTCTATATAGATTTTTCGAAAGCCTTCGACCAACTCTCTCACACCATCACTAAATTCAAACTAAATTCCCCCCATTTTTCATCACTTGGATATTCTCTTATCTCGAGAATAGGTCTTACCAAGTAAAATTGAGGCATTTTATCTCTAAGTCATTTTTTGCTAATTCGGGAGTTCCGCAGTGTAGCCATCTAGGACCTCTACTTTTTAATTTAGCTATAAATGGTGCCCCGTTATGTGTACGTAATAGCAAAATACTCATCTTCGCAGATGATATGATTTACAAAAACATCTGTTCTAGTAATGACCACATTCTTCTACAAGATGACATTAATAGTTTTGCATTGTGGTGTGAGAAAAATAGTTTAAACCTAAATCCAATAAAATGTCAAACAATGACAAACAAGGAAGCGTGTACCTTCTTCATATGACTACGCTATCTCACAGCACATTCTAACCCGTGTAACTTCCGTAAGAGAACTTGGAGTTTTCTTTACCCCTAAATTAGATTTTTCTGTGTACATTAACAACATCGTGATTAAAGCAAACTCAATGCTTGGATTAATAAAGCGTTGGTCAAAGGAGTTCCGCGATCCAAATATAACCCGCACTTTATATTATTGCTATGTTCGTCCTCTCTTAGAATACGCTTCCCAAGTTTGGTCATCTCATTACAATATTCATATTGAGAAGCTAGAATCTGTTTAAAGAAATTTTACTCGTTTTGCCTTGAAAGGTATTCTATGGAGTGGTCCTTTGAATGTCCCCTGAGGGGACTCCCATCCAAATGGAAACACTGTCAAGTAGACGAAATAACAATGACATGGTATTCTTCCATCAAGTTATTACTGGTGTAACAGATGCACCGGAATTACTTGGCGCTATATCTTTCAACCATTGGGGTGGCGGTTATTATTTTCGTGGGAAGCACTTGGAACATGAACCAAAACATCGTACCAACTATGGTTTCTATGAGCCCTTGACACGTATGAGAAGGCTTTCAATCTGCAACTCAGACTTATTTGATTTAAATATAAGTAAGAATAAATTGAAGTCTTTGCTCAAGACCAGTGTTATACACTTTTAAATGTTTCTCTGTTTACTTAATGTTTGAAATTAATTAGTTTTGGATTAATGTTGTTTTGTTAACTGTCTTGTGTTTGTGTCATCCACGTGAGTGTTTGTTATGTAATGTTTGCTTACTAACAACTAACACTGCACTAAGTGATGAGCCGGTGATAGTCTACTATGTTGGCAAACGACTATGCTGCTATAAGCTCCTTCGACCAATTCTGATAGTGTAAAAAAAAAAAAAAAAACCTCCGAACTTCATTGCTGCTGTTGGCTCTCTCAACATCCTCGATCTGACGCTTCTCATTCTCTCTCTTTTTTCTCCTGAGAAGCCGGCGTTCCTCTCTCCTCTTCAATCGTAGAGCTCGCGAGCAGCAGGACAAGAGTCCTTCTATGCAGCGCCGCTTTGTATGCCTCCTGCATGTGCCTGCCTGCATTCTTCATCAAAATGGGGGTTTCGTTTCGGTGAGTGAATGAGGGAGTGAAACTAAGCACATCTCTAACTGCTTTCTGGCAATGTTGCCATTGGTCTTCGATACTTGATGTTGGCGGCATAGGACTCCCTTAGAGGTTACTTGACACTCAATCAGAGAAGGATCTGGCGATCTTTTGCGATTGTAGCCGTCCGACATCTCATTTTCTTACAGCATTTCTTTGTTTTAGCCGTTGTCGGGATATTCGTAACACTACCGTGGCTACGACGAAGCAGTGGTCCGAGTCAATGTTAGTTCCTCCGCAAGTTCGAACACCAAGTATGCTGGACAAGTGCCTTCCGTCGATCGCAATGCGATCAATCTGGTTGACGGTTGATTGATCAGGAAATCTCCTTG
>CAKKXW010000005.1:32560736-32578032 GCA_920937365.1 Sphaerophoria rueppellii | reverse complement strand
ATTCATATGCTGTCACATTTAATTGGCCATTTGTCAAGCCTCTAAATTGTCTCCGCACGTAATTCGATCAATTGATCTACACCACTAAGCATCAAGATCGACCAAGCAATAAAAAAGACCTTCACTTCTTTTGAACATATTTTTTTATGAAAATGACAATCGATAACAATTAATAAAAACCCACTAAATCGTCGATTATCATGATCTTCGAATGAAAACAAACATTAAAAAAGAAACTCCATTTCCATTGATTTCTGTCCACAAAGGCCAAGATAGATATAGAGAATAGGGTACCCCTGGTGTGCCATGGCAGAAGACTGCAGCATGGTGTGTGTCGCTCTGAAAAAAAAGGAACACTCGCAACTGTGACTTTCAATAGGCAATCCTTCAAGATGATTTCCGAGATAATAGCAATGTTAACGCTTACCACACCACACCACCGGTCCTATTTGGGTGCGTTCTTCCAACACCCTATATTCCCGATATTCAGTACTGTCTACGATCACCGAACAGAATAATCTTGATCATTTCTCAAAACAAAAATAGGTGAACCCAAACCCCACTTGGTTGTTGAGATTCCCAATCAGGTATTATTGATGCTGTGACTGTGCGACGACGACCGACCGTTGGAAGATCATTACGGCGCTATCTTTGTGGTTTAGAGAAAGGAGAGACAAAAAAAAAACTGGTGGACGATAAAAAGCTTTTGACTTTAATCAGATCAATGATATCTTCTTTCACGTTTATTTTCGTCTTTGGATAGACATAGAAGGCTTGAAAGAAGCTCCATTCAATTCATCTTATGGGATAATCGATTCGACTTGGTTGAACTGTGAGCATGCGTAATGATCGCGATGGGTCGGGTCAACTGGGTGCACCCCACATTGAGAATTATAAGAACAAAACTTTTCGGGATAACATTCATAGTTCTAGGAATAAATTTGGAAATTATCATTATCGAGGTATTTAGTTTGGAATGTCAATGTGATGCAACATGGCATTCGGACTTTTAGGGCACCTGCCACGGTGGATTATGAAACCAATTTGTCTGATATGAGAAAAGAGTGTATCTTGATAGAGAGTTATAAATGGGTGGCGTTTAGAACACAGGTTTGTTTTGGAAGACAAATAGATTGTCAGATAAAAGAATTAAGGCAAATATCTGGAAAGGCAAGACAAAAGGTTGGGAAAACGCTTAAGTGAGAACTGGCCGACATCAACGGATCGGGTTCTACCTGCTTTTTCTTGAACTATTGATAAAGGATTACATCTACTATAGCACTGGGTATGCAAAATTCTTGGCCTCGGTCTTCCTTGTCGTCTCGAACCTAGGGGCTAGGATGAGAAGACATTCTTGGCTGCAGCGATGTCATCCGCAATCGCACGATGTGGCCGAGCCAATGCAGTTGTCTTTACTGGCTTTCTGGACTACATATACATCTTGGTACAGCTCGTACAGTTCGCGGTTAAACCTTCTTCACCATTAGACATCGTCGCATACGGGACCGAAAATCCGTCTAAAAATGTTTCTTTCAAAAGTGCCCAGTATAAATTCCCTTTCTTACATATCGTCCAACACTCAGCACTGTACAGTAGGACGAGTAGTTTTGAACCCAGTTGTTCTGCCAAACCGCTGCTTGTTCGATAGGGTAAATCTTCTTCGGATCTCCACTAAGGTGTCGTTTGTGGGATTGATTTCTGTTCCAAGGAAGGTGAACTCCTTAACTACCTCGAAATTGCTGCTACCAACAGTGACGTTTTGTCCTAGGCGGTGGACAGATGCTGTTTTGTTTGTTGATAGCATGTACTTTGTTTTGTCCTCATTCTATTCAAGACCAAAGAGTTTCGCCTGTTCTTCAATAGCTGTGAAGGCCTCAAGCACAGCTCTCTTGGATCGACTGATGATGTCTATGTCATCCGCATAGCCTAGGAGCTGGGTGGATTTGTTGGAGATAGTGTTTTCCGTGTTCACACCTGCTTTTTGCACTATCTACTCCAGCACTATGTTCAAGAAATCACATGAGAGCGCATCTCCTTGTCTATACCCTGCGCATGTTTGAAACTCATCGGATGAGCTGTTACCCATTTGCACCCTGCACTGCGTATTGTTTAGCGTCAACGGCACAGCTGGATCAGTTTGTTCGGCATCCCGAATTCAGACATCGCCATCATAAGCTCTTGGCGGTTGATGCTATCATAATCAGCTTTAAACTCGATAAAAATATGTTGAGTTTCGACTTGAAATTCGTTGGCCTTTTCCAGGATTTGTCTTAGTGTTAAAATTTGGTCTATCGTTGTTCTTTCTGGCCTAAGGCCACACTTGTACGTACCGATTATTGTGTTGCAGATCGGTTTAAGACGCTGACACAGTACGTTGGATAGGATTTTGTATGCAACATTAAGCAGGGATATGCCGCGGTAGTTTTTGCATGACATAGGATCGCCTTTTTTGAAGATGGGGCATATGGAGCTTATCGACCAGTCAGTTGGCATGCATTCTTCCTCCCACACTTTGTTTATGACTTGGTGCATGCGGTTCATCATAACACCTCCACCATATTTAAAGAATTCCGTAGGTGTGCCATCCGACCTGGCGGACTTGTTATTTTTTAGCTTTTGGATGGCTCTTTCTACCTCTTCTGTGCTGGTTGCTGGGCTGAGTCTTCATTGACTGGTCTCGCTTCACTTTCTACATTATTTTGCTTGACATTAAGCGCATTCAGCAGATGTGGGAAGTGCTGCTTAAAAACATCTACAATTCCCTGTGCTTCGGTGACTAAGTTGTATTTACTGTTTCGAAGAGCCTGTGCCCCGGTAATGAAACCAGAAGCTAATTGTTTCGACCTTTTAAAAAAACGCCGGCTGTTGTTCTTGGCCTGAGACTCTGTTAGATCTTTGAGCTGAGAAACTGCGGATGCTCAAAGGGTCTTTTTTCTCATTTCTCCTTTTTGTTCGGTACTCTTTTCTTGCTGCGCTTGTTTTCCGTTGCAGCATTTGCAACATCTCTCTTCATAACGCGCGTTCATCATCATACTACGGGTTCTTTATCGGGGCTGGCTGGTAACCTATGCACAGTGTGGTATATGGGTCAAAAACCTGGCCAAAATGGTATTTTTTTGTTTTCAATTGCCAACCCTGGTTTGTTATTTTCTGAAAAGCTTAATAGTAAGCTCATCAAAATTCGAAACTTTCAAAGCTCTATCATGTCAGAGTAAAACGCGGTCAGCTTAAAGTAAACAATTGAGTGAAGTGTCAGATCAATTTTCGATAAAGTGCAATTTTAGTGCAACATTCAAATTTTGTTTAAATTTAACTTTTGGTTTTTTTAAATTAAACAACTATGGATAACGGCAGACCAGGTACTAATCTAAATATTTTATTAATGTTTTTGATTCGTACTCTTGTACTTTTTGTGTATTCAGGCTTTAGCTTTAGTCTTACGTGAATTGTTAGAAAATATTTTTTTTTTTTTTTTTTGTTTAAAATTGATTTTAATATGTTTCTAAGTGTTTCTAAGCAGTGAAATTTGTTTTGTTTTGTGGTGTTGTATATATTATAGTATGTTTTAGAAGATTTAGCCGCCCCAAAGCGCCCTTTTGTGAAATATTGTGTTTTGTTTGTGTGTACATACCACTTTATATGGAAACCACATTTCTACGCTTATGTGCTAACTGGGATCAAAAATGTAAACAGGACCATCTGGATTAAGATTAATGTCTCGAAGAGAGTTGTATAATATCATGCAAAGCTCAAATAAGTCAACATTTGATGAAAAACTCGATTTCATGCAACAAGAAATCTTGAGTCAGTATACAGAAGATGATAAAATTGACAATGCAAAGCAAAAGCTATCGGTCATTAAACACCAATTCAAGGTAAAATGGACCTCGGCTCGAAAAAACAAGGTCTAGGTTTGAGCAAGTCAATTCTGAGTGATTGGATGGGATGATATCGTTACCTATTGCAGGTTTGCCAAAAAAAATATTATGTAAATTTTCGAGAATTTAATATAAAATGTTGTTCTGGTATACGAGTTAGCCGAGGTCGTCCTCACAAATCTTTTATGGAATCGAGTGACAGAAGCAAAAGGCGAAGAACTGAAGAACTTCGATCAAAGGATGTAGAGGAGCTGACTTATGCTGCACAAATGAAGTTGCGTGAGACAGGGAGTGTCGATGCATCTAAGATATTAAAAAACATTTTTGAAGCTCCTCAAAACGCAAAAAAATATGTCAAGGCTCTAAATACAAGTATGGAAGCAGTCAGTCAGTTATCACCTTTACGTGCTCTGTCAATGTTTACGGAAGCAGGACTTACGAAAGCCCAGTATGAGATTGTTAGAGAAACAAACAAAAACTTCTTTCCTTGTTATTCTCTGCTGCAAAAGGTAAAAAAAGCATGCTATCCTGAGATTCATTCTATATTGAATCTCATGAATTGAATATAATGAAACATGTGCTGAAGTGAAAGTACAACAGCTGATGGATCACACGGTGAGTTGTCTTTTAATACATCTGCGTGAACCTGTAGGTCTTTTAAGTGATGAAGACAAAAAAACACTGACTTTAATAAGTAAGTGGGGTTGTGATGGATCCCATCAGAACCAGTTTAAAATGAAATTCGAAAATGAAGCTGATTCGGATGCTAGTATTTTCCAAAGCTCTGTAGTTCCACTTCAGCTAGTTTATGGGCCTGAAAAGACAGTTCTTTGGAAAAACCCAACTCCCTCATCTCCTCGCTATTGTCAACCAATACGGATTCGATTTATCAAAGAAACAAATGATATAATAAACGAAGAAATTAACTACATAAAAGCACAAATTGAGGCACTATCTTCTACAGAAGTTGAAGATATGAATATAAAACATAAAATGTTATTCAACATGATAGACGGTAAAGTATGCAATGCCGCAACACACACTAAATCAACAGCAAGGTGTTACATATGTGAAGCTCCTTCTTCGGAGTTCAATGACTTAACAAAAATAAGATCATGCAAGCAAGAAAATTTAAGTTTCGGCCTGTCTTTGCTTCATGCCCGCATACGGTTTTTCGAGGGTATGTTGCATGTAGCTTACAGGTTGCCTGTGAAAAAATGGAACGTAAGATTATCGAGTGAAGAAAAACAAGCTGTGGAAAATAGGAAAAAAGATATTCAAAATCAGTTTAAGCAGCAACTTGGACTTTTAGTGGATATACCAAAATCAAATTTTGGAAACACAAATGATGGCAACACCAGCAGAAGATTTTTCGATTCGTACGAGGTGTCAGCAGGTATAACAGGGGCCCTACTATGTAATTCGATTCTGCTTTTGATTCTATTCGAAACTCATTTGCGATTCTACTTTTAAATCGTACTATGTATGAGAATAGAATAGAACGCTAGTAATGCCAAGCTACTTGCTAGAAAATTTGCGATTTTCGAACGAGTCTCGGATTTTTTGACGCAATAAGCAAAAACTAAGTAATATTTGTTGTGGAGAACTTTAAATTAAAATAAGGAATATTGACAGCGCACAAATTATTTTGGTACGTTAATTGATTTCCGACTCTTTTTTTCAAGAAGTGATATCATGTTTTTTTGTCATTCGCGCCTGTGGACATTTTCTTTTGCAACATATGCATAAATTTGACATTTTCATTCTTATCAACCATTGTTTGAATCGGATGAAATCACGTCATTACATACCAAAAACATCTTCCTCGAAGTCGGTCGGCAGTATGTTGTTGGCTGTTGCAAGAATAATTATACAGCTAAAAACATAACGAACTCATTTCATTGATGGCTTCGTCCTGGTCCAACAGTCATCTTTTTTACAACCGCGAAAAGAGGAGATATTTTAGGCAGATCTTGCTTCCTGCTGACGAAAGGGTATTGGCTGATTGTGCACTTAGTCGGTGGACTCAATTTATCCAACAAACATTGATTAGTGTTCTTGGAAGAACGAGCATGTACCCCATAAAAAACACAGAGCGCATATGGTTGCTTTTAGAAAACACTCATTTTGATAGTAGAGTTTTATCATTTGTAGGTAGGTAAGGTACGTATTCCTCCTCGCTGTAACTTGCCGTGATGATTTGTCTTTAATGCATGAATAAAAGACAATAATAATGACAGAAAGTAAAAGATATAATATGGGCGCCTATTGGAAAATCCTAAATAAATAAGGAAGGTGTGGTAAGACTTAGATTCAGATAAAAATCCGGGAAGGCAGATTAGAAATAAATCTAATGCAATGGAGCTTACGGAGAATATGTCTTACCTTGGAGTATTTACCAAAGACATAATTTTAAATCCAATATCATAACTTAATACCAGTTTCGTTCCAAACTACTGCCTTTTAAAATATGCTTTCATGTATCTGTTGGGACCTTAAGTGTTAAAACATCTTTTTACTTACTACTCGCAAACACATTTGATGTAGAGTGATTATTTGCGATTTTGCCTTGTTTTGAATTCTACTTTCGAGTTACGTAGTTCCTCGAATATGCGAAAGAATATTAAAATACACTTGGCACTACTAGAACTGTTCGACTATCGCATATTAAAACATTCTTATAGAATTACAGAGTACGGAATTTGCGAATTCGAATATTTTTTTTGTAGAATCGAATCACATAGTTAGGCCCCAGGACTCGATGAAAATTTGTTATATCGCCTTAAAATAATTTTAGATACTTTGTGTTCCGGGTTCCACATAAATATTGAAAAATTTGATGTGTATTGCCAAGAAACTGCCGAATTATATGTTTCCCTATACGGGTTCTATCCTATGTCTCCAACAATGCATAAGGTGCTTATTCATGGATCTGAGGTGATAAAGAAAGCAATCCTTCCAATAGGACAACTATCCGAAGAAGCTGCAGAAGCACGAAACAAACACATTCGGCTATATCGATTAAGCTATTCACGAAAGTTTTCTCGTGTTTCCTGTAATACCGATGTTTTGAACAGACTTCTTTTAATTTCTGATCCATTAATTACAAGCATGCGATCTTACAAAAGCGAAAAAAAAATTATCAGTTGATGTCCTAAGTTTGCTATCAGACAATGGCTCTTTTATACATGACAGCGATGAAGAAAATTCAGATGATTAATAAAATGTTTGTTTCCATGTGAAAAAATACTTTATATTATTGTTTTTTTGTATTAAGACTGCAATATCTAATGAATAGTGACATAAAATATTTTTGGCCAGGTTTTTGACCCATACCACACTGTGCTATGGTGGTCTGGGCTACATTTTTAATGATTTTCAATAAGGTGTTGTGGTACCTATTTGGGAATACGGAGGAGAATCTCCCACTCAGGCGCTCACTGTAGTCTCTGGCATTTTCCTAGTTTTTTCTGATTTGGTAATCGAGCTCTAAAATTAGCCACTTCCAGAAAATGGTCAGAGTCGGCCGCACGTTTAAGATGTTGGTCGCGTGCCTTGCGCCAATTAGCACATGATCGATTTGGTTGGTGGTTCGACCATCCGGAGTTCGCCAGGTTGCTGTATGGATCTTTTGTCTTGAAAACCTTGTACTTTTTATCACCGTATTACAAACTGCAGCAAAGTTGATTAGTCGGAAGCTGTTATCTGTTGAAACTTCGTGGAGGCTGCTAGAGATATCTTCCTTCCCGATTTTTGCATTGAAGTCTCCCAGTAGGATTTTGACGTCATCCTCGACTCCTCAACATCATGTTTGCCTTATACTGCGTTATGACAGATTCAAGTTTTTGAGTAGCACCTGGTGTTTGGAGTGTTCTTACATTCCAGGTACAAACTCTCAATTCGTAGTCCGTTGTCCGCCCGGGTCTGGTTGTCATTTGTGGTAGTCATTATCCAAGGCTCTACCTGTCTCTATCATAACTCCAAGTTTTTTACTGTGGAGGGTTTGTCAGCTCCTCGTTGTAACCTCCAAATTTGTTGGGCCGTTGTTTAAGTGCTGTTAATTCTCCGTTTGAACTCGCGCTTGTAAGTTTTGCAAGTAATATCTAGTGATATAACCAGTACTCGGTGGTTACCGCTTGGAAGTAAAATAAGCACTATGCCCCTAGATCCTACAAAACCCAACCACCGTATTTATATTTATACACACGTATAAGTAGGTTACGTCATTTATATTCTATTCTTTTCTATTCTGTTCTGATCTGTTCTATTCTGTTCTTTTGATCGGTGGACTTGTCATTCTGTGCCATAATGCGTCTCAGGGAATTCCTCTCGTCTAGTTATTGGTTCCTTATATTATAAACATGGCATGTGATAACTGATGAGCAAATATCCTGACGTATTATATGCCAAATGTTGTTTCTTATAGAACCGCGTGATAGTAGGTTGACAGCAGTCTGAGATAGAAGAACACAATTTAAACAGTCGGTCTATTCAATGCAGATTATTTTCTTTTAAAAGAAAGTACTGTTACAAGATGGTTTTATTCGTCTTATGGTGCAGAAAGACTGCTGGCTGTTGTAGCAGAGAGGCACTCCACGAATATCATCTTGCCATCGATTTTAAAAGTTTAGAATTTCGGGGAATAGACTGTCAAAAGTTCTGAACGAAGGTCTCGGATTTTACACTTACAAGGTTGACTCAACAGTCAACAATTGAAGGCCGCTTCGTTATCCTTCAGCAGTTTGGGCCTCAAACTTGAACTGGACCATCTAAAATTCTTCATTCAATACCACAATGGTTTCGAGCCCTACATAGCAAGTAATACTTAACTGACCTATACTGAACCAAAGGGGTGCTTTATCTAATGCTTTGCCTGAAATATCCTTCCTTCTTCTATTTTTCTTAGTTGGCTGCCAAAAAGAGATAATTGATGACCCTTAAATGTTTGTCTTATAGTACCTTAACAAGACCATTTCAAACTAATGATTTTTGTTCCCTTCCAAGATCTTATAAATGAATTTCACCCTCTCGGTCATTATGTTAGAAACGTTAACCACTAAATCAAACTAAAGATGTGATCTTGCGTCTTATTAAGTCTTCAGCTGCAAGTGCTTCCTGCATCACAACAAGCTCCGAATAGTTAATTTGTCATATTGAGCTTGATGAATGCATTTATCGTTTTTGATCGATCATGAAATTGACAAGACCATCATTTCGCCTTCTGGCTAAAAGCAATTTATCTACTTTACAAACATACCCACAAAACGTCTCCACGCACTTACCGATTACGTACTTTGAAGCCGCCACCAAAACAAGTTCTATCATCATCAAGAAGTCGCGTCATAATCCAAAATCATTATATGCCATCATTTGCAAATCATTATCATATTGACAGCCGACTACATGGGAGGTTCGTTTCCAAGTGAGGTAGTGCAGCCAGCAGCCTGCAGTGACTAACAGGACAAAAACACTCTTGGCTACCACTGCTGCATGCTTCCGCTCTCACTCCCGCTGTCATGATAAGACTTAACCATGAAAATATATAACAAAAGCCAACGAAGACCTTGTAGAAAAAATGTTGTCATCATCACACGTTTGCCGAGTAGGTATTGCAGCTAAAATATGCAAGAGGTGAGCTGTGTATCTGCCAGATGCCTGCCATAATAAAGTATCTCGACATGTAATTGAAAATTATTTTTCTCAAATGGATGCCCCATGGTAATTATATAAAATTGTAGATAGAAGAAGTCTGGACGCGTCATCGTGCATCTTTTGCAAGGTTGCATCATTGTGGGTTTTGAAAGAAGTCGGTGTTTAGAGTAGTGCAGTGCATCAGAGCGCTATCAGGAGTTAGTTACTTTCTCGGTGCTATTTTGCTGTCAGAGCAGAGAATTTCGACGTTTTACGAGAATGTGGGACGTGGAGGAGATAAATGACGATGTTCAACCAGGAAATTCATTGATTGATGGAGATTAGGGGAATCATGTTAGCTGGCCGCTCCTGATGATGATGATGGTAAGCTGATTTTATACGCTACCAATAGTTGTTTTTTCTACTGCTATCCAAGATCAATTATCAAGTTCAACCTAAGTAGGTGCTAAAGGAGTAAGAGCGACAAACTATTACAAACTTTTAATGAAGTGTCTATCAACTGTGATAAGCATTTTTAGTTTATGTGGGGCAGATCATGACTTTACAAGGCGAGCAAAGTGATTCATTCCTTGTTAAAGCCGTTAGAGCAATCAATGCCACCGAATGCAAAGTGTCAACGAAAAGATTGCTTATTTAGATGAAGACGCTGATAGAGAGCGTATTCGATGTGATGAATGACTTTTGATGTCAGGAAATGTGTTGTTTTTAAGAAGTTATTCAATGTAGAATGTGTGTTTCAATCTTTGAGATAACGAGGAATAGAGAGGACATTTGACTAGTGTCTCTTGTCGTGGATAACTATAGCAGGTGCAATTCTTCAATGATAGAATTTTTCTTGCTTGGTATTTGGAATTTAGCAGTGAAATTGCAAGAAAGATGACGAATTTGTTTTTTCAAGAACGCGATCTGAATGTTAATTTGTCAGACCCACATGCATACTTTACTTACCTACTTACTCAGGCTCTTAGTCCTTTTAAGTCCATGGGGAACCCCTAAGAACTGTAAGGTTTTATAACGCCTACTCGCCTTCATGTTTTATTTCCGGAGATTTGTATCAGCCTCTCCAACTCTTGTCTAGTGACGCTGATTCCACCCCTACTGTCCTCCGTCATGTACTTCTCGGTCACCCAGCTCTTCTTCCTTCTTGTTTGAGCGGGTTCCACTCCATTGCTTGACTTGGAATGCAATCGTTACCTTTTCAAAGCGCATGTCCAATCGATTGCCACTTGCATCTTCGTACAATAGAGTCAATAGGTTCTGACCTAAAAAATAAATAAATAGAGTAGCGCGACAGCTCTTGATGAGCCAAGGCCTAAGTGGCTTACTCTCATCAACAAGTCTCTAGGTGCGTGTGGAGAATTGAGGGGAGCTACAACTTAACACCGATTCCGAACGGCAAAGTTGAGAAGCACTTATTCATGACAGATGATACTCTTGGAAGTTTTGTCAGTTCTTCGCAAGAGGTAGTCCCCGAGAAAAATTAAATAAAAACTATGGGCACGAGTAGGACTCGAACCCACGACGTTCTGCTTAGCAGCCAACGCACCTAACCACTATGGTTCTGACCTGGACCAATTAAAAAAAATGTTGCGAAGGCATCATTTGACGAAGGTTTACAGATTCCTTGTGACGGCTGGTGTAACTTTCAAGGTTTCAAGGTTTCGACATTTGTGCGGAACAGTCGTTGCTGCGCTCTCAAGTTGAGAGAGTTATTTCTCCTTACTTTGGACAGTATACCTATAACGCCGTTTTTCAGTTGCCGGTGGCAGGTGGCGTTCAATTGGAATTTCGGAAGCCCTTCACCTTCTCCACCGGGTTCCGAGGCTGATCATTTTTGTTTTCCCGGAATTGATTTCCAGCCCCATAATTTTGTTCTCTCTCCCACCTAGCTGTCATAGCTGTGGTTTTCATAATAGCAATTAGGTTGGGTTACGTTAGATTAAGGGGCTGACCGTTGATGTCGTTACCGTCACGCTTAGATCAATACAGATCCATTGTAACACCCGTGAGTATTGCTACTCAAACTAATAAGAAAACCTACGTGTTCAGTTAATCAAGCCATTTAGAGGCTCTGACGAAGTTCAGAATGTTAGTACCTGGTGTACTAGAGAGTTCTCCTAAATCCCCGAAGTACTAGATGCCGAGAAATTTCTTCCTTTGGTGGGAGAGTGCGGGACAGTGAAACATAAAGTTCAAAGTGTCTTCATGCACCTCCTCGTTACTGCATCATCTACATAGATCATCTGAACTGATTCTCATCTTTTTTATATGATAACCTATCAAATTATGTCCGGTAATTATGCTTGCAAGAGATCGAAGTGATCCCTTGTGTAGCTGCATAATTCTTTCCGTTCTTTTAGTCCAAGAGGCGACCGTCATTTTACAAAACCCATAGGGATATGGTATTTGTACCCATTATTAGAGAGAGTTTTTGGAGTCAAAGACAACGCACCAGGGTTGCCTGTCAAAGTCCGGGGCATAAGGGGTTAAAGGGCACACTGATGGTGTGTTTTTTGGCCAAAAAATAAACCAACAGGGATATGCATAAAATTAGTGTCCAACTATAGAGCTCGACGAGACGAAACAGAATATTATGGGTTGCCTAGCTCAAACCGGGGCGAAGCGATCGGCAACCGCCTCAGAAGCCACTGATTTTTAACCATAAAAAAGACCTACACGGATATGGCTAAATTTGGTACCAAATTCAAGGTCTGAATGTACTCTTTACGAATATATAAGGTTGCCTTGTCTAAGCCGGGGCAAACCACTCGGCAACCCTACTACAATGAAAAAAATGCACAATACCAAAAAATACAAGTTTTCACTAAAACATTCATAACTTGATTATTTTCTTACCAATTTTTGTGTTTTATATAGGAATAGAAAGCCTTACGTATGTAAAATAATAATAAAAATCCAAAACCTGTATAAAGATGTAAGTTTGGATATCTAAAATGATAATTTGGATTTAACGGCATCTTTCATTAAAATTACGTTTGACCACATAACTCAGTAACCAAACGGTTTAAATTAATTTGGTTTTCAGCGACTTTAAGAAGCCTTTCAAGCTTTTTTTTTTCATATGTCATTCCATATGGGTTTCCACGGAAAAGGAGAACCGGCAAAAATGTATGGAAGCTGGCCTAGGAACCAATAACGACATGATATATATCAATGCAAAGGTTTTTTTGTCTACTTTATCATTTACTATGGCAGTAAGTCACAAATCACTGTGTGGAAAAAGTTATTGCACAATAAAGTGAGTCACAGCAATAAGTGTTTTCTTGTTTTCATTCTTGACCTTGGAACCAATAACGACATGATGTATATCAATTGAAAGGTTTTCTGTTCTTTTGCCAAGAAGTCCCAAATCACTGTGGGGAAAAACACAAAAAAAATAATCAAGTTATGAATGTTTTAGTGAAAACTTGTATTTTTTGGTATTGTGCATTTTTTTCATTGTAGAAGGGTTGCCGAGTGGTTTGCCCGGCTTAGACAAGGCAACCTTATATATTCGTAAAGAGTACATTCAGACCTTGAATTTGGTACCAAATTTAGCCATATCCGTGTATGTTTTTTTTTGGTTAAAAATCAGTGGCTGCCTCAGAAGCAGAAGTTGCAGAAGTTGCCGACCGCTTCGCCCCGGTTTGAGCTAGGCAACCCATAATATTCTGTTTCGTCTCGTCGAGCTCTATAGTTGGACACTAATTTTATCCATATCCCTGTTGGTTTATTTTTTGGCCAAAAAACACACCATCAGTGTGCCCTTTAACCCCTTATGCCCCGGACTTTGACAGGCAACCCTGGTGCGCTGTCTTTGTCTCCAAAAACTCTATCTAATAATGGGTACAAAATCCATATCCCTATGGGTTTTGTAAAATGGCGGTCACCTCTTACTCTATTTGTCTGTTAAAACAGGGCCAGATCTTTCTTTAGTGCCGCAGGTATCAAGAAGGTTCCACCTTTCATCGGCCTTGATAGTTATTCTTTTTGAGATTTCCTGTTTTAAATAACAGGTAGGGGTGCTAACTAGCTGAGCTTGGCTTACGTCAAGCGTTGACGCTAGTCTGGCTAATTCATCAGCTTTCTCGTTGCCTGGTATATCGCTGTGGCCTGGGACCCAGCAGAGTCTTATGTTATGCTGTGCGCCAAGAACCTTAAGCTCTTCTTGGCAGCATGAAACAAGCTTTGATTTTACCTCAGTTGCAGTAATCTCTTTTATTGCCGCTTGGCTATCTATGTAAAAGGTGATATCACCATCATTTATACCTGTTTAGCAGCTGTTGTCACTGTCAGGACCTCTGCTTGGAAGACACTTTTGTAGTCTTGAAGCCTAAGCGTGGCGGTTAACTTGAGAGATTCAGTATAGAAGCCTGCCCCTACACCAGTATCCATCTTAGAGCCATCTGTATAGATAGATTTGATGACTCACTGGAGTATGGTATGTTATCTATCCATTCCTCTCTGCTTGGAAAGGCAGCTTGAAATGGTTTGTGAAAATCAAGTTCGGGTGTTTTGTAGTCTGTAGTAGTACTATGACCCATATCTTTATGAAGGATCTGAGCATATCCTAGAGAAATGTTTTTCCAGACTTATGTCCGACTTAGTCGCAAAAGGCACTTTTAGCTGCAGATTCTTGAACGAAGAGATATAGGGGTTTTAAATTGAGGATTACTTCCAGTCCCGCAGTTGGGTTGGATCTCTTTGCCCTTGTAATGCCTGTGCACGTAAGTCCTTGTACTTTTGTCAATGTTTTAAGGTTCCAGCACTTTTCTACAGCATTATCAAGCAAACCAGATTATCATAGGTTAGTATTGGTCTAATTATTGCTGAATGCACCATCTGATAATTTTAGGGTTTGATCCCCAGGTTTTCCCAAAAATTCTATTGCAGGAGTAAAAGGCGATCGAAGCCTTTTTATATCTTTCTTTAGTTTTTTTTTTTTATCTAAGATCACACCGATATATTTTGCATGCTATACTTACTTACTTAAGTTGGCGCTTCAGTCTGTTGTGGACTCAATCAACAGTCTCCGCCAGCCAGCTCGGTCTCTTGCTGGCTGTCTCCAGTTTTGCACTCCAAGTTGATTGAGGTCCTCTTCCACTTGAGTGCGCCACCTGAGTTGCGGTCTTCCTCTCCTCTCCTCTCCTAGCCGGAGCATTGGTGTCCATCCGCTCTAAATGACCGAGCCATCTGAGTCTCTGGACCTTGACCCTTCTGGCTATGTCCATTTCGTTGTACAACCCGTAAAGTTCGCTGTTATATCTTTTCCGCCATTCCCCATCAATGTTCACGGGGCCAAAGATCACCCAAAGAACTTTCCTCTCGAAACAGCCTTCATTTGAAGGTACCTTAAAACCGGGTAGTTTACGTTTTTTTAGTAAACAGCACTAGTTCTGTTTTAGCTTTACTTATACCAACGAGAGCGGATATTCGCTATGTTCGATGATGGTGGATGAGATCTTTCCGATCGCTAACAATGCAAGATCGTCAGCTTACGCTATTATTTTTACTCCAATTGATTTCAGCTTAGAGGGTTTACCATTCATGACAAGAACCCAGATTAGGGGTGAGAGGACTCATCCCGGGGGGTGCCCCTGGATGTGGATACTCTCACCTTTTACTCTGCTAACTCTGACTTGATTTTTCTCTTCCTGAGCATACACATTATCCACTGTATTATTGCCTTTTCGACCTTTTGGTCGGTCAAAGCTTGTTTAACTGTTTCGTTCTTCACGTTACTGAAGGCTCCTTCAATATCCAAGAACGTTGCAAGAGTGTATTTCTTGTTGGTCAGTGATTTCACGCTGTTTCAAAGCTTTTTCCTTCTGTGAAGGCATGTTGATATTCCAATACACAATCCGGTTTCAATGTGCTCTGGATGTGTATATCAATCAGCCTCTCAAAAGTTTTCAAAATGAACGATGTTAGATTAATGGGTCTAAAGTCTTTGGCCACTGTTTGGCTTGGTTTACTAGCCTTATGGATGGAAACTACCTTTATCTCACGCCACGATAGGGGAACAAATCCCCATTTAAGACTGTTATCGAAAATGCTTATCAGGTGTGTGATGATAAGGTTTATGCTTTTTTGAAGCATCAGAGGAAAGATTTCATCTACACAAAGAGACTTATATGGAGAAAAGGATTGAATAGCCCATTTCATCCTTTCTTCGGTTATAATATCTGATGGTACCAGAGCTTCAATATGAGTTTCTGGACTTCGGATAACAGCTTCACAGCCAGGAAAATTAGTATTTACAAGGAGCTCAAGGGTTTCGCTATAGGTTTCAGTCTTGTTGCATGTAGGTTACTTAATCATTGGTCAAGATTTTCCTTAGTCTGTCAGATTCATTTGTTTTGTCTATTTCGTGACAGAAGGCCCTCCATGAGCTGTGTTTCGGCCTTAAACATACGTTGACTGGTCTTATAAAGTTCACAGTCAGTTTCTTTTCTACTCTCTTTGTCGACATTCTTTTCTTGGGTTGCATATTTGGGTTGGTTTTTTTCCTACCTTTTCCCATATGTTTGATGGGACAGCGTCTAAGGTGTGATTCAGAATAACTCTGAGTTTTCTAACGCAGTATTGATGTCGATAGGTTCTTAAATTAAAAGTATGTCCGGGTTTTCAATTCCTTGTCCTACTTCACTACAGAATAGATTCCAGTCTATTTTCCTTAAATTTCTAAAAGGTTTTGCAGTTTTCACTTTATTTTCTATCAAGAAACCTATAAGTTTGTGGTCTGAGAACATTCTACTGATCAATTGATATTGATTTCGAGTTATTAGTTAAGGTAGCGTCAAGAACTTTTTTGCTGTTGTTAGTAACAATAGTGGGCCCCTATTTGCTACTAACGACTGTTATTCACGTCGGTACTACCCCACTGAATATGATGTGAGTTTGCATCACATCCAAATACCATGTCCCATCCCTCAGAAGCAGTTTTTTGCACAAGCTGGACCCATGTTCTGTAACTTAGGTGATAACTTATCGCAGTGATAAAAATGAAACAGAAAATTCCACTTTTATCACATTTGCTAAAAATAGGGTTTCTGTAACTGAGAGTGATAACTTAAAACTTCCAATGGTAAGTCCAGTGGAATGTGGTAAATTTGGCACTAGAAATTTGTTAACTTCACAATTTTGTTTATTTTTCAGCATTTGTATGTTTCTTATTCTTATCAAAGAATTTTAAAGTTGATTTTTGAACATTTTCATTTTGTAAGTAATATGTACCTACTTTTGTTTGTTTTCATGGGAGAACTTCACTGTAAAATGAATGTAGATACAAAAACGGACTGAGGACTCATACAGAATAGTCAAAACATCTTCGCTATTGCTTGTTCTTTAAAGATTATTTTATTAAAACAACGTTAAATAAAATAACAAAATAAAATAAAACATTTTATTATTGATTTTGATACCCTTCTTGCTGGTAGGCTTGACACGATACACTTCCTTGCCATAACGTTGACTCTCTTTGCAACGGACAACTCCCTTACGAAGGATGAACGAGAATTCCAAAGTTCCTGTATGAGCATGAGACCTTTGTTCGTTGCTATTTGCTGTGATGCCACGACGTTCGCCTTCCTCATCGGCTTCTGCTGCTTCGCTTTTCTTCTCCTCTTGGGTATTTTCATTTTTAATGTAACCAAACGCGTCGTTCTTCCCATAGTTTTAGTTATTATTTTACAAAATAAAATAAAACAATAAAATAAATTGCAACAAAATTATTTTATTAGAAATTTCTTGTTCGTTATCGCTTC